>OX596074.1:68070256-68454240 GCA_951394005.1 Protophormia terraenovae
TCAAAAACCACGTCTTCGATCCATAATATTTTAAAAATATAAATGCAGTTTTTAGATGCATTTTTGTTAGTTGCGAATTTATTAAATTTTAATTTTTCAAAAGTGTATTTAAAAATCCTTTGTTTATTATAACTTAAAACAATAAATAGTCTGATACATAAAGTTTTACTATTTTTCAGGATTTTTTAAAAAATAATACAATAAATTTTTTTAACAAGATACGTAAAGATACATAATACCAGAAAAATATAATTTTTATATGAAAAAATTTAAACTAGTTGAAGAAAAGGGGAAATTATCCACAGCACATGTGTGCGTCCCAAAAATATGAGATTTTTATTTTAATGTAAAGATTCCAAACTTTTCATTTATGTTAAAAAATTAACAAATTTGAATAGCATATCTAAAGATAAATGCATTTAAAAAATGCAATTGCATTAAAATGCATTTTTAAAAAATATTTTTATTTATAAAATATTCATGTTTAAGCTAACATAATTACAATTTAAACGCCGTTTAAATCACAAATTTCTGCAAAGCCTTCCCAGAAATATTTGTATTTAAAGTTGTATACTTTTGAGATTTTTTAGATTTTTTCAAAAGTGAAAAAGCGAAATAAAATCGCGAATTTTCTGAATTTAGCGAATCTGAAAACGGAAATATTTATAGACACCCATAGACCTTATACGTATAAAATTTTATAAAAATCGGAGGACACTTGGTATATTTTTGGGCGTTCTTTCATGGAATGGACGATATATATATATATGTATATATATATATACATATATATATATATTTTTTTTCAGAAAAACTAAAAACAACAAAAATATTTAGTGCTTGAAATTTTATATAATTTTAAAATGTAAATTCAGCATCAATAAAGTCAATGATAATTTCAGTAGCTAATAATAATTGAATAAAAAAATATTAATTTCAATACACTTTTCTGACATACAATTTTAGGTCAACAACTTTAAAAATTATTGAAATTTGTTATATTTTTTAACAGAATAATTCTAAAATTATATAATTATCCTATTAAACTTATAAATTGTTTGTCGAAGAATTAATTTATTCTGAACGTTTTCTTTTCATTATGGCCCATAAAATCTTAATATTCCTATTTGAAAGATTATGGAAAACAAATTGTCAAAGATTTATTGAAGATATTTATAAATTAAGGATCTTTATTTTGTTAGTTGGTGGGGTTTCATAAAAAGCAATTTTTCTTGCTGCAATTCGTAGACGAGAGCGCTAAAGTGAATGTAAATGTTTAGTATTCCCTTCTCTTCTCTCTCTCATACGAACTCAGAATTGCAGCAGGAAAAATTGCAGTGTGTGATCCCCGACTTAGATCAGGGGTTTTTATAAACTCTTGCTTCATGCCTTAAAATTTGATAATTTAAAGGTATTTCTGAAAATACGTATGTTGAATTTCAAGTTTGAATAAAAATGAATATATTATGAATAAATAAATAATAAAAATCATGCACAAACAATAGTTTTAGAATTTTTATTCTATATTTTTTGCATCTTTATTTTATAAGTATGGAGAAATTAATATACATATGTGTGTTATATGTTTAAAGAAATACTTTTAATTTTATGTTCAAGCAAAAGGTCTTAGCGACCACCTAACAATCTTTATACGGACCCCCATTTGAGAAACGCCGTTTTGGATAGAAAAATACTAAAAATAGGCGTGGACTAGTAAGAAAACGTAATAGTTTTACTACGCGAATACCAATTTAACAAAATATCAAAAGTTAGCCAAATAAATCGCCACCTTGTTAAAAATCGCCATGTCGCAAAACAGAAAATTCAGTCTCCAAGAGCAATTAAAAATCGCCACATCTGACAGCCCTGATCCGACACAGACAAAAAATGTTAACTGACTACAGTTCAACACTTGAAAAAGAAACAGGCGTCTATTAATAAAATTATATTTTTCTTCATTAAATGTAGTTATAAACCATATTTACTTTAAAAAACGTTAACTGTTTCAAATTGGCAAAATATTAGTAAAAAGCTGTTTTTGTAATAGAGCTGCTGCCGGTTCAAGTTCTTCCCTGAAAGATAGAAAAAAGTAAAAAAAAAAATAGATTATTTAATCATTTTATTTGCTTTATCTTCCCAAACGATATCTATTACCAAAAACTTAAAATCACACTAAACTATGTTAAAAATATAAAATTTTTAAATTCCACCTTTGCGATTTGAGAAATTAAGGCGAAAATTGGAAAACTTAAAAAACAAAATTGGGAGACCATGGTTCTCGCAGGAATAAAGTTGTTAAAATTTTTTTTCTTTCACACAATTTTCTATAGTTATATTTCAGAAAAGTATAAAAATTATATTTTTATAACTTTTTTTTTTAGCAAAAAAACAAAAAATATACTTTTTTTGGAAATTTTTTAAAGTTAATTGTTTTAAATGATATTTTTTTTATCCCGTAATTCCCAAAAAACTTTAAAAAATTTCCAAAAATTAAATTTTTTACTTTTTTTGCAATATCTTTCCAACCGATATCGGGGAGCAAAAATTTCTATTACAAAGAAATTAAGAACACTTTAGACTACATAAAAAGTGCAACTTTTTTTGATACCAGCTTTGCGATTTGAGAAATTAAGGCGAAAATTCAAAATTTGTTGGAAAAATAAGTAAAATTTGAGAAACCCTAGTTCTCGCAAAAATCAATTTCAAAAAGTTTTTTCCTTTAAAGTATTTTGTGTTTAGTTATCTTTCAGAACAATATAAATATTATATATGTTACTTAAGAAAATTTTTATATAACAGAAAAAGAATATGATCACTTTTTTTAGAAAAAAAAAAAAAAAAAAAAACGGAACAGCCGTTCCGAAGTTCCATAATTATTTCCATTTCATTTTCTGAATCGCACACTGTGTGTCGCTTCCATACTTTTACGTGCAGCGCCTCTTCTTCCGCATACAAAATGACGTTTGATGACAGACGCCCAGCAAAAACTTTACTTACCCGGTAAGCCAATATATTACATTGCTAAAAGACGGTAACTACTTATAATTCGGGTGAAAAACTCATTACATTTATATGGCGATGTCCACGAATTCATGGGTCCCCATTATTAAAGTACTTATTTTAAACAATCAAATAAGTAGTCAAATGCTACAAAACTACAAATATTTCAAAACTACAAAATTGCTTAAAAAAAAATTAAAAACAAAAAGTTGGCTCAACTGAGATTTTGCCTGAGAACCTAGGCAAAAACATTCATTCATGTTTCAAAGACTACTGTCTTACTCACTACACCATGTATACGTTAAAATGTGTGTGTGTTATTAATAATTTAAACATACCAATAGAAATTCGAATAATTTTCTAAAAAAATTTATGGGTTTAGTTTGGTGTTGAACCGACAACCTTCTGAGTGCTACGCTGTAACTAGTTTTTCCACTACTCGAAGAAATGAGAAAAATAATGACAACTCATTACCAGGTAATGAGTCTAGTAAGTAGTAGTCATTACTAAAAGCCAAACAATTTTTGCTGGGCGTGGTTGTTCGAACAACGGTGTGCGAACAATAACAAAACATGAACACACTATCCGAATGCATGTGAGCACAACATTTTGTTCAATGTGCTCACATATTTCAAAATTTGAAGCAAAAATAACACTGCTTTTTAAATTTGTCAATTTTAATAGCACTAGCTGCTGACAAAATTCAAAAATTTAATGTGGTATTCGCACTTGCTCACATCAAACATCTACCATCAATTTTACAAGATGTTAACAACATACTTTAATTAAAATACAAATATTAAAAAAATATCATATAAATTGACGTTTTAATAATTGTTTTTATTGTTTAATTGCAATATTTAATAAAATTATTGATTATTTTTCTTGATCTTATAAAATTTGTTTTTTTCGTTAAGCATTTTTCCTCAACCATGTGGCTTTTTCCCTGATGAATGATGGTAGATGTTGCAAGTGTGAACAATAATAATAATAATATAAGATGTTTGTTTTTGTGAAACAATACTGCCTACCAAATGATATTTGATGTGAACCCGAAGTGAGGTATGTCTACACTCTCTCCTAGCATTATGATCTTCCAGATTGTGCAGGAGTTTCCTTCCTTCTAACCGGCAGATACTACGCCGAGATAAATTATCCCACCCTCAAGGGTATAAAAGTGTCCTATACATGGTAACCTGTTCCTAACTTGGTTACCCCTACTACTACCCTATCTCATCAAACACTATCCATTCCAATTCTATTACCACATATTTAAAAAAAAAATTGTAACACAATTCATTTTCTTTTATTTACAAAAAGAAGAAAATGAAATATGAGAAATTTTTTCTTCAATTTACTTAATGTTCAGTAATTAACAAAATAATATATAATTAAAAAATAAAAGCATCAAGATCTAAGAAAAATACGAACAAAACGAAAACAACTCGCATGTACTCAATTTTGCACATGAGGGATTTTATAGTATTTTTAAAATATTTTTTACAACAACAAAAATATATTTGAATATAATATAGCGTAGTTTATTTATAAGGGTCAGTAGATTATTATACCATTTTTAAAATTTTAAATATACCTTTAAGATCGGGAGCTATATCCGAAGGACCGATTTGTCGGACTACGCGGTTTAAAAATTCGATATCTAGATTACCAGTTGATAAAATTAAATATTTTAAACAGCAACTGCATTTACCGATATAAAATAAATACATCATTCTTGTTAATGTCTCAAATACTGAAAATGTATTACCACTTGATTTTTTTTATCACTTTATTGTATTTGTTGAGAAGTGTATTTAGTTCTTTTTTAAATGCTTTTTCTATTTATCAGTGCAATATTAATTTTTCCCCAAATTTCAATTAATTTGTTTGTAATTATCGAAAAAAATCTTGCATACGAGTGTTTTTTTATTTTTCTTTTTCGCGATCACTTAAGAAACAATAATAACACTGGTCAACAAAAAAATTCTCCCCCATAAACGAATAGTTCGACTTGATGTATTTTGATGTGCTAAACACGAATCTGCTTTCAGTTTTTTTCCATCAGGTCTGGATTTTTTTATGGGCGTGTCTAATATTTCGCCCGTAGTAAGGCAATTACTTTAATATATTTCCTCATAACTCAAGAACGGTGTATACGATTGACATAAGTGATACACCAAAAGATGCGTACTAAAAATATCTTCAAATTGTCAGAACTTAATTTTTTTTATGTGCTCAATAGTTTCGGAGTTATTTTGAAATTAGTGCCCGAAAAAAAATCAATTTAATGCAAAATTTTAGATTTTTTTGTTACTAAAATTTCTTTTAATAAATGAAAACATCTAAAATGTTACAGTTTATCATCTTTATCTTAAATCTGGTAATGCTTCGAATAAAATAAGGCATGTATCTTCAAAATTGATGCACAAATCTAAATTTTATTCACAGTTAAGTACAGTGATGTTCAATAAAATAGAGCCACATACTTCTTCAAGAACTTTCTCTTAATTATTCTCTTATACAAAGAATTGCACAAAAACAAATAAATGCATTTCTTTTACTCATCTCTTATGAATATAATCCCGTTATTTTTTAAATGATTTATGCGTCATTATTTGTTATTTTAATGAAAGTATTAATTTTGATGTGAAAACAAGTATGCCATAAAATAGAGGCAGTTGCCAAAAGTAGCAAAATTTAAGAAAAAAAAAAAAAAAAAAAAAAGATCTTCAAATTGAATTTGAAGCAAATGGTAAGTTTAACATTTTTCATTATAATTCTAGAATAATATTTTTAAAAATTTATAGTTAAGGGCAAAAAATGAGCAGAGGCAAACATTGTAGCCAAGAAGGCAGGGAAACAATAAAAAAAACTCCATAATGAAGGTAAAAGCCAAAGAAAAATTGCTGAAATAATTGCTTGCTCAAAGAAAATGGTGGAAAACGCTATAAAATATACATTTAAACTAGAGGAAGAAAATCAAAAATAACAATCTGTTCGCAGCGAAAAATTTTGAGACAGGTAAAACAGGACCCTTTTGTTACCTCTTCAGCCCTTAAAAAGGAATATAAATTAGATGTTTCCACCTCAACTATACGTAAACTCTTGCTCAAAAATAATTTAAAGGCAAAAAGTAGAAGAAAGGTTCCATACCTCACGAAAAAACACCAAAAAAAAAAAAAGATTAGAATTTGCAAAGGACCATCTGAGCTGGCCTCTCAGCAAATGGCGCAATATTTTGTGGTCCGATGAAACAAAAGTTAATTTGTTTTACTCTGACAGGAGCAGTCTGACTGTTCGCAGACCCCCCAACACGTCCCCAATATACAGTAAACACCATTAAACATGGGGGGCGGAAATATAATGGTATGGGGCTGTTTCTCCTATTATGGAACAGGGCCTCTATTTCGTATTCAGGGAAGAATGGACGCAGAGTATTATACTAAAATACTAACGGAAGTTATGATGCCTTATGCTGAATGGGAGATGCCGCTTCGATGGGTGTTTCAGCAAGACAATGATCCGAAACACACATCGAAGCGGGCAAAAGACTGGTTTATAAACAACAACGTCGAGGTTTTAAGCTGGCCTGCACAGTCTCCAGACTTAAATCCTATTGAAAACTTGTGGCAAATTGTTAAAATGAGTCTTAGAGGAAAGAATCCATCCAATAAGGATCTGCTATGGCTATTGATAGAGGATGCGTGGAGGAATATTCCAATCAAAACCTGTCAAAAGCTGGTAGACTCAATGCCAAGACGTTGCGCAGCCGTTATTAATAATAATGGTTATTCCACAAAATACTGAGGTAAATAAAGTGTATTTAGAGAAAAATTCAACACTTAATGCATAAAATTACTTCGTTTCAGATAACACACGAAAAATATGACTATTTTATGTATCTTTAAGAATATAAACATCACTGTAAAAATACCCATGATACATACAATTGAGTAGAAATACACTGGTGGCCAAAAAAAAAAATATATATTTTTTCTTTACACAAAAATAGGTGGAATAGGTTTGACGAGTTAAACAAGAATCTGCATTCACTTTTTTTCTATCGGGTACTGATTTTTTTTATGTGCATGACTAATATCATGCAGCGGTATTCAGCGGTCATATATAAAATTCGAGAATGGTTTGTCAAACTTAGGCTATAACTCAAGAACCCTTTACATATTTTGATAAGTGATACATCAAAAGATGCATACGAAAATTGTCTTCAAGGTGTGTTAACAATATTTTCATTCGCTCAAGAATTTCAGAGTTATGGATCAAAATTTTCACCACCTTTCAAAAAAATAAATTTTAAAATTTACGGTACTAATTTCCGAATAACTACGGAAATATTAACTGGGCAAAAAATTATATAAATTAAGCTCAAAGACAATTTAGGTCGCTATATATGAAAGTTCAATTTATCTTAATTTGACAAATTGTTCTCGAGTTATACAAGTGTGACTGCCTAAAGGCGGGGTCATAGTAGTCATGCCCATAAAAAAAATCAATGCGTAATAGAAAAGAAGTAAAAGCTGATTCTTATTTAGCACGTTGAATTCCATCTAATCCACCTATTTTTATACCCACCATCAAAAAGATGGGGGGTATATTGATTTTGTCATTCCGTGTGTAACATGTCGAAGGAATCATCTAAGACCCCACAAAGTATATATATTCTGGGTCCTGGTTAGATTCTGAGTCGATCTAGCTATGTCCGTCCGTCTGTTGAAAGCAGGATAGCGCTCGAACAGAGCAACGTAGGGAGACGAAATTTGGCACAAATATTTGTCTTATATAAGGTTTGTTTGGGATTGAAAATGGGTAAAATCGGTTTGCAAACAAAAAAGTTACGGGCTAAAGACTAGGAACACAGGGTGTCCTTTTTATACTTTTCTTCTGATATTTCTGCAACAAAAGCATGTACGATAGCGAAATTTTGTACATATAGTTTGGGGATCGATATAAACTCGGAAGCCAAAAATGTGCGTGGTCCGCCCACTTTACCGCCCAGCTCCCATATAAGGTGAAAATCAATGAAATTGTGTTCAAATAGTTCAAGGACTAATGCAAACTCGGAAACAAAAAATGGACGTGGCCCGCCCACTTTACCTCCTAAAAACTAGAAACACAGGGTGTCCGTTTTATACTTTTCTGCTGATATTTCTGCAACAAAAGCATGTACGATTGCGAAATTTTGTACATATAGTTTGGGGATCGATATCAACTCGGAAGCCAAAAATGGGCGTGGTCCGCCCACCTCCCATATAAGGTGAAAATCAATGAAATTGTGTTCAAATAGTTCAAGGACTAATGCAAACTCGGAAACAAAAAATGGGCGTGGCCCGCCCACTTTACCTCCTCTCATATAACTTAAAATGTGAAAAAGTTGATGGTGGGTATATAGATTCGGCCGGGCCGAATATTTGCGCTTGTTTTTTATTTAAGACGAAAAAAAATTTTTTTTTGCCCACTTGTGTATTTCCACTTAGCTATAGGTATGCATGGGTATCCAAACTTAACTGTGAATCCAATCAAGATTTGTGCATCAATTTTTATGATACGTGGCTTTATTAACTCGTAGTTTTACCAGCTTTGAGATAAAGGTGATAAACTTAAATATTTTTAATGTTTTCACTTTAAAAAAAAAGTTTTAGTACAAAAAGAAATCTTGAATTTTGCATTAAAAATTTTTTTTCCGACACTTTTTTCGAAATATCTCCTAAGCTATTGGGCAGATCAAACTTTGATAGCAAAGCGATTTAAAGCTAATTTTATTCCGCATATCGTGGTATATCATTTATATAAATCGTGCATACCGTTCTCAAGTAATAGTGAAATATACTCCAGTAATCGGCATATTTAGGGCACAATATTAGACACGCCCATAAAAATAAAACCCCGACCTGATGGAAAAAAACTGAAAGCAGATTCGAGTTTAGCATGCGGAATTCCATCTAGTCTACATATTTTTTTTTTTTTTTGAAGGAGCTCGAAAAAAATTTTTTGTCGACCAGTGTAATTTAAAACATTACGATAACTTGGCAAATTCAATTCACTAAATTCACTTGGAAGAATCAATTGACACAGATCATAATATCGATGCAAGACCAATGTGCCATATTTCTTGAGCAATACTTAGTGGGAACATAATAATTTGTTTGCAATCAAATAAGGTTTAAGAAAATATTGTATAAATAGGTCCGAAAAGATCAACTTTATTTGTGTTTTGTAGCGATATACCAGAAGTTGCTAGTTTTTTATTTTTCATAATCAAGTCTTTAATAAAATACAGGAAAGTAATCAAAATTTAAACAAAATAAAAGTAGATTCTTAAAGCTCATATATATTAGGGTTCGTTTCGAAAAAAAAATTTCGTTTAATATTTGGATATCATAGCTTTTTAGGTTTTTGCAGCAGTAAAAATAATGGCGTATTTTGTTTTTTTAAATTCCAACACATTTTGAGCGCCATTTTGCGCAGAGACGAATCCAATTGATTTATAAAAAAAACTTCTTTTAAACATCAATTCTACATACAATTTTAGTAAGAATGAGCAATATTCAACCCGCTTTAAATGCGTCGTGTTCCAACTGAAAAATTTATTTTTTTCAAAAAAGTTTTAAAAATATATTTTTTTTATAAATACAGTGAAAATATACTATTTGCTTTAAAAAATGGCGCAAAAATAATTAATCTACGACTTTTCACTTTAGAGTTATAAGACTTAGAAATTTTCAAATAATAACTATAAAAAATAAATATCTTAAAAAAAATAATTGTTATTAAAAAATTTTAAAACATGAGCATTATAATTCACAGTTGCCTCTGCATTTTACAGTTACAATATTCAATATTTTTAATTTTGGTTTAAATAATTTATTTTTTTTGCTATTATATGAAAATTTTAATACCTTCCCAGCAAAAACTTGGTAATGGTATGTAGTTACGGATGTAGTTACTTTTCAATCATAACAACATACTTTCTGCATTACATGAAAGTAGATTAGTAACTACTTACTTTTAACTTGATATGTAATCTATCTCTATCTATCTATCTCTTCATTTATGTTATAAAAATTATATACATATTTTAAAAGTGGGTAAAATATGAAAATACATTAATTATTTGTTAAAGTCACGAAGACTAAAACAAATAATTAATCGTACACACCAGTCTCCGGTGAAGTCGAAACCACGACGTAAGCAGACAGAATAGCTTATTGTTAACAAATCCATTAGGCCACTTTATACGTACATGAATTCATTCATGAACTCTGTAATTTGAGTTTATGTAAAATACTACATCAAACATAAAATACGGTATAACTCTTAAACCAATAAAGGGGTATAAAAATGTACTAGAGGAAATTTGTAGGAAATTTTATTATTTATAAATGTTGTATTAACATCAAAATACGTAATATGTTCAATAAGCTAGTTACATGCAAAAAGTTCATTTAATTTTACTGTCTTGTGTACTAAATAAATTTTTTGTCTGAAAAAATGTTTGTCAAATTTTTCAAAATTAAAAATTCTTGACATAAAAAAATAAATTCAAGAAAATATAATTTTTTTGTTAATGTTTACAAAAATCAATTTCTTATTTCAAAAGGCTATTGGTAAATTATTAGTGTTTAAAAGTGGTAAGTATCTGAATATTACTAAAAAATATCCACTAATTTGTATTGTTTCTCTTAGGCACATTGGCACAAATTTATAATACCTTGAAACTCAACAGGCAACAAATTTGAAGCGATTGCAATTTAGGAAATACAATTACATAAAGGTAAGAAAAATTTATTGGCTATCTCAAAACAATTTGTTAAACGTATTAAACTCTTAACAATTTTCAGACGGGGGCAGGTCAGTAAGGTCCGGTATTTTATTCAATTTCTGCACGGGTCACAAGAATGCGCTTCAAGAATTAAATCCAAGTCTATGGTATGAAATAGTATGTCAAATCCTGATTTCCGCATATTTTAAAATAAATAAATTTCAAAAAAAATATCTGCTTTTTATTTTCAATACTTCAGTACTTACTTGTGACCGATAATGTAACTAGTTACTATTCATTTTGCTAATAATGACTTCTGTAATACTTTGAAACTAATGAGTGATTGAGTAGCTACAAAGTAATTAGTTCTTGTAACGACATCTAAGTAATGACTTTCTAAAATGCCTACCTGTAATAATATAGAGTAAGTAGTTGCCTATAATGACATCACCGTGTTAAAATAATGAGTTATTCATCTAATGTGAAAGTAGTGTAGAGCCATTATATTAGCTTCTTATATCATTACATGGCAAGCAAATTTTTTGCTGGGTTATAACTTTAAAGCGAAAGTAAATATTTTTTGCGTTATATTTCTAAGCAAATATAATATTTTTATTGTATTTATAAAAAAATATATTTTTAAAACTTTTTTGAAAAAATTCAATATTTCGGACACCCTATTTACAACACGCTTTCTTTTAAACGGGTCGAATAATGCTCATTCTTACTAAAATTGAATGTTAAATCTATGTATAAAATAAATTTTTTTATAAATCAACCCGATTTGCCTCTGCGCAAAATGGCGCTCAAAATGTGCGTTTTTAGCCGCAGATATGCAGGGGAAGGAGTTGGAAAATTAAAAAAAAAAATTACGCCATCATTTTTACTGCTGCTAAAACCTTCTAAAAAGGTATGATATCCCAAAATCAAAATTATATATATATATATATATATATATATATATATATATATATATACCCGGTGTGCTTCGCCACCCCCCGAAATGAAATACATAGTAATTAAAGGATTAAAAAAATATATTTATTTAGTAATTAAAATACAACATTTTTCTTAAAAATTATATAGGTAGATAGATAGATGTTTCCCGTGCAAAAATTGAAAATTTAAGCTCTAATAGTTTCCCAGATATAGTAATTTTTATATTTAATTTTTATGGGAGGGACCATACCCCCATAATCCGCTAATTTATTAGACAAATGTTTTCATGGATGTCAAAATTCTTTGTACAAAATTTGAGCATTCCAACTCCAATAGTTTCCCAGATATACGAATTTTTGCATTTAATTCATATAGGAGGTACCATGCCCCCTACTTCTAGTCCGCCCATATTTTTCTTAAATATTAATATTGATTTTAGAACTCTAACTGTTATATTTTCTCAGATATGATAATTTAATGTTTTCTTTATATGGGAGGTGCCACGCCCACAATTGCTAGTGTACCAATTTTTGTACAAAATATTCATATTGAAGCTAATGCTAGTCGTACTCGTTTGAGCTCTCTAACTTTTATAGTTTCCCAGATATAAAAATTAGGCGGCTATAGACTTCAAACAAACATACATACATACATACATACATACATACAAACAAACACACATTAATTTTTATATATATATATATATAAAATGAAGATGTTTTGTTGATTTCAAGAAATTTTTCCAAGCCGACTGCACTGTCGTCCACAATTCCTGCAAATTTCCCGGTTTCTGTTTAGAATGAGCATCTTTGACATCTCCCCAAAGATTTTCAATGCAGATCAGATATGGTGACTGAGTCAGTCACTCTAAATCATCACTTTTATTTTCGGAAAAGCATTTCTTTCTGTCAATTTGTTTCTTACGAACATTTCCCTGCTAAAACACCTTTTTGAGTGGCATATTATTCTTTGAATAAGACAACATGACTGTTCTTACTATTTCCACATGCATTGAGGTATTATCCAAACTATGGATCATGATATCAAAAACATCCCCTAAGGTTGATTTTCCCACCACAGTGCTTGACGGACTTAAACAAATTTTGGGTCACATTATTTTTTATTTGGTCCCGTCGCATATATTCTTGTCCCATGCATCTCATATGCACCAAAAATAACTATTTTGGACGCATTTGTGCATAGAATGTGCGCCATTTCGCATGGGGCCAGTCGGAGTAAAGTATCGCGAAATAAGGGCGATTGCGTGCCTGTCTGTAGTTTAATAATGGGGTTTTCTTTTGAAATCTTGCTTACAGAACAAACACAAATGTGTTTGAATTAACCATTCGCTTTGTACGCTATCACTTGGAAGATTTTTTTACTTGAGAGTTCGTGTTTCTTGGTTTGGATTATATTTTTTGAAACTTGCATAACTGCAAGAGAGCATTCCACTTCATTCTGAAAGGTTCGGGTGCTAGGAATACAGTGTTTGGTGCCACCTACTTTAAAATTTTTTAAAAGCAAAAAAGAAAAGAATTCAAAATAATAAAACAATAATACTATTTTCCAATGTTTATTATTTTGCTACAATTATTTTGCACAGGCGAAAATCAAGCGGCTTAAGTAAATTAACAGTAACTTCCGAAGATACGTAGAAAAAGAAAAATAATTTTGTATATAATTATTGTCCCTGTTTAAGACTTTCATTATAAACAAATTGCTTTTGAAATCCTTGTCTAGGAATTGAGCAGCAACAAAAACTCCAAAGTAGTGCTACTATTTTTTTTGCACACAGTTGTATATATATATATATATATATATATATATATATATATATATATATATATATATATTAAGTCGCGGAATATTAAGATTTTACTAAAATTTTTTATAATATTTTCATTGTTCAAACATGTAATTTTATACAGGGACTGTAAATAACAGTTATTTTTAAATTTTGAAACAAAAAAAGCAGTTATAACGAAATATCGTACAACACATTTATATACACCATTGTGATCGTTATGTGCTCGACTTTCTTATAGCACTATGCTTTTTCAATTTTTGATTTTTATTTTTTCGAGCAGAAATAAAAGTTATTTTTTGATTTTTATTTTTTCGAGCAGAAATAAAAGTTATTTTTTGATTTTTATTTTTTTCAGCAAAAATAAAAGTTATTTTTTGATTTTTATTTTTTCGAGCAGGAATAAAAGTTATTTTTTGATTTTTATTTTTTTGAGCAAAAATAAAAGTTATTTTTTGATTTTTATTTTTTCGAGCAGGAATAAAAGTTATTTTTTGATTTTTATTTTTTTGAGCAAAAATAAAAGTTATTTTTTGATTTTTTTTTTTTTTCGAGCAGGAATAAAAGTTATTTTTTGATTTTTATTTTTTCGAGCAGAAATAAGTTATTTTTTGATTTTTATTTTTTCGAACAGAAATAAGTTATTTTTTGATTTTTATTTTTTTGAGCAGAAATAAAAGTTATTTTTTGATTTTTATTTTTTTTGAGCAAAAATAAAAGTTATTTTTTGATTTTTATTTTTTCGAGCAGGAATAAAAGTTATTTTTTGATTTTTATTTTTTTGAGCAAAAATAAAAGTTATTTTTTGATTTTTATTTTTTCGAGCAGGAATAAAAGTTATTTTTTGATTTTTATTTTTTTGAGCAGAAATAAAAGTTATTTTTTGATTTTTATTTTTTTGAGCAGAAATAAAAGTTATTTTTTGATTTTTATTTTTTTGAGCAAAAATAAAAGTTATTTTTTGATTTTTATTTTTTCGAGCAGGAATAAAAGTTATTTTTTGATTTTTATTTTTTCGAGCAGAAATAAAAGTTATTTTTTGATTTTATTTTTTCGAACAGAAATAAAAGTTATTTTTTTCATTTTTATTTTTTCGAGCACAAATAAAAGTTATTTTTTGATTTTTATTTTTATGAGCAGAAATAAAAGTTATTTTTTGATTTTTATCATCTTTAAAATTAGTTATTAAGAAACTCCAAAAATATTTATCATCCCACAGATCGAACGCCTGTATCTAGAGCAATGAAATGTAGAACTTAGGTGGGTCTTCCTTCATATAAATCCACTAAGACGGGATTTTTTGGAGATTTGATTGTTTAAGGGCTAAAAACGGCTTTGATGGTACATATTGCACTTTATATAGTGTATTAACCTAGAAACATAAAATAAAATATATTTGGTCCTAAATAAATGAGAATCCACAAGGAGACTTTATGGTACTTTTTTGTTCTTCTAATGGCACTTTTTGGTTATTCTTCGTGGTACTTTTTTCTTTCTTATAGTACTTGTTTGGTTTTTATATAATATTTAACTTAGAAACATGAAATTAGAGATATTTGGTCATATATGAATGAGAATACATAAGAGGGAACTTTGTGGTACTTTTTTTCTTCTTTGTGGTACTTTTTATTTAGTTCTAAACAAATGAAAATCTTAAAGGATTGTGGTACTTTTTCATTGTGGTACTTTATCATTCTAATAATACTACTCGATTTTTTTATAATAATTAACATAGACACATGAAAAAAGAGATGGTTATTTATGGATGATAATTCCCAATCCCTTATAGTCACATTTCTATACACTAAAAAACGAAATAGATATAGTCGGTCAAGTCCGACCATATGATAATCTATAGCATTTTAAAAAAGTAATTTTTTCAATTTATTACGTTACTTCAGACGCGATGTTCATGATTTTTGGCATATAATTGATACTATACAAAATATATATTCATTGTTCCCAACGCCTACTTTAGATAACAATATTAAATTTTTGATCTGTCATTACAAAATTAAACTTTGTGTAGAGACATTGTATGATACGAGCCGCAGTGGAAATTCATCTACTTTACGTAAATACAGTAGATAATCTTCGTGGTGTCGTTATACGCAAATTGGGATAACCATCAAAATAAAACTTGGTGTATCTTATAAGAAAATAAAAGATATAACAGAATCTCATCCGATGACACCCCATATTTAACGTCCACTTCTTTAAAAGTATTCATCTCAATCTGTATGTTCCCTGAAACTTGACTCTTTTATAAAACGTCATAGACACTTTTTCTACAACATTATTTAAATTTTTGGCATTATTGAAAAAACGAATTGGTACAGAAAAAGTGTATTCTATTGTAACTGAAAAACTATATACTGAGCTTCATAATGTGTGAAAAGTTAATGTAAAAATATAGCATATCAAGAGATAAAAAGTCTCAATTCCTTATTATACTTATTATTACACGTGTCAATATAAATTATTTAAAAAAATTAAGTAGTATTATTAGAATAAAAAAGATCCACAAAGTCCCCTCTAAGAGATTTTCATTTGTTTAGGACTAAATATCTTTAAATTCATGTTTCTAAGTTAAATATTATAGAAAAATCCAAAAAGTACCATTGGATGTTTGGAAAAGTACCATAACTTTCCATTTTAGAGATTTTCATTTATTTAGGGCCAAATACTTTAAATGCCATGTTTCTAAGTTAAATATTACAGAAAAAAGGTACCATTAGAAGAACGAAAAGGTACCATTAAGCCCTTTTAAAGATATTCTCATTTGTTTAGGACCAAATATCTTTTATTTTATGTTTCTAAGTAAAATATTATAGACAATTTAAAAAGAACTATTGGATGATTGAAAAAGTACCATAAATTTTCCTTTAGGAGATTTTCATTTCTTTAGGACCAAATATCTCTAATTTCATGTTTCTAAGTTAAATATTATATAAATTAAAATAGTACCATTAGAAAAAAAAAGTACCTCAAAGTCCACCTTTTTCAATTCTTGTATCCATGTATTATTAGGTACCAAATTTCATGTCAAAAAAGTACCAAAATACGGTTTTTACCCGTATTCTCCAAAACAGGGCCGATTTTCAAAAAAGTACCAGACACCTGTCCGATTATTTTTTAAATTAATAACAATAGCTGTTCAACTTTTTTGGTATTATTAGTTTGAACATATAAGGTTACCGTTTTAGCCCTTAAGCAAACAAATTTCCAAAAAATCCCGTCTTAGTGGATTTATATGAAGGAAGACCCACCTAAGTTCTACAATTCATTGCTCTAGCTACAGGCGTTCGATCTGTGTGATGATGAATATTTTTGGTTTCTTAATAACTAGTTTTCAAGATGATAAAAATTACAAAATAACTTTTATATCTGCTCGAAAAAAATAAAAATCAAAAAATAACTTTTATATCTGCTCGAAAAAATAAAAATCAAAAAATAAGTTTTATTTCAGCTCGAAAAAATAAAAATCAAAAAATAACTTTTATTTTTGCTCAAAAAAAAAAAAAAAAATCAAAAAATAACTTCTATTTCTGCTCAAAAAAATAAAAATCAAAAAATAACTTTTATTTCTGCTCGAAAAAATCAAAATCAAAAAATAACTTTTATTTTTGCTCAAAAAAAATAAAAATCAAAAAATAACTTTTATTTCTGCTCAAAAAAATAAAAATCAAAAAATAACTTTTATTTCTGCTCAAAAAAATAAAAATCAAAAAATAACTGTTATTTCCGGACTTTTATTATAAAAGTCATAACTGTTACGGTCCCTGATTTTATATATTACATGTTTGAAGTCAGGTGGCCCTCCAAAGTTGCCCATCTCGGGTATGTAATTTAAAAAAAAAAAACATCGGCAAAAATTCACTTATGATATGACGGAAAAGAAATTTTATATATAGATCTCTACAAAAAACACGCTTACATGTGTAGGTTATCTCTTTCAGTTTAAGAGATATTCGGGTTGAAATAAATTTGTACCTCATTTTTAGCCCCGTCTTTTTTTAGTTTTTTTAACTTGACCGGCTTAATGTTGCCCCTAGAAAAATGTCTACCAGATTCCATACAACATTCTAAATCATATAATTATATGAATCCGTTAAAAAGTTATATTAATCTAAAGTTGGAACTTTAAAAAAAATTTAAATTTTTTGTTTTTTTTCCAAAAAGGTGGCAATATTTATTTTGTGATAAAATTAGTTTTTTGTACTGAGATTTATCATTTTTTTAATGTTTTCAAAAGAAATTTTAATGTAAATGCGTGTAAAGTAAATCCGGAGAAGTTTGGGACAAAGGTCTGCCCACGAGCCATATCCAAATTTTGTCAATTTTGGATTTTTTTTTTTGTTATGTTCTCAAATCGCAAAGCCGGGATCGACTTAAAATTATTTTAATTTTGTTGCCCTATATACAAGGTATATACCCAAAAAGCCTACGACAGGGTGACTATTTCAATGAAGAAAGTCAATTTTTGAAGAAAGCTTTCCCGAACTGGAATTTTGGGTATTTCGGAATAAGAAAATGGGAATCTATTTATTCTCTTATTTTAAGGACAAAAATTTTTATATTGTACTTAAATTTCACAATGATAGCTTAATTAATGTAGATTTTATTTAAGTTCAAATATTATTATTATTTTTTTTTTTTTTTTTTTTGAAAAATAGCACTAAATACAAAAACTTTTAGTTTTTTGATTAATTTAATGAAATCATTAACTTTGAATACTTTACTATTTATTATTTTTCAAGTAATAACCTTTCCAATGACACCAAACACTTGCATAAATACTTTACACAATCGTTTAAGAACTAGCTGAAACTTGGCCCCCTTCAGCGAAATGTGCACATTTTCCATAATTTCTATAGTAAATGTGCTCTGCAGCATTCTATATACATAAGTGCACTGCAGTTTCAACGTGTTTTTTTAAAATAATTTTGTTTAACTTTTGAACGGATAAATATATTTGAATGAAATTTCACATAATTATTACTAAAGTTTTTTTCAACTGTTTTGGAGAAGCACAAGTTTCTAGCTGCTCTGTGTGCAGGGGACAGGTCCTCCGAAATGGGTAATCTCGGATATTTTATAATAAATAATTAAAGGAGTTGACCACTTTCGGAGGTTCTCCTACTGTCCACAGACCAGCTAGAAACTTGTGCTCTCTGAAAACAGTTGCAAAACACCTCAGAAATAACTTTGTGTAATTTTATTGAAATATATTTAATGGTTCAAAAGTAACACAAAATTATTAAAAAAAAAAAAACACATTGAAACGGCTGTGCTGTTATGTTTATATGTTTCAACGTGTTTTTTTTAATAATTTTGTGCAACGTTTGAACCGATAAGCATATTGCAATGAAATGAACAGTAAATAAATAATGTGAATGTCTTTATCTAATGAACATTTCATATCTTAAAAGTGGAAAATATTATAGGCAAATAATATAAGAATCCTCATGATCAATGTTGCTAGGAGGTGAGAAAAAATTGGACTTTCAAAAAGGTCAGAAAAGGCTAAAAGTCCCAAAAAATAAAGCTCGAAGGAAGCTAACATTTACTTTATAAGTTTATTATTATTATTGTTTAAAATAAATTTATAAATAAAGCAAATACGACTGCCAACAAAGATATCCAATGATAAATCGTCAACTTTGGCTTATATTTCATATGAAAAATTATTTAATTTTTATACTCTACATACAGTGGGGTCAAACGCAAATTTTTTGATAATAAATCTGTATCTCCAAAACTACTGCTCGGATTAAATTGAAATGTATGGAAGAGTTGCAGAGGAGGACTTAAGCTTTCAGAAAAATCATATTGTAGTCACCCTGTGATAACACATGAAAAGCTACAGGGCGTCAAAATTGACTACCTCAAGTATGTAAAAGTTTAAAAAAATCGTAACTACTACCTTAAGTATGTAAAAGTTTAAAAAAATCGTAACTTATACAAATGAAGTCCGATTTTAAAGATTTTTATATTTCTGTAAAGTTCTTGGCAAGACAAAGAAAATATAAACTCACTTCAGTTATCTCTTACAGTTAAAAAGATATTTACACTTGAATTTTGAATTTTTGATTTTTTGCCTCGACTTTCTTTCGTAAAATTTTTATCGATTAATAAAAAAATGTCACGGGAGCTTTTTTAAATTTATTGAAGATATTTGATCAAAATATAGATTTATATATAATCTTTCCCTCCTGCAAAAATCATTGAAAAAGTTTTACAAATGAATTTTTGGCAATTTTTCAAAAATAAACAACATTTAATAAATATAAGCGATTCTTACGAATATTATCTCGTTCAACAACCAAAACGTGGCAATACATATGGAAATATTGTAAAACAATTTGGTGAGAGTTGACCTAAGTTGTCAGTTTTGAGACCATGATATAATGCTTTTAAAACGATCTATATATACATATTACACATCAATGAATTGGTAAAAAAGTATATTTTTATATTCTTGTAATATTTTATTAGTTTTTGGAAAGTAGGCGGAGTTTTGCTTTACAAAACATTATTTTTTTGGTTTTTATATCTTTTTTATATTTTTTAATTTTGAAAAATTGCCAAAAATAGATTTGTAAAGATTTTTAAAGGATTTGCAGGATTGAAAGGTCGATATATATATTTTATACATAACATAAGAAATAATGGCGAAAATATTATGCTAATAAGCTTTTTTATGCAATTAAAAAAAGTCGTTTAAAAAATTGACTTTTTTCATGAAATATGCTCTCCTGCATTCCAGCGTTTAAATATTATGCGCCAGCAAAATTTCTTCTCCTTATGACTATGCAATAAATATTAAACCGTTTCATTTTTACTACACACAGCAACTAAAATTATTATAAATATACCTTCGAATTTTTAGTAACAATGTAAATCATCTTTGCAATTTTTGTCAGCAAACAGAAAATATTGCTCTTCAAAAAAACTAAAACTTCGTGTTTTGGTCTCGTACACATAATTTTTTCGGATACATATAGCACACGAACAATTTTTCTTCGTGTGCTGCAAAAAATTTTTAGGAAATTTTCTTTGTTTTGATTTTGCAACTATAGTTTTTTTTTATTATTTTTATGTAAGCAATTTTGTTGCTACTAAAATTTCTTCTATGAATAATAAAACACATGTATATTGAAGTGAATATTTCTTGTTTATGCTACAAGAAATTGTAAATAAACGCTGCAATTTTTATTGACAATACTGCAAAATAGAAAAATAATTTTAGTTGCAATTATAAACAAAAATGAAACGGTAAAAATATTTTTAGTATTTTTTTTTTTGTTAGCGGCAGATATTTATTGCAAAATGTGATAAATATAGTATTAAAATCAAACCCTGCTGTATTCGTTTTGGGCCAGCGGGAAGCAGTTTAGTGTCATATCGTTGTAAATCTATATTTTGATAAAATATCTTCAATAAATTTAAAAAAGCTCGCGTGACATTTTTTATTAATCGATAAAAATTTTACTTTTTTCCAAAAGTAAAATTTGTTGTTATACATACACACATACATACATACTCCGATACATACATATAGTTGCAAAATCAAAACAAAGAAAATTAACTAAAAATTTTTTGCAGCGCATGAAGAAAAATTGTTCGGGTACTATATGTGTCCGAAAAAATTATGTTTACAAGACTAAAACACGAAGTATTATTTTTATATGTAAATTTTTGTACGAGTTGAATATTTCTTGTTTATGCTACAAGAAATTGTAAATAAACGCTGCAATTTTTATTGACAATACTGCAAAATAGAAAAATAATTTTAGTGGCAATTATAAACAAAAATGAAACGGCAAAAATATTTTTAGTATTTTTTTGTTAGCAGCAGATATTTATTGCAAAATGTGATAAATATAGTATTAAAATCAAACCCTGCTGCATTCGTTTTGGGCCGAGCGGGAAGCAGTTTAGTGTCATATCGTTGTAAATCTATATTTTGATAAAATATCTTCAATAAATTTAAAAAAGACCGCGTGACATTTTTTTATTAATCGATAAAAATTTTACTTTTTTTTCCAAAATTCACCATTTTCGACCAATGCCTGATATAGGGTGCAAACATAAATCAATTCAAAATTTCTTTATTAAACATTTATGAAGCCTTTTGAAATATATAGAGAAAAGAAATTTTCTTAAACGGAACATTGAGAAAAAAGTGAAAGAAATGTACTATATTTTTGTAAAAAATAACAATTTTTCATACTAATCTCAGAATGCTGATTTTGAATATTTTTCACGTCTAGACGAATTGAGGTAATCCAAAAATTCTTTCAACATACAGTCAAGGACTAAAGTCTACGTACAACACTCATTTTTACCATTATATGGTAATGGTAATAGTAATGAAAAAAATTTTGATACCATTGGTAAGAGCACTAGTAATTAGTATTAATTATGTAATAAATATATTAACTATGGATGCAACATGAAAGTTATTTATAATAATGTTAAAAATTAAAGGGACTAAAGTCTACATACAACACAAAGCAGGTTTATTGTACATTAAAATAGGTGGCAACACTTGCGCTTTTTGTTAATATTTGGCTTTAACTATTATACTAGATGTAAATATAAGTCGCAGTAGTTTAAACAGGCAGTTATTTTTATGGGTAAATTTTGGAAAAATGGCAAAAAGAAAAGAAATAGAAGTTTCGGTTAGAAATCTCATAATAAAACTCAGAAATGAGAAAAAGTCTTATGGAGAAATTTCAAAAATAGTAAATTTGAGTCGAAGTACTATTCAAACAATAATAAAAAATCATAATAAAAAATCATAAAACTAAAACAAGAAAGCTCTCCCAACGTGATATTAGAAGTATTCTGAAAAAAGTGAATGATGACCCAAAAATAAGTGCTCCCAAATTAGCCGATCATATCGCGCAATCTTCCGAAAAGAATGTCTATCCAAAAACAATACAAAGAGTTTTGCATGAACACGGTTTTAAAAGCAGGGTGGCAAGAAAAAAACCTTTTATATCAGAAAAAAATCGTAAGTTGCGCTTAGAATTCGCAAAAGCACATGTGGACAAGGGATTCGACTTTTGGAAACAAGTACTTTTTACAGACGAAAGTAAGTACAATATTTTTGGAAACGATGGTCGGCTTAAAGTTTGGAGAAAAGTGAACACCGCGCTACAACCTAACAAAATCATACCAACTGTTAAACATGGAGGCGGGAGCGTTATGGTTTGGGGCGCAATGGCGGCATCGGGAGTGGGTCGTTTAGTTTTCATTGAGGGAAACATGGATCGTCACATGTATAAGAATATACTAGAAAGTAATTTGAACCCGTGTTAGGGCTTGGAGATTGCTGGATTTTCCAGCAGGACAACGACCCTAAGCATACGGCTCACATTGTTCGAGATTGGTTGCTGTATTATGCTCCCAGACAGCTAAAAACGCCTCCCCAATCCCCCGACATGAACCCAATTGAACATATTTGGGATGTGTTGGAAGAAAATATAAGAAAATACCAAATAAGTAGCCGTGAAAGTCTGAAAAGTGCACTTAGTCGTGGTTGGGCTGAAATTACTTCTGCAATCACAGAAAACTTGGTGATGTCGATGCCTGGTAGGCTTCAAGCTGTAATAGATGCTCAGGGAGGACCTACAAAATACTAAAATTATCTTTAACAATACATTTTTTAGATCTAAGATAACTGTATGTAGACTTTTGTCATATGAATTTTTAAAATTTTTGTTTTTATTGTTAGTATAAAATATATTAGCCATTTCTTTTTTTAAATAAACATAAATAGCTTTATAAATTAACAAAAAAAATTTTTTCAATATGCTGTAATTTTTCATGATATTAGTATTTTAGATGGTGTATGGAGACTTTTGTCCTTGACTGTATAGAAAATTACAGAATATTTTAAAAAAATTTTTACTTCATATACCTTGGGACTTATTCTCGAAAAAACGAAAGAAAGTCGAGGCAAAAAATCAAAAATTAGAAATTCAAGTGTAAATATCTTTTTAACTGTAAGAGATAACTTAAGTGAGTAAATTTATTATACCCTACACCACCATAGGTAGTTGGGGTATAATGCGTTTGTGCTGATGTTTGTAACGCACAGAAATAATTATCGGACCCCCACCTTAAAGTATACCGTTCGACTCAGAATCACTTTCTGGCTGTCTGTCCATGTAAACCTTGTGAACAAAGTACAGGTCGCAATTTTAATGATATCTTGATGAATTCGGCACAGATAATTATTTTGGTGCAAGGACGAAGCCTATTGAAATTGGTTATGATCGGTCCAATATTTCACCTAGCCCCCATACAAATGTCCTCCCGGAATAGGGGTTTAACGATCATAAATGCCGTAAATATAGCAATATTTCAATGAAACTCGGTACAAAACAGTTTTATATAAGTGTTAATCCAATGCCAAATTTCATCAGGATCGGTCCATAATTGACCATAGCTCCCATATAAAACCCTCTTCCGAAAATCACTTTAACGTGCATAAATCCCATACGAATGATAGTAGCAAGTTAATATTCAACACAAATAAGTTTTATATAAGTAAAAAACAACATTGCCAAGATTTATGAGAATCGGTTCATAATTTACCATAGCTCCCATATAAACACACTTCCGGGAATCACCCTAAAGGTTTAAAAATCATATAGATATTAGTATAAATGAATTATTCTGTATTTATATAATTTATTTTACATTTAGTAAAAGTGTTGGTTTACAATTGGACACAGGTCTAATGGTGTAGGGTATCACATGGTCGGTCTTGACCGACTATAGTTTCTCTCTCGTTTTTTCTTTATCTTGCTAATAACTTTACAGAAATAATAAAAATAAAAATCTTTAAAATCGGACTTCATTTGTAGAAGTTACGATTTTTTTTAAACTTTTACATACTCGAGGTAGTCATATTTGACACCCTATAGCTTTTCCTATGTTATCACAGGGTGACCACAAGATGATTTTTCTGAGAGCTTAGGTCTTCCTCCGCAACTCTTCCATACATTTTAATTTAATCCGAGCAGCAGTTTTGGAGATACATATTACGTTTATACGTACCTCTTACTCGCAATTAAAAATATTGCGATATGAAAATTTTGTCGTATAAACGGTGAGTTAAGATAATATTTGGGAGTTAGTTTCTTACGAAAACTAATCATGATTAGTGAAACCAATTGCAAATAAAGCGTACAACGTTGCCACTTCCTTTAACCTTAATCGATTTTTCTACGACCAAAGTAGTATTTTTCCCGTCTGGCACAATAAAAAGGAAATTATATATCCTTTTGCAATTTGCGTATAAACAGTGAGTTAATTATTTGCAAGTTAGTTTTATTTGCAATAACTTTGCGTATAAACGTAATAACAGATTTATTACCAACAAATTTGCGTTTGACCCCACTATGCTACACCACCATAGGTGGTTGGGGTATTATGTGTTTGTGCTGGTGTTTGCAACGCATAGAATGAGTTATCCAACACACACCTTAAAGTAATCACTTTTTAAATCGATCTAACGATGTCCGTCCGTCCGTCTGGCTGGACGGCTGGCTGTGCACAAAGTACAGGTCGCAATTTTGAATATAATTGAATGAAATTTGACAGGTGGGACTCTTATGATACAAGGACGAAGCCTATTGAAATTGCTTATGATCAGTCCATTATTTCACCTACCGCCCATACAAATTTCCCCCCCGGAATAGAGTTTCCACACTTAAAAATGTCTTAATATTAAGAATATTTTAATGAAATTCGGTCCAAAGAAGTTTTGTGCAAGTACCAATCTTTGTACCAAATTTTATGAAAATCGGTCCACGATTGACCATAGCTCCCATATAAACCCCCCTTCCGAAAATCACTTTAACGTGCATAAATCCCATACGAAAAATTGTATCAAGTTAATATTCGACACAAATAAGTTTTATATAAGTAGAAACAACATTGCCAAAATTTATGAGAATAATTTACCATAGCTCCCATATAAATCCACTTCCGGAAATCGCCCTATAATACATAAAATCATCAAGATGTTATTATTAACGCATTATTCTGTACTTGCATGCTTTATTTTAGATTTAGTAAAAGTGTTGGTCTTCAGGTCTAATATAAATCCACTTCCCGAATTTTTATGCTCATACGCAATGGTGTAGGGTATCATATAGTCGGTCTTGAACGACTATATCTTCTCTAAATAAATTTTCATCATTTTTGAATTTTCCAAATTTTTGGTGAACTTTTTGCTTTTATAATATTTTTTTAAAGTCATATTCTTGAAGAGTTTCTATGGTAAATAATAATAATAATTATAAGAATTAATAAAATAAACATAGCCTAATTACGCTCGCACATCTACAAAAACAACAATTGCTTGTATTTTGTTAGTGTAAAACTACTGCACATAGTGTCAAAATGTTTTGAACGGAAAAATGAGAGAATGAAGGAGAGAAAGAGTAAAAAGATCGAAAAAATTTTTTGCATATGTATACAAAAACAATTTGACAGTTCCGCGAGGTTTGCCAATATTATAATTATACTATGAAAATAAGTCCATGTTTGTAACAATTGATAATCAAATTGCAGTAACCACATTAGATACATTAACCTAAGTTCTAATGTTAACAGAAAATCATGATTTGTTTGTAAATTTATATTGGTTTTGCTTGAAATATTAAACTAAACTACCGCGCTACATCTTTTTCCAAAATTTTAAGTAAAAACCGGTTTTTCTAAAATTTAGAAATTTTAACCGGTTTTTTTGCAGATGACGAATATTTGAACTATTTGAAACCCGGTTTTCGCAAAAACCCGAATAATCGATCTCCCTAGTATATAGAATGCTGCAGCACACATTTACTATAGAAATTAAGGCAAAAGTGCACATTTGAACTTAAATAAAATCTACATTAATTAAGCTATCATTGTGAAATTTAAGTACAATATAAAAAATTTTGTCCTTAAAATAAGAGAATAAATAGATTCCCATTTTCTTATTCCGAAATACCCAAAATTACAGTTCGGGAAAGTTTTCTTCAAAAATTGACTTTCTTCATTGAAATGGTCAGCCTGTCGCACAGTGGGGTCAAACGCAAATTTTTTGGTAATAAATCTGGATCTCCTAAACTACTGGTCGGATCAAATTGAAATGTATGTTGTAGAGGAGGACCTAAGCTTTCAGAAAAATCATCTTATATTCACCCTGTGATAACACGAGATAAGCTACAGGGTGTCAAAGTTGACTACCTCGAGTATGTAAAAGTTAAAAGAAATCATAACTTGTACAAATGAAGTCCGATTTTAAAGATTTTTATACTTCTGGAAAGTGCTTGGCAAGATAAAGAAAAAATAAGCTTATACATCTAAGTTATCTCTTACAGTTAAAAGATACTTGAATCTTGAATTTTTGATTTTTTGGCTCGACTTTCTTTAGTTTTTCAGGAATAAGTCCGGAGATATATGAGGTAAAAATTTTTTTAAAAATATTCTGTAATTTGCTACATATTTCAAAATAATATGCTGAAACAATTTTTGGATTATCTGAATTTGTCTAGACGTGAAAAATATTCAAAGTCAGCACTCTGAAATTGGCATGAAAAATGGCAATTTTTTTACAAAAATATAGTACAATTCATTCACTTTTTTCTCAAAGTTCCGTTAATAAAAAAATTTTTTCCTTATTAATTTCAAAAGATAAGGCTTCATAAATGGTTAATAAAGAAATTTTGAATTGATTTAAGTTTGCACCCTACATCCAGCATTGGCCGAAAATTGTCAATTTTAAAAAATAGTTTCATTTTTATCGATTAATAAAAAAAATGTCACGCGAGCTTTTTTAAATTTGGTACCCATATTTTTTATAGAAATATATTCAGAATGATTTAACACTAAACTGCTTCCCGCCCGGCCAAAAACGAATGCAGGAGTGGAGATTTTATGTTAAAAGTCAGTTTTTTTAACGACTATTTTTAAAAGCATATTAAAAGCATATTAGCATAATATTTTTAACATTATTTCTTATGTAATGTATAGAACACAAATCAAGCTTTCATTCCTAAAAAAATCAATAAAATAGCTCCAATAACCTGTTTTTGGTAATTTTTCAAAAATATTTTTTTTTTTTTAAATAACTGAAAATCCAAAAAAATTTAATTTTTTTAATACAACTCCACTAATTTTGAAAATACTTTAAAAATGTTAAAAGAATATAAAAATAGACTTATTTACCAATTCAACGATATATAACATGTTGATATAGGTCATTTAATAATAGTAATAGTTGCAAAATTCACTATTTTTTCACTGATATAAAAATTATTTTTCTATATATAAGTATCCTTATAAATATGCAGATTTATTAGTGAATTTGCCATTATGGAGATTTCATTAAAACACTTTTCTATTTGCAAAGTAATCTGGGATAATCTATCTGATATTATCAATCGTCCAGAAAAAATAAGAAAACTCATTGATACAGTAGTATCTTTTGGTTTAACTCTTACTGCAGAAGACAGTTTAAAGCTCGAAAATTTTTATAAATCATACGAAAAAAGGATGCAAGCTTCAGATTGGTCAATACCAAAGTTCAAGAAGAAAAATGAAGAGTGGTTGGAGGGAGAAATACCAATTTTCATCGGAAAGCAGAAAAAGGGTCGACCAAAAAAAAGTTACGATGAAGTTCAGCTAAGAACAAAGAGGACCAAACAGGAATCTATTCTAAATTCACATACGAATGCCGAAATAAAAGATACATTTAAAGCTTTAGTAACACGTACGCAACCAAAGGAAGTAGAAAAAGTTATAGATGTGTTACCAACAGCTTCTCCCAATCGATTACATCGGATAATCCAAAGCATAGTGACACCGAAATCAACATCGTCCTTTACCTCTGAAGATGCTTTAGCTCTAATATTAAATTTAGGATTACCAAGAAACCAATACGAGATTTTGAGGAAATCTGTTAGCGAAAAAGGATATGATATCTTTCCCAGTAGCAAATCAGTGAGAGAAGCGAAAAGTAATATTTTACAGCCTATGGAGCACCCGGTTAATGCTTCTGTTAAAAGTGCTAAAGTTAATATATTGCAATTACTTGAAAATACTGCCTCTAGAATTATATCTACCTTCAGCAATGATAACATTGAAAAATGCAAAGACTCTGAACTTATTTTAATATTCAAATGGGGCTGCGATGGAACATCAGGATTTTCGGAATACAAACAACTGGATGGAAGTAATTCTGGAAATAATTATTCCTCGCTGTTTATAGCGTCTCTGGTACCACTGCGAATGCGCTTAAATAAGCCTTCCTCATCGACAAGAAATGACTCGCTTTTTGATGATATATGGATAAATTTAACTCCAGGTTCCAAATTTTTGTGCCGTCCAATCCTTTTTGATTACACAAAAGAAACCACGGTCAACCAATTGGAAGAAGAAATTAAAGCATTGCCCCCAATATATGTAAAAGTATCAAACAGAACTATTAAAGCTACATTTCAACAACAATTAACGATGATTGATGGAAAAGTTGCAAACGCTATAACAGATACAACATCTACATGAAAATGTAATATATGTGGAAATATAAGTTCACAATTTCAGGATAATTCTGAAGTCCTTGTTAATAAAAATTCTTTAAAATTTGGAATATCACCACTCCACGCAAGGATAAGATTTTTGGAGTTCTTCTTACATCTTGCATATGATATGAAGTACAGAAATATTCCCGGGCAGGAAAATGCTACAGTAAAAAACAATTTGGAACTTCACGAATTACGAAAAGAGGAGAAGAAAAGAATTCAATTAGAATTCAAAGAACAACTCGGATTAATAATTGATAAACCTCTACATGGCTATGGAAGCTCAAATGATGGAAATACAGCAAGACGTTTCTTTGAAAATCCGGAACTCACATCTTCAATCACAGGCATTGACTTAAATATTTTGAAGCGTTTTAAGATTATATTGGCAGCCATTAATAGCAAAAAACAAATTAATGCGGACAAATTTAAAATTTTTGCTTACGAAACTAAAGAACTACTTAACATTACATACCCCTGGAAATCAATGACTCCAACAATTCACAAAGTATTGGCTCATGGTAAAGAAATAATAGAAAATATTATTTTGCCATTGTGAGAGCTAACAGAGGAAGCATAAATAAAATGTTAAACATTTCCGACTCTTCAATACCCGAAAATGTTCGAAAATAGCGCAAAATATGGACTTAATGGAATATTTATTAATATCATCAGATCCAGTTATATATTCTATAAGAACACGATGGCTACCAAAAATCACTCTTGAAATAGAAAAAGAGGATTCCTAAGCTAAGGAAGTTAAAAATTTGCTAACGTTTGATGTTTCTGATTATTTTCAAGAAAATCTCTAATAATATCTTCGATAACATATTCTTAATAAAATAAATATACGGGATATATGTTTAATAAGTATGTAAATATGTAGAACAAATTAAATAAACATTACTCAAATAAAGAATTTACTACTTTATAATAACAAATAGGTATACTACATAATACATTAGAAAACTAAAATGTTACGTATACACACATATGGAAATACGGAACAAAATAGTGAATTTCGCAACTTTTGACGTGACTTGGTAGTTTTGAGGCCATTATATTACTATTATTAAATGACCATCAACATGTTATCGTTAATTGGTAAATAAGTCTATATTTATATCCTTTTAACATTTTTAGAGTATTTGCAAAATTTGTGGAGTTGTATTAAAAAAATTTAATTTTTTTTGGATTTTAAGCTATTTAAAAAAAAAAAAATTATTTTTGAAAAATTACCAAAAATAGGTTATTGGAGCTATTTTATTGATTTTTTTTAGGAATGAAAGCTTGATTTGTGTTTTATACATTAAATAAGAAATAATATTAAAAATATTATGCTAATATGTTTTTAAAAATAGTCGTTAAAAAAACTGACTTTTAACATAAAATCTCCACTCCTGCATTCGTTTTTGGCCGGGCGGGAAGCAGTTTAGTATTAAATCATTCTAAATCTATTTCCATAAAAAATATGGGTACCAAATTTAAAAAAGCTCGCGTGACATTTTTTTTATTAATCGATAAAAATGAAACTATTTTTTAAAATTGACAATTTTCGGCCAATGCTGGATGTAGGGTGCAAACTTAAATCAATTCAAAATTTCTTTATTAATCATTTATGAAGCCTTATCTTTTCAAATTAGTAAGGAAGAAATTTTTTATTACCGGAACTTTGAGAAAAAAGTGAATGAATTGTACTATATTTTTGTAAAAAAATAGCCATTTTTCATGCCAATTTCAGAGTGCTGACTTTGAATGTTTTCACGTCTAGACGAATTGAGATAATCCAAAAATTCTTTCAGCATATTATTTTGAAATATGTAGCAAATTACAGAATATTTTTAAAAAATGTTTACCTCATATATCTCCGGACTTATTCCCGAAAAACGAAAGAAAGTCGAGCCAAAAAATCAAAAATTCAAAATTCAAGCGTAAATATCTTTTTAACTGTAAGAGATAACTTAGATGAGTAATCTTATTTTTTCTTTATCTTGCCAAGCACTTTTTTTTAACTTTTACATACTCGAGGTAGTCAACTTTGACACCCTGTAGCTTATCTCGTGTTATCACAGGGTGACTACAAGATGATTTTTCTGAAAGCTTAGGTCCTCCTCTACAACTCTTCCATACATTTCAATTTGATCCGACCAGTAGTTTAGGAGATTCAGATTTATTACCAAAAAATTTGCGTTTGACCTGTGAACTGATATTTATTAATATCGAAGCAAAAAATATAATTCCTCCAACTTTATCTTAAAACATTATTATTAAAGAAATTGATTAGCAAACAATTAATTTCCATATTTTTTTCCAGTGCATTTTGTACTCTTTGCACTCTCAGCAACGATTAAATGAAAGAGCGTAAGAATACGTGTGAACTCAGCCAGCACAATAGTGCAATGAAATTGACATCCCTAATTTAATTACACTTTTAAATCTTTTAAAATTAAATTTTATCTAAACGCTATTAAAAAAATTTAACATACAATTTTTATTTCCGATAATTTTGCATATTTTTAACGCCACACAGTGGTCCCAAAACGAAATAATTCAGTAACTTTAGAACTACTGGATGTATTTTAATGACATTTCGTATGGACGATCTTGAGGTGTATTCCAATTGGTTTGGACGAGCACAGATTCGTAGCTTGTCTGGGGGACGGTGGGGTGGACCTCCAAAGTTGGTCACCTTTAATTTAATTTATGATTTGATTGAAACAAATTTTGCACATAGATAGTCCTTATAATTTTCTACAAAAAATATGCTTACATGTTTGGGATATCTCTTTTACTTTAAGAGATATTTGGACCAAAGTAAAATTTGTACCCATTATTGAACATGTTTTTTTTTAAGTTTTTTTTAACTTTTTTCATGTTTCTAAAACAATAGAAACACACATAAATGCATGTAAAGAAAATCCGAGGGCAGTTGGGGTAACAGTTTCCCCGCTAGCCCTATCAGAATTTTGTTAATTTTAATTTTTTTTTTTTAGTTTTTTGTGGAGCTCAAAAATGTCAAAGCTGAAATTAAAAAAAAAATACTTTGATATATATATTCGCTAAACACACAAAAAAAAGTAAATTTTTGAAGCAAGCTTTCCCCGAACTGGATTTTTTTTTTTTTTTTTTGTTGAAAAATAACACTAAATACAAACATTTTTCGTTTTTTGATAATTTTAATTTAATATTTGAACTTAAATAAAATCTACATTAATTAAGCTATCATAGTGAAATTTTAGTACAATATAAAAAAAATCTTAAAAAAAGGGAATAGATTCCCATTTTCTTACTCCGAAATACCCAAAATTCCAGTTCGGCGAAGCTTGCTTCAAAAATTGATTTTTTCAGTAAAATGGTCACCCTGTCGTTATAAGCGGCGAGGCTTATTAAATATTGTTTGTGTGTTTAGTGAATATATGAGAATTCGCAGAACAAAACGTACTTTTTTGCATTTTGTAGTCAATGCTGTTTTATTATTTTTGTAGTCAATGGGTTGAACTCTACCAGAAAAAACTTCAATAGGATAATGTTGTGAAAATAATTAAAGTTATATTTGCATTCATATTACACTGGGTCTTCACGTAATATTTTTATATCATAATATGTAACAGAGAGTGTCAAATCCGCTCTCTGAGAGAATTATCTCACGTGTAGACTAAAATATTAGTATTATAAGAAATATTATGATACTGTTGTGATAAGATTTTTCTACACAACTATCTTATAAGATTTACTCTCAAAAAAATACACATATACGAAAGTTTGTTTGTGTGTGTGAATGTTTATTTTTAAAAGTACTTAAAAACAATGTTTTTTGTAAAATAGTTTTATTTTAATGGTTATTCTACATTCAGAAATATATTTTCATTAAAATTGTGCTAAAAAATTTCGAATTTCTTAAATAAAAATTACATGTTTACTCTGTGACTGAATGAAAATAATGAAATATTATGAGATTTATTAGAATACATTTACCCCTTGTTTAAGATTTAACATAATATTAACAAAATGTTTACTCTCTTCTGCCGGCGTTATCTTACATATTATATCAATGTGGTGACAGTATGTTATTTACATAATATGTATGTTATCAATATTTTAATTGTATGTAAAAGAACATGAACTAACCACCCTGTTATGTTATGATCAAACTTAGTTAATAAGCTTTGTAATTATAATTGAAATATAATTGAACTAATAACATGGTGTCAGGTGTCAAAGATTAAAAGTCTATTTAAATAAATACATGTAGTATTTATAAAATAAATAAAAAAAAATATATTAAATATTTAATTAAATTCGATGAATTCTGAGACAAGTAAACAAAAAGATACATATGCTGAAATGTCTAAAAAACCAAAGCCTATTGTGTGAGTTTGGAGATTTGCGTGAGGACTTAGTTAAAGATATTTTCGTCTGTGGTTTACTTCCCAACTATTCCCAGATCAAAGAAAAATTGTTAAGCGAAAGTAAAGTTACACTTGAGAAAGCCTTGGAAATAGCTAAAAATATAAACTCCGCAAAAGAAAACACAAGTCAGTTGCAACAAGAAACAAATTTTGTTGGCGCTTTAAATAAGTAATATTTATAAGAAGCATATAAATCAACCACCATATGTTAATCAATGTCACTCAACTTATTCGCCAAAGCAGCCTTCATCAACTAGAAGATCCACTTTATAGAAAATCCAACAGCAACAATGTAGCAGATGTGGTCAAACTCACAGGAAAAAATGTCCAGCAAAAAACATCAATTGTAATATTTGCAGTAAGAAAGGTCACTTTGCAAAAATGTGTTTCGCGGTAATTTCGCAACATCAAACCAAAAAATTTGTCAAACAAATACAAAGCCAGTTGATGACAATAATGAAGACGTTGAAGAATTTTTTATTCGTACCCTAACAAACTCCAGTTGCAGTGTCGTAGCAAATAATGAGTGGAATGTTCAGGTATTTATAAATAAGATGACAGTTACTCTTCAAATTGATACCGGAACCGAAGTAAACATACTATCAAAAGAAACGTCAAATATGTTAAACTTAAGCCATATGTTAAGACCTACAAATACAAATATTTTAACTTTTAGTGGTGAAAAGTTACCTTTAATAGTAAATATTGATTTAGAATTTTCTTTTAATAATACATATTTAAGTAAATTTTTTGTATTAAATTTAAAATGTAAAAATATAATTGAATTAGAATTGGCCAAACAAATGAATCTAATTAAGACTGTATATTCATTAACATCTGATAAGATTATCGATAATTATGCGCATGTATTTAATGGTTTAGGTCATATGAAAACAAAATGTAATTTCAAACTCAAACCTAATATAACAGCTATAGTAGATGCTCCAAGAAAGATTCCCTTTAGATTTCATGACAAGTTAAAAACTGAGTTAGATAGAATGGTGAAGCTTAATGTAATACATCCAGAAAGGGAACCAACAGAATGGGTCAGTTCCATCGTACTAGTTACTAAGATTGATGGGCAGTTGAGGATTTGCTTAGACCCCCGTAACTTAAATAAAGCCATACTTCGTCCTCACTATCCTTTTCCCAATATAGATGACTGCAAGGCAAAACTTAGTGGTTCAAAATATTTCAGCACTTTAGATGCCAATAATGGTTTTTGGATGATTCCATTAGATGAAGCTTCATCCAAATTGTGTACATTCAATACACCGTTCGGCAGGTATCGATTCATTTGGCATAAATGCTGACCCAGAGCTATTTCATTCTGAAATAGTTAAATGTTTTGGCGACATTGCACAGTGGAGCAGAATCGAATTTTTTTGGAAATAAATCTGTAACTTCTGATCGGCTTGTTGGATTTGCATGAAATTTGGTGAAGGCGTAGCAGAGGAGCGTACAACGAACAGACCTCTCAGGGGCGGAGCTAAAGGTGCTCAAAGTTGGGTACCTCTGACATACAGTTTTATTAATCGCTTGCTAAATTTTTGTTTCTCGTTCGATTTAAAATATTTTTACAGATTATTGTAGGCACTTATAAGACCTACGAAAAACATTCTTGTATGCCCTATTTATCTCTTATAGTTTTTGAGTTATTTGCGTTTGATTTTTTAAGTACCTCAATTTTTCATGTTCTTGGTCCAGTTTTTTTCATATACAGTATGTCAAGAAAATGTTTTTACATTAAAAGAAAACATCAATTTGACGAAGTTTGGCTTTAGAAAACTATATAATTTTTTGTTAATGTAAAAATTTTTAATACGAATTTGTTAATTAATATATTTATTACTATATAACTCAAAGAAACTTAATATTTAATGATTTAAACTATTTGAAATGGAGCAAAAACTAAACAAACACAAAAATATTAGTGTCAAAAAATTCTTTTTACATTTGTAAAACTGCTTAAGTAAATCACAAAATTTCGGAATTTTTAATTTAAAATGGTAACAGCTGATATATATAACTGCTTGTGGAACCTTTTTCATCAAATAAAATTATTAATATATGTCACAGTCAATTGGAATTTTGTATATTCCAACATTAGTGCGTTTTTTAGTTCATTATGGTCCTGTAATACCTTTTAGTCACTTTCTTCTTCAAATAAGGAGAAAAAAAAAAAAAAAAAAATTATGTGGGATGAAAGTTTGGCCCTTATGCTGGTATATTTAAAGCTTTTTGCAAATAAATTTTGCTGCATGATCACTATTTGCTTATATATGTTTGGAGTCATTATTTTTCTCATGACTTGAATTTTAGTTTTCATCCATCATAAACTCATATTTATTAACACTTTTTATTAAATGAGCTTTAAAAGTCTAGAAATGTTACTGTACACCCGTTATATTTCATAATAAAACCTATTTTCCAACTATTTTCAATAAAAATGATCTGTATTTAACAATATCTTTTAAATGCGAAAATATGAATATTTATTATTTAATTTTCTAAATGTTTTCTAAAGGATTTTGAAGATTTCCGGCGTATTCTGACCGTATTAAATTGTACTTTTATATAGTATAAACATTCCTGTACAACATATATTTCGTCCTACAACTTTTTAAGCTTGAAGTACCATTTTCAGATTTAAATGATATAAAATATCATAGTAATAATGATACAGTTTTTGCAAAAATTTAAACGTGTATACTAAATGGCTGGCCTACACATAAAAAACTTGTTGATAAAGAGGTCATGCCTTATTACAAGATAAAAGATGAAATTCATATCATTGATTATATTCTTCTTAAAAATAACCAAGTTTTAGTCCCAAAAAGTCTTCAAAGTCTGATATTGAACAGAATCCATGAAAGCCACATTGGAATACAGAGATTTCAAAGTCTAGCTAGACAATCTGTGTACTGTCCAAGCATGTATAATGATATATTTAATAAAATATCAGATTGTGAAATTTGTATGAAATACAAAAACTCAAAACCTAAACAAGAAATTTTGACCCATGATGTTTATAATATACCATGGTTTAAAGTCGGATGTGATCTCTTTGAGTTCAATAAAAAAATACTATATACTAGTAGTTGACTATTTTTCAAAATTTATTGAAATAGAGTTGTTAAACTCTGGTTATTCGAGTAGACATGTGATTTTGAAACTGAAATCCATTTTCGCTAGACATGGTATCCCGAACATTTTCATATCTGATAATGGTCCACCTTTTAATTCAAATGAAGTTAAAGAATTTCTTATTGATTGGGGTATAGACCACAAAACGTCGAGTCCATATTTAGCAAGATCAAATGGTCTTGCGGAACGTTCTATTCAGACAGCGAAGAAACTTTTATGTAAATGTCTTGAAAGTGCTACTGATCCATATATCGCCTTATTAAACTACCGCACTAAACCTAAAGGAAATTTGCCAAGTTCGTCTGAACTACTAATGTCCAGAAAGTTGAATACAAGACTTCCAACACTTTCATTAAACTTAAAACCAAATGTAGTTGATACAGATAAATATCAAATAGAAGTTAATAGTAAAATTCAAAAGTCATCAAATCATTATAACTCCAATACAAAATAATACAAATCTGTTAACACAGGTGATAAAGTAATGTTTAAAAGAAATCCTAATTCTTTTTGGTTTCCAGGAGAAAGAGTGAGTAAAAGTACGGAGCCCAGATCATTTGTAATTAAAGATAAAGAAGGTTCTTTGTGTAGAAGAAATGAACAACCACTGTTGCCAGATTTGACGATTTATCGTCATTTTGACGATTTTTGGGTCTAAAAATGGCCTGTTGACGATTTGACGATTTTTACCCCTAATTTGACGATTTTTTCTAAAAGTAAATTCAGAACTATTTTTACTTTTTTTTTTATATATTCTTTAAAAGTTGGTTCAAAAATATTAACAATTAAAATAGAAGTCTTCTTAAATCTACTAATGTAAATGGTTCATTCATTAGAAATTATTTATAGGAACCAATATAATATTATATTCGAATCAATTATGTATGCTTTCATTACGTATGTTTATAAACTCTACAAATGGCCAAAATACTTAAATAGCCGAACTAAGAATCCGGATATTTTTGATGAACTCATATGTTTTTTATAACAAGGCAAGATAAATAATTTATTTTGGTTTGAAAGTCTTACAAAATTACATACATACCCTCGATTCACGCGATAGTTCATTTACGCAATTTCTTTATAACGCGATTCTTTTATTGAACCATTTTTTGAAATTGAGTTTTTATTTAACGCAAACTTGGTATAACGCGTATAAACAATAATGACAAACTTTGAATTGGGCGAATTACAGTACTGTATTGGAAAGGATTTATTGAAAAAAATTATTATTTAATAAAATAATTAATAGCTATAAAATAAAGAAATGTAATTTATAAACGAAATGTTGCATAATTGCTTAAAGACTAAAAAAGGTGAAAACGAAACGATGAAACGATGAAAACGGCAAAATATGTAACAAGATTCTAAAACTTTAATAAAAATACAATAAGAACAATCCCCAAAAATAGGTATATTTAAATAAGTATGCATAAGTATGTCTATAATCAGACTTTAATAGGTACTGTGTACTTGATTTTCATAATATGCCACCAATATAAAATTAATTTAATTTTTATTAAACTCTTTTAAATTTAATTTTTCATCAGAAAAAGTATAAAAACTGTTCATTAACATAAAAAATACGTAGTTTTTCATGTTGACGATTTTTTGACGATTTCAAATAGTTGATTTGACGATTTTGACGATATTTTTTTCCAAATTTGACGATTTTTCACCAAATTTATCTGGCAACTATGTGAACAACACATATTCAAAACCCCTAAAAACTCATCAAACTCTGATGATGCAAATGAACACACATTCAAAAAATCTGAAGACTCTAATAGTGAAAATGGTAGTAATACAGTGAATACTTCTGACCCGAATTTACCAGTTAAAACTGAAACTGATTCTGATAGTGCTTACAGAACTCGTCATGGAAGAAAAATTAACCCTCCAACTAGATTTACACACACTAATTTCTAAACCATCAAAATCATGCACTTCTATCTTAACATATAATTTTATTATTAATTTATATTTATGTATAATTATGATTTAAATAGTTAAATATTGGAAAATAAATTTGATTGAAATTATTATAAATACATATGTAATTGAAAAGGAAGATTTTGTGTAAATAATTAAAGTTATATTTACATTTATATTATTTACATAATATGTATGTTATCAATATTTCATATTTATACCCTGTTATTATTAGCTTTTAAGTTATGATCCAACTTAGTTAATAAGCTTTGTAATTATTCTTTATTATGAATTAAAAAATATTATTGAACTCATTACAGATAATTTGTTTCACTTTTTTCTGCAAAAAAATTTACTTTTTGCGGAAAAAATCGCACTTTTTTCACATATGTTTATAGTAAGAGGTATATTTTTGTTAAGAACAAAAAGTTTTGTTAGTTATTTTGGTTCACAATTTTTGCAACAGTATTGTTAGATTATTTAATACATTCATGAAAAAATGTTCCTTTAAAATACAAAGAAATTTTTAATTTTTCTAAAATTATCAAAATGTACTTTTTTACATTTAAAAGTTCTTTGATCTTAAGATTTGTTGTGGTGAATTTATGTCGTTCAATGCTTTTTATAGAAAGGATAACGCTTCTTACCATTTCCAGATTCAAACTGCTTTGTAAGGGAACGAAAAAATTAATTCTCAATTTCCTAGCAAATTCAAATAATGAAAAAAGTACGTTTTGTTTTGCGACTCCTCATATGTAGGTATGTAATCAAAGTTTTTTTTTTTTTTTTTTTTTTAATTTCAGCTTTAACATTTTTGAGCTCCACAAAAAACTAAAAAAACAAAAATTAAAGACTGTTATCCCAACTTCCCAACGCTTAACATGCATTTATGTTAAGCGTTCTTTTAGAAACATGAAAAATGGATTTTAAAGTGAGAAAATGTTACCACCTTTTTGAAAAAATTGTGATTTTTTTCAAAAGGTGGTAACAAAATAATATAAATTTTTATCCAAACCACATAGGTACAGTGCGTTTCATATTTATAACATCATTTTATTTATTGATACATCTTTGCTAATATTCTTTAAATTGTTAATATTTTTTTGTTTCCATATGAGGTTTTCTATAGATTGATATAAAATAATTTGAAAATTATTGTTATTGTTGTTGTATGTTTATTAACAAATAATTTAAAACTCAGTGTTTCATAATCATAACGTCAGTTCGCAAAAAATTGGTGAATGTGTTCGGTATATAAGAGAATTTTAATTTAAATGCAACTAATGTTATTTGCAGAACCTAAATTAAGTAAAAAATAAATTTTTTAATGATTTCGAAGGAAAAATTTTAACATTTTTATGAAAAAATACGAATTTAGAAGAAATCACATAAAATAAGTATATTTTTGAAGTCATTTAAATTCCATACTTTATGTTATTTATCTATAAATTCCAAACGTCCTTTTCAAAAAAAGTTGTTTTACGAGTCCGATATATTCAGAACTTCTTGTATCCGATTAACTACTTTCGTCAATTTAAAACAATCTCTTCTAATATTTTCGTTACAATTTTAACAAAAACTGAAACTAAATTATTTATGTTGTATAAAAATTGTCTCTGACCATATTCCTGAACTACATATTGAATAAGATTTGGCATTTACGTTATAAAATGAAACCTAATAGGAAACAAACACATAGAAAAATTCCACTAAAAACCGTTAAATAAATTTGTAAAACATGTAAATATTGACATTTGATACTACTGGAATGATTTAATATATATGCGCCTCATGACGCCATGTAAAGTCATTGCACCACAAGGAAAATATAAAAATTCAATTGTGTTGAATGAGCATTGTCGTATTAAAACTAAAAAGTCTAATTTAGTTCCTCTCATGCAACCAAATTTAAAAAATAAAAAAAATTCCTTACCAACTTGATACATATTCATTGAATTGTAATTATAAAAAATAATCCTTATCCGTAATTATAACTTAATTACAATTTAATATTTGCATATAATTTTCAAAATATAAAGTAATGCAATTTTAAAAATTCTAGGACTAAACCCACCAAAAAAAGAACTGAAAAAGTCGTGATTTTAACACTGTGTTGTCATTGAAAGGAAATACTTAGTGGTGAAAAAGAGCTGCAAAAGTTATTTTTTTAACCCATGGTTATCATTGGTAGGATGTTATTCTTTTATACTTCTTGTTCATTGCTTTTGAAACACTTCTCTTAAAATTATATTTATACAAATTTTTAATAAAAAATCTGTTTTTGCTCTATTAAATAATAACAAAAATGCCTTAAAATTTGTAAAATTGAAATTTTGTTAGAAATTATTACAAATTTTTCCCGCTAAAAATTCATTTCTTTTCACTTTTTTAGAAGTAATTATTAAGTGCTTCCAAAGAAGTTTAAAATATGCACTTTGTTCTACTTTTGAAGTTATGAAAATGTTATTTTTTTGGAAGAACTTCATCGTTTTTTGCTGGGAATAAATATTTCTCCAAAAAATACACAAAAGAAAATAAAAGTTCTATGAAAATCGCTCTGGAAAATATCAATCATACAATTTTAATTGATACTTACAAAAATGGCTAACGAAGTTCTCATTACCGAGGTGACCAACTTTGGAGGTCCACCCCCCGTCCATGCGAAATTTCATTAAAATACATCCAGTAGTTTTAAAGTTACAGAATTATTTCCAAAAAAGATGTTTTGGGACCACTGCACAGTGGGGCCAAAAGCAAAATAAATTGTAATAAGCCTGTAACTTTGAAACCACTGAACCGATTTAGATGAAACTTGGAACATCGATAAAGGAGGAGTTAGGCTACAGCACGGACGCCGCTACAGTGGGCCAAAGTTGACTACCTCGAGGGTGAAAAATATATCGGGGCTTATAACTTTTACAAATATCAACCGATTTTAACGAAATAATTTAGCACACTAACCATGTTTTTCCTTGTCCTGCTTAGGAGAATTCAAAAATGTAAATTTAAAATTTATTTACAAGAAACATTGCAAACACAAAATAGTCGTATTATATATCATTTTAAAGGAAATTGTGTCTTCTTTAAAACTATGTATAATAAATTTTACTATTTTAAAATTTGGACCGCACTTTTCTTTAAACAAAGCGAACAAATGCAAATTATGTTTATATGGACATATATCAAAAATTCGAGAATGAATAATTTCTAAATGCTTATAGGTATCAACATAATTTTTTCACATGATATGAAATATTTTTTGGAAAATTGATAAATGCGAAAATCAGAAAATTGCCTCGTGTGACTAAGTTTACCGGTAGGCTGTCATAATTTTTTGCATAACCTTTAAGAACAAATTGAGCTATATACATAGTTTAATTCACAGAAGTACCAAAATCAACAATCAATTTTTTCTACAGACTCAAAAAGTTCAACTTCTCATTCAAAATTGGTCATTTTTGACCACTGCTGGATGTAGTGTACGTTTACACGTTTTCTTGGGGTCCCGTCTTTCAGAAAATTTCAAAAAATATTACTTTTTTAACAAAATTTTTTAAAAAAGTTAAATATATAAAGTTACTTTTTTGGCAAAAAAATTGCAATTTTTGAGACCTGTTTTGAAATTTTTACTTTGAAAATTTTTTTCTTGTTATCGAATTGAGATAACAAAAAATTTGTATTAGCATAATTTAGAAAATTATAGAGAATTTCAATATATTTTTAAAAAAAATTTTAGAAATTTTATTTTAAAAGTTATAGGACAAAATCGCAAAAAAGTCAAGGCCGAAAGTGAGAAATTTATTTTTTGAAGTTAAATATCTTTTAAATCATACGAGATAATTTAGCACAATAAGAATGTTCCTTGTCTTGATTAGGAGAATTAAAAAATGTAAAAATATTTAAAATCGGTTAATATTTGTAAAAGTTATATGTTTTTCACCCTCGAGGTAGTCAACTTTGGTTCACTGTAGCGGCGTCCGTGCTGCAGCTACAATATTCTGGAAGCCTAACTCCTCCTATATCGATGTTCCAAGTCATCTAAATCGGTTCAGTGCTTTTAAAGTTCCAGACTTATTACCATTTATTTTGCTTTTGGCCCCACTATACACTGTGCGCCATACAATCATTATTTTTTTAAAACTTATACATTACGTAGATAATTAGTAATTGAATTACAATTACTTCTTATTGCATTTGGACTCTTTCAATTTCAATTGCATGTAAATGTAATTTAAAATTTTCAATTAGAATTAACCTGTAATTGTAATTGAAAATTCCAATTACAAAATACAAGTTAAGTGTAATTGTGTGTGTAATAAATTACTTAAAGCAATGATTACCCCCAAACCTGATTGTAGTAGTGCATCAAATTATGATATTTTTAAATCAATGAAGTGGCCGATGTTATTATGCAGTAATTATATTTTTCTTTTTTAGGTTTTACCGATGATGCACTACAAACTCATGCAGAGTTCTTTAAAAAACATATTGTGCCTTTTAAAAAATCGTACGTATGCTGTGACAACACTTTGGAGCCAGATGATTGGTTTGAGCCTGTTCAAGTTTGGGAAGTAAAGTGTGCAGATTTATCAATAAGTCCAATTCATAAGGCAGCAATTGGAATTGCTGATCCTGAAAAAGGGATTTCTCTACGTTTCCCTCGGTTTATTAGAATACGCGATGACAAAAATCCAGAAATGGCAACGACTGCACGAGAAGTAGCCTACATGTATAGCTCCCAAGATCAAATAAAAAATCAACAAAGTCGGGCTACTGCTATGGAAGATGAATTTTACTAAAATATGTATGTTTGTTGATCAAAAATGTATTAATAAACAAATTAAAAAAAAACTTCAAATTGTTCTTATTCATAATAAAAATAAGTTAGAGCGCTGTATTCGGCTGTGCCGTATCTTATATAACTTCTTTTTTTTCACATTTATACTTAAAACATAATAATACGTACATTTGTTCTACAAGCATCGCTTGCTTAAAGAAAGAAAAAAACACTTATAAGCATACCACAGTGGGGCAGAATCGAACTTTTTTTGGAAATAAATCGGTAAATTATAATCGGCTGGTTAGATTTACATAAAATTTCACATAGGCGTAGCAGAGGAGTGTATAATTATAAGGTTGGAAGGGATGGCTCACATACCCTTCAAGAGCTATTAAGACTTAAATAGGGTACCTCTAACAAAGAAAATAAAGACGAATAGTTGAACTACATGAACTTTGAAGTGCTAAATACGAATCTGTATTCAGTTTTTTCCATCAGGTGTAGATTTTTTATTTCGCTCTATCACGTACTGATTCTTTTTTATGCACGCAGAGAAAAAATAGAGTTGTAGTGACCATAATCTAAGAGCAACATATGAACATATGATCACAGCTTAAAATTTAAATGATTTTAAGTAATACTTATCAGGAATTCATTTTGTCATATTGTGTTCGATTTTATGTTTCGTTTTTCATGTTATGATTCCAGTTTTCCATATTATTGAACAATCATACTACATTATTATCCAGTGTTGCTGGAGTCAATAGTTCATATTAAACAACAAAAGGCTTCAAATTACCCGGTCGACAAAAAAAATCCTACCCCAAAGACGAATAGTTGGACTTGATGGATTTTGATGTGCTAAACACGAATCTGCTTTCAGTTTTTTCCATCAGGTCTGAATTTTTCTGTGGGCGTAGACTAAAAATATCTTCAAGCCTCTTTTTTTTATATAGTGCTCAATAGTTTCGGAGTTATTTCGAAATTAGTGGCCGAAAAAGATTTTTTTGTTAATAAAATTTCTTTTGATACATGAAAACATTAAAAATGTTTCAGTTTAACATCTTTATCTTAAAGCTAGTAAACTGCGAATAAAATAAGGTATGTATCATCAAAATTGATGCACAAATCTATGGTATAAACCATAGACTATTAACATAGATATGAAGCTTAAAAAAACTCAGTTGAAAAATATTACTCAAAAAGATACACGTACTACTATTATTTATTTTATTTACGCACACAGCTACAGTCATATTACATCAGTTGATAATCTTATTAAATATAAATAAATTTAATATCTATAATATAGATACAATCAAATAAATGCCTAGTATAGCACATAAACTGTGTAAATATACAAGCTCGTAAAAATTTTGTAAAACTTTGTTCGAAAATTTATTTACACAATTGATAAATATTAACGCCTCATGTGTAAACTACTTCGTAAACTTTTACTTCTAAAAAATCAAATTTAAAATAACAAGAAATAGAAAAATTATTTGCAGTAGAAATTCATGCAACCCGTGTGTAAAACGTACAAATTTACGGATTGAGTAAATTTATTCGTTTGGATGAAAACCCTTAATAAAAATACAATAAATAATTAATAAAGAACAATTGATGAAAATAAGTTGTTTAGAGATAGTAATAAAAGAATGATAATTAAATTATAGTAAACAAACGAAGAAAAAATTTATTTCAAGTAAAACAAAATAAGAATGAATAATAACAATAATAATAAAAATAATAATAGTAAAATTAACAATAATAAACGAAAAATAATAATAAAAAGGTTAGGTTCAATGTGCAGCCATCTATATTCATGAGAAGTCAGTTCACTTGGGACCTGTTGATCCCAATGTGTTACCCTGAGGAATCACACGAACCTCGTTCATGTGTCCAAATCAAGGTTCAAGTCGAACCAACCTGACGCATGTATAAAAGAGTGGATAAGTCTGATATTAGTCCCAAACAGATCTGATAATACATGAATATACGGACTGCCTAAGCTAGACGTCCTAATGTTCGTAAGAGCGGGACAATGACAATGAAGATGTTCAACTGTCTCCTCCTCTTCCTCATTACAGAAATTCCTACAGTAGTCGTTATAACGGATTCCTAATCTCCTAGCATGCACACCGGCGACCCAGTGCCCAGTAACAACGGCCGAGATCTCTGCTTGAAGAACGCAGAACAGTGGTTCCAAAACGCTTTTTTTTTAATAATACTGTAACTTTTGAACCGTTGAAGATATCTCAATTAAATATCACAAGGTCACAGCAGAGGTGTTTTCGAGTTGATCGGTTCCTAGCGGGTCAGGGGGTAGTGGGTGGCCCTCCAAAGTTGGCCATCTCGGGTATGTATTTTTTTTTTAAATCGCCAAAAATACATTTATAATATGACAGAAAAGAATTTTTATATATAGATAGTCCTTGTAAATCTCTACAACAAAAAAAAAAAAAAAAAAACGCATGTGTAGGTTATCTTTTTTAGATTAAGGCCCGTTATTATAACTTTCCAATAACTAAAGTTAGGATGTTATCGTTCACTTTAGCTGTTTTTGGTTGTTATAAGTATAAGTTAAGCCAAAAGTGACCAATAAGCTAAAGGTAAGAACATCTGACATTTAACTTTTATCGGACAGTTTATGTATTCAGAGCTGCCATATTTTTTGCTTTATAAAAGAAATAAATAAAATCATATATATTCCGCTGTAGTTTTTAGTAATTTGTCTTGTCTATATTTATATTAGCTATGGCGTTGTGTTTTAGTAAGCTAAAACCCATTTATTTTAAAAATTTCTTTGTTTTTTATTTGTTTATATTTCCGTTAGCGGCAGTTACGTTCAAATAGTACATGTTGCCACTACGTAAAGTGGCCAAAAGTAATCGGTTTTTGCTTTGATATTGCCGTATTATCAAAATTATAAAATTTACCTTAAAACCAAGTTGTAATAACCAAAAGTAGATAAAGCTCACTTTATCGTTCACTTTAGTTTATCTTACCTTTAACTATCTGATACCTTATATGTAAGTTAAGCTATGTATACACGGTTGTCAGATCTAACAATGTTGGCAGATCTGACAATGTAATGGCAATGTACTGACAATGAAAAATTGTTAGCAACAGGTAAATTGCCAGTTTAGACGATCGTAAGAAAACCTTACAATTTCATTGCCAGTCAATTGTCAGACAATAAATTTATCTGCCAACAAAAATTGTCAGTTTACACTGTTGGCAGGTTGTTGTATGGCAAAAGTAACCAGATCCGTCGTCAGACGAATAAACTTTGCTTGTTTAATGTGCAGCGTTGCCATTACAAATGATTTATCTGACAATGGCGCCATTGTCAGATGCATAAAATTCGCACAGCTGACAATAAAAATTGTCAGACAATTATCTGGCAATGGCAACGTTATGTGTTTACACGATTGTCAGATGTCTAACAATATTATTGGGTTACAATTTACTGACAATGCTTTTTCTAACAACGTTGTAAGACATAAATTGTAAGTTTACACGGTTGTTAGAAATTTTCTGAACATTTTTCTGCCAACGTTGTTAGATCTGACAACCGTGTATACATACCTTTATAATAACGGCCCTAAGAGATATTCAGGTCGAATTTTTACCTTATTTTTAGCCTTTTTAGTTTTATTAACTTGTCGGTCTTAATATTGCCCCCAACAATTTTTTTTGTTAAGTTCTCAAATTGCAAAGCTGGTATCGACTTTAAATTATTTTAATTATATATCTCTTATAACGACAGGGTGATCATTTCAATGAAAAAATTAAATTTTTTAAACATGTTTTATACGGATTGGAATTTTGGTTGTTTTCGTGTAAAAAAAGAGGGAGTTTTTTTAATTTTCTAATTTTAAGACAAGTTTATATATATTATACTGAAATTTCAATAAAATATCACTATTCGTTTAAATTTTATTAGAGTTTAAATATTAACTTTATTAAAAAAAAATCCTAAATTTTAAGTCTTTCGAGAAATTCTGCGATCAAATTACATTCCACAATTTTATTAAAGTTTAAATATTAACTTTATTTAAAAAAAAAACCGCAAGTGCTAAATTTTAAGTCTTTCGAAAAATTCTGCGATCAAATTACATTCCACTAATATTTTTTTATAATATATCAATCTCTATATTCTAAAATTTTCTTAGATACCAAATACTTGTATAAAAAGTTTATACTTTTGCTTAAAACTTAATAAAAATTTGGTCTCCAGCCAAAGATTAATATAACTCTTTAACGGATACATATATTTTTATAATTCTTGCAGCAATATCATTTAGAATTTTGTAAGGAATCTGAAGAATATTTCGAAAAAAATTTGAGGGCAATATTAAGCCCGACAAGTTAAAAAAAAAACGAGGCTAAAAATGAGGTAAAAATTTATTTCGACCTGAATATCTTCTAAACTAAAAGAGATAACCTAGACATTTTTTTGCAGAGATTTACAAGGACTATTTATTGTAATAAATAAAAAATATAGACTTTTGTTTTTGACGGCCGCTCAAGCGACCATCACTGATTGCGTGTACTTTATTTCTGATCTTAATAATAAACACTACATTAAATTCTTAATTCTAGCACACTATGTGTGCGGTGGGAATATGCTGAGACAGCATAATACACGCTGTCCCAACATTTATACAGTGTGGACAATATCAACAAGAATGTGTTGATATTAAGTTACATACAAAGGGTATGGTAACTTCGACTAGTCAAATACACTACACCTTCCCTCTTAACGAAGAACAATCAAAATTGTTCTTCTACAAGATAAAAATTGTTCTTTTACAAGATAAAAATAAAATAAAGAAAAATTAATTAAGCAAAAAAAAAATGTATAGTTTTAGCGGATGGAAAAAAATATAAAAGGATATAAAAGTTTGTACAGGAGTTTAAAGTGAACTATAATAATAAAACAAATGTTTTATGAACTATAACAATAATAAAATAAAATAAGTATCTACAGGAGTTTAAAATCAGTGATCAAGCATATTAATCAAAAGCTGATTAGTCTGACATTAAAAAAGAGTGAAAATAATTATTGATTATGAAGGATTATATGAAGAACCATTTAGCTGGAAATAACTAGCTCTCGATAATTAAAGGAAATTAAGGTGAACATCAATTTAAATAAATGACAAATTCATTCAAACAAATGACAAAATTGATTCAAAGGATATCTTAAAATGTAATTTTTATTTGTCAAGAGTAGTTGCTGTAGGCTTTTATGTGTATATACAAATTTTCAAACATATTTTTTCAGTCTGTTTTTATTTACAAGCGCTGTTTTACCGTTATCATCCTCAATCTTAATGTTATTAGTTTGGATTTCTATGACCTTGAAGGGTCCTTTGTAAATACTATCCACTTTGTGACCAGCTTCATTGTTAAGGAGGACTAGGTCGTTCAACGAAAAATTTACTGGATTAGCGTGATCGTTGGAGATTTTCTGTCTATTCAATTTAGCATTTTCTACGAAACTAGCGGCTCTACGGTGTGCAACTTGAAGTCTAAATTTGAACAATATTCCTGTCAAAGCCTGGAATATAAAAGGATATAAAAGTTTGTACAGGAGTTTAAAGTGAACTATAAAAATAAAACAAATGTTTTATGAACTATAACAATAATAAAATAAAATAAGTATCTACAGGAGTTTAAAATCAGTGATCAAGCATACTAATCAAAAGCTGATTAGTCTGACATTAAAAAGGAGTGAAAATAATTATTTATTATGAAGGATTATATGAAGAACCATTTAGCTGGAAATAACTAGCTCTCGATAATTAAAGGAAATTAAGGTGAACATCAATTTAAATAAATGACAAATTCATTCAAACAAATGACAAAATTGATTCAAAGGATATCTTAAAATGTAATTTTTATTTGTCAAGAGTAGTTGCTGTAGGCTTTTATGTGGATATACAAATTTTCAAACATATTTTTTCAGTCTGTTTTTATTTACAAGCGCTGTTTTACCGTTATCATCCTCAATCTTAATGTTATTAGTTTGGATTTCTTTGACCTTGAAGGGTCCTTTGTAAATACTATCCAGTTTGTGACCAGCTTCATTGTTAAGGAGGACTAGGTCGTTCAACGAAAAATTTACTGGATTAGCGTGATCGTTGGAGATGTTCTGTCTATTCAATTTAGCATTTTCTACGAAACTAGCGGCTCTACGGTGTGCAACTTGAAGTCTAAATTTTACCTCTTTTTCATAAGAATCAATATTATACAAGGGGGCTATGCTGATGTTTTTCGTAAAATCCAAGATAGGTGGAATTTTTCCAAAAACAAGCTCAAAAGGGCAATAGTCATGAACCATGTGTCCCAATCGGACCTGTCATTTGAAATATACGATCTCAGATACCCATTGAATGTTCTGTGTGATCTTTCAACAGTACCGAGTGTCTCATGATGATAGGGAGTAGAATTTACCTTCTCCACTTTCATGAGTGTGCATAGCTCTTGTAGTACTTGATTTATATATTCCGTACCCATGTCCGTGACTATTTTAGTCATTGAACCATATATTAAAATGAATCCTTCCATGATTGCTTTCGCTACATTTCTGGCGGACTTGTTGTTAATAGGTATGGCAATTAAATATTTTGTTAAGTCGCATATTATTGTCACCGCGTATTCGTTTTGGGAATCTGGTAAAGGTCCAATAGTGTCTATAAGAACTATCTCAAAAGGCTTTATTGGAGTAGGAGTTAAATTAAAGGGTTCTCTGCCCTTAATTGCAGGTTTATTCATTTGGCATGCTTTGCATTTCTTGACATATTTAGTAATGTCATGCCTTTCCAATGATAACGAAGTCTAATTTTTCTAATCATGCGAGTGATTCCTATATGACCTCCATTAAAAGGATCATCATCATCAATTTTTCTAGCATCGGTTGTTATATTTTCTATTTTTGGTAAGAGCACTATGGTCAATCTTTTTAGTAGACCATTACCTTTATTCTTAAAGGTTTCAATACTTATCCCCGGGGTATTGAGCAGACAATCATCTAAAGAAAGTCGCAAGGTTGTCAGACCCATGTTATCAGCTATTTTTTCAAGCTTTGGAAAAAGTAGATCTAGGTCAACTATTCCATTAATAACAAAGTCATGCAACATAAATTGGGAAAGTTTTTTCTTTCCTTTTAGGATAATTCATTTATCCTTTGATAAATGCAACCATGGCATTTTCCAGTGCTCTAGGGCATTAATCCCTTCATATACTCTTAGTTCAACCGATGGACTAGGCTGTGCTATTTTATCTGCACAGTTTGTTTTCTTTCTAGCCTGAAGTCTAGTTGTTACCTTCAATATTGTATGCAATTCTTTATTTTGAATGTCATTGAAATTTATACGCGACAGTGCATCCGCCGCGTGATTCATATTCATATTCCTCTAGATCTAACCTCATGCGTGTTAGTTTAGATAACGGATTCTTAAGCGAAAACAAGTAGGTGAGTGGCCTATGGTCACTTCAAATTAAGAATTTTTTTCCGTATATATATGGTCTGAAGTGTTGTATTGCCCAATGTATGGCAGTGAGTTTTTGCTCAATCAATTTATTACTTTCGCCTTTGGTGAAAGCTCTGGACGCATAAGCAATTGGTAATTGAATACCCTGTTTTTCTTCGCTTAATACGGCTCCACACGCCTTTTTGCTAACGTCCGTCGTAATGCAGAACTCTTTAGTAAAATCCGGATATTGTAGTATTTGTTTGCTCAAGAGTTGTTTTTTCAAATATTGAAAAGCGTTTTCGCATTCCTGAGTCCATTCGAAAGGTATGTTTTTTTAGATAGTCTAGTAATGTGACGTGATGATTCAGCAAAATTAGGAATAAATCTTCTATAATAATTGCAGAATGCAATGAATCGTTTAGCTTCGTCTCCATTTGTTGGTGTAGGATAGTTTTCAATTATAGAAAATTTGCTGTCATCAGGTAATAAACCTTTATCTGTACATTTGTGTCCTAAAAATGTCACTTCATGACAGAAAAATGAACACTTATCCGGATGTAGTTTTAGGTTGTGTTGTCTACACAAGGTAAACACATCTTTAAAATTTTGTAGCATGTGTTTTTCAGAGCAACCAACGACTATTAAATCGTCCATATATACAAAAGCTTGAGATGGTGTTAAACCCGAAAATGCAAGCGACATCATTCTTTGGAATAAATTTGGTGCAATTTTAATGCCATAAGGAAGTCTTTTGAACCTATAAGATCCTTTGTCAGTTGAAAAAGACGTGATCTAATATGTCATCTATGCGAGGTAGAGGAAATTTGTCAGTGATTAATTTTTTATTAATACCTCTATAATCAATCACAAGTCTCCATCTCTTTTCTGTATGACCTGGTAGTGATTTTTTTGGGTACTAAGAGTATTGGACTATTATATTTAGAGGTTGAGGGTTTTACAATATCATCGCTTATTAATTTTGTGACCTGTTTATTCACTTCTTCTTTATGTGAATGTGGTATTCTATAATTTTTTTTATATAAACTGGTTGATTATCTTTTAGTCTCAACCGTTGTTTGTAAAAATTATTGGCGCTTATTTTTTCTGATTCTAAAGCAAAGATGTCAATAAATTCTGAACACAGTTTACGTAATTTATCGTCAATGAATTTTGGAAAATTTATAGATAATTTTCTAATTTTTTCTTTGTTAGATTTTAGATTGCAGCTCGTTTGAACCATTTTATAGTCATTCAAACTTTCTGTTATTATTTGAACGTTATCAATGACAAGGTCTTTGTTGGTAGTATTGACAATTCTTACCAATGGCTGAGATTTTGATGTAATGGTGTTAGCTATGTATACACCATTTTGGAGTATTTGCTGGGGCACCAATACATCTTCAACGTCAGAGTGAAAATTAACTTGTCTGATTACTTCAGATCTTGCCGGTATTGAAATTGAGTTGATGTTTGGAGCACTCAACAGTGTTATGCTTACATCATTAGGTAGCAATGGGGCTTTAAAAATTATTCTATCTTCTATAACTTGATAATCAAGTATGCATTTGTGTCTTCTGATGAAGTCTATGAACAATATTCCATCCACCAATATCGGAAAATCATCATTTACAATATGCAATTTAGCTGGTATTGAGATATTTCCTACTTTCAGGTCTATGTAAACCAATCCGAGTGTTTGGATTAAACCTTGTCCAATACCATTAATGTTTGTTATCTTGCTGCTATCTATTGGTTCGTTTAGAACTTTATTGTGCTTAACAACAGAAATGTCTGCGCCTGTGTCTATTAAAAAAATTGAGGTAGAGTTGTCCATGGACAATCTACATTTTAGATAACTATATAGGTTTAGATTGATATTACAGGTTTTAATTGAAACATTAGGGGTTCTTATTAGTTTTCCGAAGTTTGTTCGGTGGTGTAGTAATATTATTGTTAATATTACGGTTATGAGAGGGATTGTTTCTATAGCCACCATTGCCTCTATTGCGGTTATTGTTACCTCTTTGGTTATAGTTGTAACGGTTGTTATTACTATTACTGTTACCGTTATTATGATTATTGTTATTATTATTAAAATTGCGGTTTCTATTATAGGTGCCTCTATAACTCCTACCGCGATTTCTATGTTCATTACCTTGGTGAAAGGTTAAAATTGAATTAGGTTGACCGTAGGCTTCGGTGCAGCTGCTTATGAATTTTGCAATAACCTCGTTTAGGTTATTGAAGGTACCTGACTCCATAATAAGTTTAACTCTGTCATTGGAAGCATTTTTTATTATGGCTTTAACAGCAGAGTGGGTTGCATATGTGGCTGCTACCATGTTTGGTAGGCCATCATTAATATATGCGGTTTCGAGTTTCTTTGTTAAATCCTCGATTTCTTTTGCGTATGTGTTAGCTGTTTTTCCTTGTTGACGTATATTCATCAACTTTGCTACCAATACATCTACGGGTTCTCCTTTTACAGTAGTTTTTAGTTTGGTAATGATTTCTTGGAGTGTAGTCTCCTGAGAAATAAGGTTACGTGCTGAACCTTTTAATTTTGTTTTTATCAAATTTATGGCTATTTCATTGTGGGTGTCCTTAATTGAATCTACTAAACTTAGAGCGTCGAGAAAACTTTGCAGATTTTCTGGTGTGCCATCAAAGTCTGGGAGAAGCTTTGAGGCTAAACCAAGAAATTCAGTCACTGATTGAGGCATTGTATTAGGATTTTTATAAGATTCTTGAGGAGTCTTTATTTCCTTCAAGTATAAAGTAGGTTCTTCTTGACCTTCTGGGAAATATTCCAGTTTTTCGTGAAATGTTACTGGTAGTTTTATTTCTATACCTCTTCGTGACAGGACATTAGCAAGTTTATCTCTAACGTCAGAAAAAAAATTTTCAGCAGCGAATTTATGTGATTGTGTTAGTCGTGAATAATAAACGTTCAAAAGGATTCTAATTTTTTCGAAACAGTCGATAATGATTTTAATATGTTTTTTAACTGTTTCGTCCTTGGTAGGTCTATCTGTGTTTAAACACTTATAGGATCTATCGAAATGTTCTTTTATCTGTCTTAATTTTAATAGGATCTGTTGCCAGTCCATAAGAACAACATAAATGAGGGTGCGCTGCGGATTTTAATTAAAAATACTATTTAGGTTTAATCAAGGAATTTTTACTCTCTTTAAGAGGTAAATTGAAATTGTTTATGAACGCAAAAAGAAATAACAATCAACGTTATTTTTTTTACAAATAACTATATAGGAACAAGTCCGTGGACTTTTGAAAATGAAAAGAATGTTTCTAGACTTTGCCTATGTCTACTGCCATAGATGCTGCTCTTCTATAGTTCTTTTTGAGGGATCTCTTATGCAATTGATAGAGCGTTGTTAGGAATTGAAGGATTAAAATCGTTATGATAATGACTAAATATATAATAGGATACTACCTTTATAGTGATTTCATTTATCACATTCGCATTTGGGTTCTCGATTTTCGAATCGTGATTACCCATGATTAAAAGAATAAATTTCCATCAATTGCAAAATTTATATGAGATAGAGAAAATATTGACCCTTTGAAGGGTTGCTAGAACTGTCTTGTCAGTATTCTGTACAATTGTTTACATCATAAAAAAACAAGTTTACAATAATTTTACTTAAAGCTAAGTTTATACAATTGTACAAATGTTAGTTAGTCTACCTCACGTCAGAGTTAGTTAGTTATAATAGTTAATAAAAATGATAAAGAAAGAATAAAAAACTGTCTCCTGCTGTTGATGGTACATCTGTTTGGTGCGGGATTCCGTGGTCATTTGTGGATTATTTTGCTGTTATTTTATGCCCCTGACTTCGGAGGGACACGACGGCAAATATCTCATCTGATATTTGATTTTTTTTTTTTTTGTGTTATTTAATTTTTGTAAAACATTCTTAGTTCATCACACTCCAATCGCGCAAATTAATTTAACACATTTTTATATACATATATATACATATATGTTTTTGTTTTAATTGTTAGTATGTTTAGAAACAATTAACGTTTTTATTAGTTTTATTTTACATTTATTTGCAGTAATTTTCTCAATTTAGGTAAAAAGTTTATATATTTAGGATAGAAAAAAAAAAAAAAAACACTCAATTTGCTTTTGTTTTCGGCCAATAATTAAATAATGTTGCTGTAGTATTGTCTCTTTAAGTATTTAATGTTTTTCGTTTTTATTTTTATAAGAATTTATTATAATGTCAGAAGACTCATTTAAATCAATTTAAATTTGTAAATTGTATAAAATTATTGTTGTTGCTGCTGCTGTAGTAGTTGTAATTATTTTATGTGTTTAACATTATAATGCGATTTTCAACATTTGATTTGTTTACTGCTTTTATTTATTATTATTTTTTATATATATATTTAGTTTTTTATTATTTGTTTTTGCTCCTGGCAGGATCGCCATGTAATAAATAAAAAATATAGACTTTTGTTTTTGACGGCCGCTCAAGCGACCATCACTGATTGCGTGTACTTTATTTCTGATCTTAATATAAACTCTACATTAAATTCTTAATTCTAGCACACTATGTGTGCGGTGGGAATATGCTAAGACAGCATAATACACGCTGTCCCAACATTTATGCAGTGTGGACAATATCAACAAGAATGTGTTGATATTAAGCAAGGACTGTAATGATTATGAGTTTTAAAATAAAAATCAACAAATAATCATTATTTTTTGATTTTTATTTTTTCACTCAACTTTTAATGATTATTTTTGATTTTTATTTTTTTACTCAACTCATAATGATTATTTTTGATTTTTATTTTTTCGCTCAAGTTTTAATGATTATTTTTTATTTTTATTTTTTTTGCTCACAATATAAAACTTAACATGAGAAATTAAACTTTTATCTAGTAAAAAATTTTTTTAAGTAAAAACTTTGATTTATTGCAAAATTTTTTATTTTTAATAAAAAAATTGATTTTTAATAAAAAAATAAAATTTTAGAAAAAAAATTCGAATTTTATAAAAAAAAATTGGATATTTTTTTAAAAATCTGATGAAAAATATATCATTTTACTTGCCTTTTAATAAATAAATCTAATTTACGATGAGAAATCTTTTTTATTAAAAATTACGTAATAGTTTCATTCCTCATGTTAAGGTTTATATCGTGAGCAAAAAAGTAAAAATCAAAAATAATCATTATAAGTTGAGCAAAAAAAAAAAAAAATCAAAAATAATCATTATGAGTTGAGCAAAAAAAAAATAAAAATCCAAAATAATCATTATGAGTTGAGCAAAAAAATAAAAATAAAAAAATAATGATTATGAGTTGCGCGAAAAAATAAAAATCAAAAATAATCATTAATATTGATTTTTTTCATAAAAATCAAAAAAATAAAAATAATTCCGGATTCCGATAGAACCTGTTCTGAAGATTACATTTCTGTATTTAACACTTTTATCCGGTTGTTCCTTGTATCTGATTTTTTTGTTTAAAATTTCAAGAATAATGATTATTTTCTGTCCCTGATATTAAGTTACATACTAAGGGTATGGCAACTTCGACTAGTCAAACACACTACACTGGATTTTTCCATTGACTTCCACATAACATAAAAATAATCAAAAAGGTACAATAGAATTCGATTTAATATAAAAAAAATCGAAATAAATTAACTATATCTATTATTATGAGCAACAGTTTTTGGTATTTAAATCGAAAACGTATGTGTAAATTAATTTTTATGCACATACTTGCCATATCATTAAAGTATAATTGCCAGATCAAATTGTTTACTAAAAGAAAAAATTCGAAGTATTTCTGGAGAATTTTTCAGTTATCGTCACTTTAATATCATCCCACTAGGTGTATCTATTATTTTGAGCAAATGTGTATGTAAGTATATGCCTGATGACCATGTCGAAGAGCCATTTTGTGTTTCTGGGATTTAGCCCCAAGACTTTCCAATGGCTATCCTGCACATAAAGGGCAATGTTTGCCTTCGACGCCCTAGTTTGGATGTTCTGGAGCCAGGATAATTTGGAGTCCAAGATGGTACCAAGGTACTTCGCACTATTTGACACTTTTAATTCAATCCCGTTTAGGCAAGGAAGTGGGAAAGACGGAATCTGGTATCTCCTTGAAAAGAGAACAAGATCCGTTTTTCCTGGATTGACACTTAGACCGCTATATATCTCCATTTGCTGAGTAGACCTAGTGCAGTCTGCAGGCGGTGGGATAATGGTATCCACCACCGTAACATCGTCCGCATATGCGATAGTTTTAAACTTCAAGAAATCAAGTTCCATGAGCATTGGGTTCACGGCAATATTCCAAAGGAGTGGAGATAAAATTCCCCTTGTGGAGTGCCCCTGTTTGCTACTCTGTATATGGTATCCGCTCCCACCTCACAGTGGTGGCAAACGAAAATTTTTTGGTAATAAATCTTTATCTCCTAAACTACTGCTCGGATCAAATTGAAATGTATGGAAGAGTTGTAGAGGAGGACCAAGGCTACAGGGTGTCAAAGTTTACTATCTCGAGTATGTAAAAGTTTCAAAATATCGTAACTTCTACAAATGTTCGATTTTAAAGATTTTTATATTTCCCTTCGCGAATAATAAGAATACTTAAAAATAAATATTTAAATAAACGTAAAATAATAATATTTAATCATTGAAAAAACGTATTGAAGTACAAAGAAAATAAAAGACATTCAGGAGCAATAAAACAAAGTATAAAGAATGTAAATTAAATAAGGAACAGTAGTAACAGCAATTAATCAGGAACATTGTACGACTACAAACAGGGAATATAGAAACAATGGTCAAACAATAACACGAACATAGTATTATTATAGTTAGGAAGTCAGTAGTGCGATTCAGTAACTTGTTTTAACGATAATCGAATCGTTAAAAATAGTCAAACAACAAAATTGTCGATTTCGTTATTCTGTAACACTTTTAACGACACTTGTTTGGGTTAACTTAAAGGCAAAAATTTTTGTGTTGTTATATTAAAAACAAAAAGTAGCCAAGAATTCAACCCTACGACTAAGTCGCTCTTTTGCGGTTGTAATGTGTACTTCCAAGGTTATAGTCCATGCTTCCACGTTTTTTGGAAGTAGTGATCATTTTTAAGAAAACCATTAACTGAAACATATATTAATCTATATCAAAGGCATAATTTAATCAATCGCCGTCTTAAAACTGTTAAAAAATTTCGATTTGTCTTCAATTTTTTTGTTTTTCTTTTTTATTTGGTTTGGAACTTTACTTTTTTTTTGTATTTCCTTATAGAGTGATGCCACATGACAACAATAGTTATATAAAATCGTTTAAGAATACTTAGTGAATCATACAATCGTTAATATAAACAACAAATGCTATTGACAAGTCTTACTGAATTGCACTACAGGAAACAAAATAATAAGTATGACACCAAGAACGGCAATTATTTTAAATTTTAAACAGGAACTCAGCAAACATCAGAAGAAATGGAGATAGGAACAAAGTAAGAATCATCTAAGCAATACAGCACATTTTTAGGTGAAGACATCAGGGGGTCGATTCTGTTTTCATGAAAATATGAAATGAAACAAGCGCGAAGAAATGGAGACAAGAACAAAGTCGGAAACAAATAAGCAATACGACAAATTATTCATTGAATACATCAGAATTAAGTGTGGAGGCAACAACAAAGAAGGATATTGAAATTATTCAAATAAAAATTATAATATTGACATTTAAATTTATTTACTGAAAATGTATTATTTTTTATTTTTATTAATATATAAATATTAATAAAAGTAAAAAATAATGTACGTAATAAGAGTTTACGCACATGGATATTATAATCACAATGCACAGTGTGCGATTAAAAAAATGAAATGAAAATAATTATGGAAGTTTGGAACGGCTGCTCCGATTTCCATGAAATTTCACTACAAAAACATCGTCGCATGCCCATATTATCTTTTTTTGTTTAAGAGATATTAAGCTTCAAAAATTAAAATTTTTACTTTTTAGCCTGTCTTTGTGAAGTTTTTTCGCTACAGCGGGTCCAATATTAGCCCCATTGTTTTAAAATGTTTCTTATTTCATTAAAAACAAATAGAAAAGTTGTCTATAGAAAGAATTTTGAAAAAAATATTTACGGAGTCAAAAGTTACAAGCATTTAAATTTAAACTTTCCAAAAAAGTTGATTTTTTCCAATTTTTTTGCCAAAAAAGTTGTAACATTCTTTTTCTGTTATATAAAAATTTTCTTAAGTAACATATATAGTATTTATACTTTTCTGAAAGATAACTAAACACAAAATACTATAAAGGAAAAAAAGTTTTTAAAAATCATTTTTTGCGAGAACCAGGGTTCCCAAATTTTACCTATTTTTCCAACTAATTTCGAATTTTCGGCTTAATTTCTCAAATCGCAATGCTGGAATTAAAAAAGTTATACTTTTTATTTAGTCTAAAGTATTTTAAATTGTTTCGCAATAGAAATTTTTGCACCCCGTTATCGGTTGGAAAGATATAGCAAAAAAAAAGTAATAAATTCCATTTTTGTAAATTTTTTAAAGTTTTTTAGGAATTACAGGATTTTTGTAGACAAATCTAAAAAAGTGAATAGCACTTTGAATAAGCATCAAAAAATCTACTTATGTGTGAAATTTCATTAAAAAATATTCACTAACAAGAATTTTATTGTATAATTAAAATTGAAAAATATGCAAAAAATCACAAATCCATCCTTTCTCTGTGATTTTTAAAACTTAATTTAAATTTCATCTTAGCTCTTAATGATTTTTTCATAATTTTTGCCACTATTTTTAGATTTTTGCAACTTATTAAAGTTGAGTTTGTATTAAAAGATTTTCCACTATCTTAAAGACAAGATTTAGGATCATCTTTAGCAAAGTTAAGCGTAAATAAATGACTTTTTTAAAGCTGTGTAAATAATTATGATGTATAAAAAATGATTGTAAATACTTTTGAATTAAAAAATGCGTATGAATTTTTCTTTTAATATCAGAAATAAATATCGCGACTTTCTCAGAGATTAGCACAATCTACTCTACACATTTCAGGCTTTACAACAACAAAATAATTTTTTTTATAACAACAAAAATATTTGACTTCTTTTCCAAGTTTTCGAAAAATTTGAAAATGTGTAAATATTAGGGTGATCGGTTTTCCAATAGTTCGAATAGTTGGTATTTTAAAAAAACCGGTTGCACTTTATGAAATTCAGAAAAAACCGGTTAACCGGTTTTTTGCAGAAGTTAATATTTATATCAAAAGACTACATTTCTTTAAAAAAATCAATTCTTATAATTAAGTTAAAATTTATTATAGGAAAAATAATATAATAATGAAAATATGCACAAACAAATCCGAAAATTAAAAGAAAAAAATATGAACAACATTTAGACACCTTCCTCTCCCTAATCGAAGTCAATTATTTGAAGCCGTTCAAATTTATTGGAATTATATTGATTAAAGTTTTAAATTCGTAAACCTTTCAAAATAAAAAAATCGTCGTAAATGCGCTCCCTGGCCGAAATACAGAATCAGTTTTTATAGGATTTGGAGAGCAAACAATAAGTATAGCAACTCAAAAGTTCTTAATACCAAAACAGACTTTCTGGTCCCTGATAGAAACATCTGGCACTGTTAGAATTTGTTGAACGAATAGTTTTATAAGTATGCCGATTTTTAGTTTCTTACGTCGTCTGGGAGCTTCAGAAAGCTCTGGAAAGGAAACATTGCTTAGGAAAGATATATTTAAATCCATATATATAGATCCACGTATTTTCGCTCCCTGATAGAGATTTCAAAATCTGGCTCCGTTAGGATTTGTAGGACGAATAGGGTTATAATTAAGCTGAATTTTAAAATTCTTAGAAAAAGACACATAAATCCTCTTATATCCACTCCCTGATAAAAATTTCAAAATATGGCACCATTAGGATTTGTTGGACAAAAAGTTTTATAATTAAGCCAAATTTTAATTTTCTACGTCGTTTGGTAGCTAATTTGCTAAGCAAATTATATATCTAGATGACTAGAAGATAATTATGTTTCAAAATTGTAGAAAAAATCATCTAAATTTTAGATAGCATAAACAGAAACCATGGCTTAATATGGAGATAGTATATTAATTAAGTCTCAATTGAAACGATTCTGCAGGTGAAACTTTTTTAACACAACACCTTTAAAAAATGAAGGAAATATTGGATCAAAAAAAATTAAATTGGGTCATACAGGATAATTATTTATTTGTTTAATATTACAGAATAAATTCCAATTTATACTTAAACTATATTTTAAAAACATAAGAAATCAGTCTTTATGAATATTTAAAAAATTATTCCTAAATTTTCAAGTATCACTATCACTATTTAGTACATGTTTTCTTAAATAAAATGCTATTTTTAAAACCGGTTTTTTGTGTTTAAAAAACCGGTCTATTCGACATTCGAAAAATGAAAATTTTGAGAAAACCGACAGCACATTGACTGAAAAAACCGGTTTTAAACCCGGTTGGAAAACCGCGTCGATCACCCTAGTAAATATATATGACTATGCCTACTTGTTTGAATATTTAATAACTTTTTATATTTTTATTTTATTCCCGCAATGCAAAACTAATTATCTGTTGATTAGTATAATTAGCGTAAATTTGAATTCCGCTGTTATGTTTGCTGAATTAGCCATCTTTAAATATCGATTATGTATTAATTTGAGCTTATGCTGTTACTTCGAAAAAGAAAAATAAGAATTATGAAAAAGAGAAAGAGAAAGAAAGGCATAGATCAATACATATTCAATGTATCGTTTATAGCTTTTGATTGATTGTCGATTGGTAAAGTTCACTTTCGCTACTTTATCTAATCAGTTAATTTGTTTTGCATAAAAGTAATAAAAATTGTTAAAGATTGAATTAACAATAATTTAAATTGTAAAACTTTAAGTGGATTTATTCATTTATTTATTTGTGGGAAAAAACTATTGTCCCTACGATTTAAAATTTATTTAGTGGGCAGCAACTATTACTCCAACATGTTGGCGCCCAATGTGGGAGACTAGCTGTGAAAGACGTTGCTGTTCACTTCTACGTAATAACCCAAAGGAATTTTTCTTGCGATATTAAGATTTATTTGAAATCGTTCTTGTGGTAGAACTTTGTGTCTTTCATTAAGTAGCCGAACTCCCAGTGTCCTCGAAGAAAATCTGCAAAATAAAGACTTGGCTTTGGGCAGTAAATAGAAATTGGTTTCTTCAACGTGTGAGACATCCTTTGTTCAAATGTCGGAATCTTCTGGATCATCAAAAAAGGTGACGTAATTGAATTATTTATTATAATTGCAAGTGATAAGTAGCAATTGAATTTTATGAAAAACAAAAACGTTCCATTAAATTTTAATGTAGTATAATTGCCGATTCAACAATTTTAGGTATTTAAATCGAAAACGTATGTGTAATAAATTTTTACGCATATACTTGACATATTTTTATTAAAGTGACATTGCCAGATCAAATTGTTTACTAAAAGAAACAAACTCGAAAAAAAAAATTTAATATCATTCCATAAGGTGTACCTATTATTTTGAGCACCAAAATTTACCAACTTTGGAATTTTGACCATAACTCTCAAGAATTGTTCTTTGGGTTGCAAAAACATACTGTGTGAAATATTAGTGAAATCGGATATCGTTAGCTCGTGCCGCATCGGACCTGAAGTTTGCAGAGTGCGTTTATATTTGAAAAAGTTGGTCTTTTTGCAGTTTTTAGAAAATACTTTGTTTTGCACTTTTTTTTTACATTACATACTTCATTTATTGAATCTTCAGTAATTGTACATGAACTAACAATAAGTATTAAAATCTTAAATCTAAATATTAATATATAATTTTGTCCAACCACCGTCAGACAAAAATCTATTTTAATACGTATATTTTAGCTCCTCAAGTTTGATGTGTGCCTTCTTCTCAATCGAGTATATCCATTGCTTAGTAGGATGTTTCGAGCTAGAGGATTTGGGTGAATTTCTAGCCTCCTAAAATATTTCTCAGTATGTTTTTTTATTACATCTTTCACAAAGGGGACGTTTAGATCCTTATGAATATTTGAGTTTTTGACGTACCATGGTGCCGCAGTTATTATCCGCAAAATCTTGTTTTGTAGTCTCTGTATTTTTTCTATATTTGACGCCGAGGCCGTGCCCCATAACATATAAAAGTAGTTTACAATCTAAAGTAAGTGTTGAGTTTCTACCGATAAGCCAATTTATTTGAAGTGCTTTCAGTTTTATTTGTGTCAACTTGGCATCTATATGGGATTTCCATGTAAGACGTCGATCAAGATGGATACCGAGTTATTTAACCTCTGATTGCTGGGGAATAACCTGGTTATTAATAAAGATGGGTGCATGTTTCTCTACGCAATGTAAATGTTATGTGTATGCATTTTTGCTCATTTACCTTTATTTTCCATTTACGTAACCATCTTTCAATGTCTAGTATATGGTCTTGCAAGAGTCGAGATGCTTCTTAGGGGCTATCATGTGTACTTAAAATAGCTGTGTCACCAGCAAGTGTTGATGTATGGGTTCGGTTGTTAGTTGACATATCAGAGGTGAATATTAAGTACAACAAAGGACCCAGTGGATTACTTAAGAAGTCTCCCTTTTTAACAATAAATTTTCGATTAGTCAAATAGCTTTCCAATAATTTATGTGTATTAGTGGGTAAATTTTGCTTTATCTTATATATCATGCCATAGTGCCATACTTTGTCGAAAGTTTGCGAAACGTCGATAAAGAGATACAAGTCTGTGTGTTTGTTCGATAGTGCTGTGTTTTCTTCTAAATCCGAATTGATGATTGGGTATACATTGGTTTCGATTCAATAGAGGGGTTAACTTATTCATTAAGAGTTTCTCAAGTAGCTTTGACATATTTGATAATAGACATATAGGTCTATACGATTCTACTTTTGTGTGATCTTTTCCTGGCTTAGGTATCATGATAACCAGTGATACCTCCCATTCTGGTGGATAATATTCAAGGCGTAATATAGCGTTTAAAATATAAAGAATAATTTTTAGTGCTATCCGAGGTAGCTCCAAAAGCATCTTGTTACTGATTTTATCAATACCAGGTGCTTTTTTAGAGTTTAAATCAACAATAGCCTTGTCGATCTCTCGAATCACAAAACAAAGGGGTTCAACTGCTCTGAATTGGGGTACAACAGGTAGTAACTCAATTACGTCATTTGATACGTTCGGGGTAAATACATTTTTCAGATGACTTACAAACAGATTCCCTTTTTCGGTATCATTTCTTGCCCATCCTCCATTAGTATTACGTAAAGCAGGTTTACATATAACTGGTCTCTTAAGTAGCTCCAAAAGCATCTTGTTACTGATTTTATCAATACCAGGTGCTTTTTTAGAGTTTAAATCAACAATAGCCTTGTCGATCTCTCGAATCACAAAACAAAGGGGTTCAACTGCTCTGAATTGGGGTACAACAGGTAGTAACTCAATTACGTCATTTGATACGTTCGGGGTAAATACATTTTTCAGATGACTTACAAACAGATTCCCTTTTTCGGTATCATTTCTTGCCCATCCTCCATTAGTATTACGTAAAGCAGGTTTACATATAACTGGTCTCTTAAGTTTTTTAGTAGCTCGCCATAGAGAATAATAAGACTGCGGTGTTGCATCAAGGTTTTCTAAATATTTATTAAAAGATTCAGTCATTCGATTTTCCAAGAGCTTATTAAGACGATTTTTGCATTCTCTAAACTTAGATTTGAGTTGAGGGAAAACACGACCTTTCGGGGTCATTAGTCGTGATCCCCAGAATGTATGCTTAGCATAATAATCGCCAGCTGCCAGGAAACGGGGTGCTAGTGATTTAAAATAGTGTTCATATTGATTTTCTAATAATTTTTTTTTTTTTACAGAATATAGCAAAATAAATGGTAATAAGTCTGGATCTTTTAAACCACTGAACCGATTTAAATGAAACTTGGAACATCAATAGAGAAGAAGTTAGACTTTCAAAATATTGTTGAACAGTTTTAAAGAAGACACAATTTCTTTTAAATTGATATATAATGTGACTATTTTGAGTTTATTATGTTTATAGTCTTGCTTAGGAAAATTCAAAATTGTAAAAATATTTAAAATAGGTTAATATTTGTAAAATAAGCCCCGATATGTTTTTCACCCTCGAGGTGGTCAACTTTGGCCCATAATATTATGGGCTTAATTGTTGTAGAATTAACCAAATTTGTAAAATTAACTGAATGTTTGTAGAATTAACTTATTAGTTTTATTTATTATTAACTAAATGTTTGGATTTTTCATAAATATGATTTCATAAAAAAATATTTAAATACATAATTCAGTCAACCATATTCAAATTTTTATTATGGGTAATCATTAAATGATCAAACAGAATCATAAAAGTTGCTATCATGAACACGGTATTATTCAAATCAATGAAAAACGGCTATACAAACATTGAATAGTTGTAGTGATCATGCTGTAACCATGTATTTTCTCTGCGTGCAGTGTCCCATTTAAAAAATAAAATGGAAATAAATCTGGAATTTCCGAACGGATGATCCGATTTCAATGAAGTTTTACACAGTGATAGTAGAAGCGTGGGCGAGCTTAGGTTTTTGAATTTGGATCATATAGACATACTGGAGGCGGGTCCTTATGGTCCCAAAATTGGACACCTCGGGTATGAAAATTTTTAAAAACAGTCCTGATTCGTTATATCTTAATTCAAATATTTTAACATGAACGGATCTATAAAAAATATCTTATCTCTTTTAGTTTACTAGATATTCGGCATCATAGATAAAAATGTTTACATTTTGACCTAACTTGGTGAAGTTTTTCATTATAGTGGGTCTTCACTTCACCCGATTTTCTGGAAATATTTTTTATTTTATTAACAACAAATGGCAAGATTATATAAATAAAAAAATAGTAAAAATCTTTACAGAATCAAAAGTTATATGCATTTGATTTTTCGCTATTTTTTTTGTTAAAAAACTAGTTACAATCTTTTTAGTTATAAACAATTTTTTTTAATTAACATATACAGTATTTATATTTTTCTGAATGACAACTCTATTGAAGATTGTGTGAAGGAAAAAAAAGTTGTAAAAATATTATTTCTGAGAAAAATTGGGTCTCCCAAATTCGACCTATTTTTTCATGATTTTCCAATTTTCGCCTCAATTTCTCAAATCGCAAAGCGGGAATTAAAAAAAGTTATATTTTTAACTTAGATTAATGTGCTTTTAAGTTTCTGGTAATAGAACGTTTGCTCCCCGATATTGGTTCGAGAGATATAGTAAAAATCACATTTTTGGAAATTTTTGAAAGTTTTTGAAAGAAAAAGCAAATAATACCTAAAATTAAGCACCAAAAAATCTACTCATTTGTAAAATTTCATTCAAAAATATCCACTAACAAAGATTTTATTCCAAAATTAAAAATGAATATTAAGCACAAAATCTGCAAAAAGTCTTCAAAAAAATTTCGTATTATAAATATTTTTTATATATATTTGAAAACAAGACAAAATTTCCAACTTTGGGACCATGTAGACCCGCCCCAGTAGGTCTACTATCACTGTGTGAAATTTCATTGAAATCGGATTATCCGTTCGGAAATTCCAGATTTATTTCCTTTATTTTTTTTTTTTTCATTTTTTCGACATGTTACATACGGAATGACAAAATCAATACACACCCATATTTGATTGATATTTGATTAACATGATATGTAGCTTCAATACACATAAAAAAATCAAGGTTGGAAACCGAAACGAATAACGGTATCGGTAACGGTAACGGTATCGGTATTCAATTTTTATTTTATTTCGGTAACGGTATCGATAACGGTATTTTTAATTATATCGGTATCGGTACACCGGTACCGAAACTAAAATACCGGTAAATACCGTTATTATTCAAAAACTAGAAAAAAACTTAAAAAAAGTGAATTTTTTAAATAATTTTTACTTGAATTTCGCAAAAAAATATTAAATTACATTTTGTATATGAATATTTTTCGTTAGAGAACTTCATACGATTTTTATAAATGCCTATTTTATGGCAAAATTTTGGAATATTAAACTCGACTTTATAAAGACAAATTGGTATCATTTTTTGCAGTACAGTAAAGTAAAAAATTTGAACAAAATTTATATTTACCACAGTTTTTTAATACACACAAAAATCCTTCAATTAATTTTGGACAAAGCGTTTCGGATATTGTAGGAATACTCGTTTCAATCACCATAAAAATTAGTAAAGAAAATATGATTCCCAAAAGAGTTTTTATGTTATATAACTGTTTAGGTAAGATTAAGAGCTAATGTGCCAATTACAGCCGAGGAATTCTGTAGAGGAGAAATTGTGCTACAACAAGAAAGTAATAATTGTGGCCATAACACTCCATTATCCCATTTACTCACTGGAAATTTTTAAAGTTGAGAAATTTAAATGTAATTCAAACTTTGACGTCGCTCAGAAGAAAACTTTCCAGGACTTTTCGATTTCCCGGTATTTCACCTAAAAATGTGAGTTCAAATAGTATAAAATTGTTTGTAGCTTCAATAGGGTGGTCTATCAACGTTATTGAAAATAATCAAAGTGTATCGCATATTTAAATGTACCTAAATTATGAAATAATATTTTCTAAAAATATCAAAAATATCAAAATGATTGGAACAATATGCTATATGGTCTGACATGACTAACTTTTTCTCTTAACTTAAATGTTTTTTTTAATAAATGTTGTCCATACCAATGACAAATTTATATCGTATATTTAAGATGATTACAAGATCCTTTCAATGAGTTTAAGTTTACTTGATACTTATTAGTGCTGACATGATATTTATTTAATTCATACCTTAGATGCATCCTATACAAGTAATTTAAAGAATAATGAAATTATATAAATAGTTCCCAGCTGGATTTAGCATATTATATTCGTTAAAAAATTCAAAAATATATAATCGTTTCTTAAAATTCATGTAGTTTTCTTTCGTTTTAAAATTCCCGGGAATCACGGTCAAAGTTCCCGGAGAGATAGCCCAAGCTGTAACTTTCTGAAGGAAAATGTTCGGTCTTTTGGAAAAACTAAAATTAAAGAGATAATATTCATAGAAGAAAATATCAAACAGTTAACTGAGAACCTATCATTAATTTCAACAGTACGTTCATGGGCGTCATATGACAAAAATTGAGAGCATATCGTAAGTTGAAATGCTCACATCTTTTTTGTGTTCGCACTAAGACTTTTTATCAAAGTGAAGTCGCACTAGATTTAAGGTATTTAAACATCTTTAAAAATATATTTATTGCAAACGATATAACCAAGAAACAAACATAAAAGTCCTCTTTAAAATAAAATTCTATAATTATTACATGAAATAAACTTATTATTAAAAATAATTTTATCTTCTCAAGTAAATTATATGAAAATTTTAAAAATATATATCGTCAATTCCACGAAAGACTTATAAAAAATACCAATTTTTATACGGAGGGTCATTTGATTTTGTTCATATTTGTCGTACGCATACCCTATGGAGCCATTTAAATATCTCCATTTTTATTTTTTTGAAATTTGAAAAATTCGCGGATTTATTCGCGATTTTAATTTTTCAAAAAGTGAAAAAAATTACAAAAGTGTCTAACTTTAAACACCAATATCTCAAAAAGTTGTTAACGGATTTTAATGATTTAAATTGCATATTTAAGAAGAATAAGTCCACTGTAAATGTAGCAATTTAAAAAAAAATATTTTCATTTAAAAATGCCTTCATAATGCAAATGCAATTTTAGGATGCATTTTTGAAAAATTTCTACCCTTTTGATTTTAATTTTCTTTTAATATGTTAAAAAGCAATATCTTTACTATAAAATGCAAAAATAACTGTTCTGGGACAATAAAATCTACTATTTTTAATATTTTTTTCAAAAAATTTCAATCATATTTTTCATACGAAAATTTAAATTTTTTAAAAAATTTTGATTTTTAATTTTTTTGGTTATACTTTTTTAGTAATATGTAACTTTAAATATTTATAACTCCTTAAGTATACGTGGGATTTTATTGATTTAAGAACTAGTGTAAAGCTTATTACAACAAATATTGTAAATTATATTGTATAAATCAAAAATAATTTTTTTGCTAAAGATGCACTCAAGAAAATAATGCAATTTTCGGATGCATTTTTAAGAAATGTCTACCCTTTTGATTTTAAATATTTTTGCTTAATATTGAAGACAAATATGTTTATTATATAAAACATTAGCACTTAATTTGGGACAAATAGGTTTTCTATCACAAATAACAAATTATGAAATATTATGATTAAAATTAATTTTAAAATAAGCTCACAAAAATTAAAAAATACAAAAATTAAAAAAAAAATAAAATTTTGTATGAAAAAATTTGAAGAAATATTAAAAAAAAAATATTTTAAAATAGTGAACCTATTTGTCCCAGAACAATTTATATTGCAATTTGTAGCAAATATAATAATGTTTTTTATATCAGAAGAAGAAAAAAATTTAAAGGGTAGAAATTTTTCAAAAATGCATACAAAAATTGCATTTGCATTATGAATGCATTTTTAAATGATAATATTATTTTTAAACTACTACATTTATAGTGGACTTATTCTTCTTAAATATGCAATTTAAATCATTAAAATCCGTTAAAAACTTTTAGAGATATTAGTGTTTAAATTTAGACACTTTTGTCATTTTTTTCACTTTTTGAAAAATTTAAATCGCGAATAAATCCGCGAATTTTTCAAAATTCAAAAAAATAAAAATGGAGATATTTAAATGGCTCCATAGGGTATGCGTATGCCAAATATTATTAAAATCGGAAGACATACAAAATATTCGTGGGCGTTCTTAAGTGGAATGGACGATATATATTTTTTTTCTGTTGAAAAAAATATATTTTTAAAATACCGAAACTAAATTACCGGTATATACCGGTACAGAGGGAAACGGTATTTGAATACCGGTATTTTTAACAAAATAATAATTTCGGTATCGGTATCAGTTACGGTAACCACCTTTAAACGGTATTTAATCGGTATCGGTATTTATAACGGTATCGGTTTCCAACCTTGAAAAAAATTAATACTCTTTGCAGTTTTCGATTTTTCCAGATTTTTATACCCTCCATCAAAAAGATGAGGGGTATATGGATTTTGTCATTCTGTATGTAACATGTCGAAAAAATCGTTTAAAAGTATATATTTTCTGGGTCCTGGTTAGATTCTGAATCGATCTAGCTATGTCCGTCTGTTGAGAGCAGGATAGAGCTCGAACGGGACAACGTAGTATGACGAAATTTGGCACAAATATTTATCCCATATAAGTTTTTTTTCATATTGTAAATGGTCAAAATCGGTTAATAAATAAAAATGTTATGGGCTAAAAACTAGAAACACAGGGTGTCCATTTCATACTTTTCTGCTAATATTTCTGAAACAAAAACATGTACGACAACGAAATTTTGTATAAATAGTACAAGGGTCGATATAAACTTGAAAACCAAAAATGGGCGAGGTCCGCCCACTTTATCGCCCACCTCCCATATAAGGTGAAATGTCAACGGAATTTTGTACAAGTGGTTCAAGGATCAATGTAAACTCGGAAACAAAAAATGGGCGTGGTCACCCACCTTACCGTCCACCTCCTACATAATGTAAAATTTGGAAAAGTTGATGGTGGGTATATAGATTCGGCCAAGCCGAATATAACATTCTTGCTTGTTTTTTAATTTTTTTTACTAACTTTATTTTTTTTGCGTAACAATTTTTTTCATAACTTTGAAACTATTGATCGCATCAAAAGCAATTGTATACATTATTTAAAGATATTGTAAGCCAAAATTTTTGTAAATTTAGTTTAACAAAATCGGACAAGTTGTTTTTGAGTTATGACAACATAAGTGGAGAAATTTCTCAAAAAACAAAAATTTTGTGAAAATGAGCGAATTCACTTAATTGCGAATAAATTCAAAAAGAATCAATAGATTTTTATGATCCATATCTCATTTTGTTGCTATTACATGTGGCTTTGCGATATAGCAATAAATCTGAACAGTTTTTGCCGTTTTCGATTTTTAATGATTTTTTTAAAACAAAAAAACTTGCTATTTTCACGTAAAAAATATATTTTTTGTTTCATTTTTTTATTATAACTCCGAAACTACTGAGCCGATTGAAAAACAATATATAAAGGGATTAAAGGTTATGTAAATATAAATTTTTCTAAGTTTATTTAATAATATCAGACTAACATTTTTTGAGTTATCATTAATTATGTGTAGAAATGTAAAAAAAAATTAATAATTTTACAAAAAAAAAAAAAAAAAATTTAAAAAAACCTCTCCATAGAATTTAAAATTTGGACCATATTTGTACTACTGGAACCACAATACATCAAAATTGTAAAATGGTTTTCAAGCCTTTAAATTTTTTTCGATTTTTTTGCTTGTGTTATTTAACAAAAAAAATTTTGCAGTATATAATTGAGAATAATACGCTACGAATGCGGGTACACCAAAATGTCTATAAATGAAGACAAAATAAAAGTTATGTCAGCATGGAAGGAAGCTAAAAAAAATTTTATGATAAAAAAAGTGTTATAATAACCTGTTATAATTAATTTAAAAGAGTCTATGAGTTCTCAAGATGAGAGACGACTCAGTTTTAACGGCAGAAATGCTTACATATTTCTCAACGGGGAGAGTGTTAAAAACAAAAACATTTATAATTCAGAATATAACAAAAACTATTTAACCGCGAAACCACTTGAGAGAGCTCGCTTTTGTTCCCCCGTAATTAATTTACATAAAAAAAATACAAAAGAAATTTTACAAACAAAAATTTGTTTAGAACAAAGCATAAAAGAAAACACGCAAAATTCGACAACAACTACACCAGCTTTAGTAACAACACAGTTTTCTACTGTTAATACACAAACTTGTAATCCACTAACAACTATGTCTAGTGAGAGTTTTAGTGTCATTAACACTAGCAATACCTTAAAAGGCAAAGATGGTATGCAGAAGGGCGCTATTCCAAAACAAGGAAATCAAAACCATTAGTTCCTACTGGTATGCTTAGGTATTTAAATATTAATAAGAGAAATTTAAGTCCCCAAAAGGGGATGACTTCTGCAAAGAAACAAAAGGTAAATGAAAACCTTTTGACTGGCAACCGGTTTTCTCTTTTGAGTGATGATGTAAACAATCATCAAGAAAAAGAAGGTGGTACTATTCAAAAACCATCAAAGCCACCGCCAATATATCTTCGTGAGCCAAGCTCCAAAAAATTAGTAAATTCTTTTATTGACCTTATCGGGAAAAATAATTTTCATATTGTTCCCATTAGAAAAGGTGGTGTGCAAGAGACGAAAATCGTTATATACACTAAGAATTGTTATAGAAAAATCTCTCATTACCTAAATGAATGTAAGAAAAATTTCTACACATCAACTGAAAAGTAGTAAAGGATTGATAGTGGTAATTAAAGGTATAGAGTCCAGTGTGGAGCCAAACGAAATCAAGGAGGCCCTAGAAGAATTGGGCTATCAAATTTAAAAAGAAATGAGACTCATCCTATATACTCTCTGCGATATCTATAGAACCGTTGAGTAAATATAGAGGAACCTCTTAAAAGGAAAGGACCTGTCCAATGTGGCAATTGTCAAGAATTTGGGCACAATAAAAATTATTGTACTTTGCGTACTGTATGTGTTACATGTGGAGATCTGCACACTTCATCACAATGTGATATTTTAACGAAAGGTCTCAAAAGAAAATGTGGTAACTGTGGTGGCGAGCATTCAGCCAACTATCGCGGATGCCCAGTATACAAAGAATTATTGAAGAGATTAAAGGAGAACCAACAACTAAGAAGTGGTAATGTCGTAGAGACATCAATTGCAAATACCATTAACAATCCAATTAATTCTGGAATCAGTGTTAAAGAGGGTGCGGCTTCAGTAAAGTCAAATTCACAAAATGACCAATCAAGTTCATTTATACCTAGTAATGGTTCATATGCCAGTGTTTTAAAAACAAGTTTTCAACAACCTAATAACCCCCAAAGGGTTTTCGGGAGGGTTAGAAACTTTTATGCAATCTCTTACGCAGACAATAACCTCTCTTAATCAAAACATGACAAATTTTATGTCGTCCATGCAAAACACAATACAAGAGCTTTTAAGAGCGCAGAATCAAATGATTCAAATCCTCTTAACGAGAAAATGAGTCATTTGCGAAAATGCTTCTGGAATGCAAATGGTTTAAGCAACATCCATTCATCTTGAATGTTTTTTGGTAATTTGACTCTAAGTTCAATTTATTGCCCCCCCACGATTTTCTATGACCAAGGAAAAATTTTAAGAATTCTTTAGCACGCTAGGAGATCGCTTTCTGGCATGTGGTGACTATAATACTAAGCACACTTACTGGGGTTCCAGGTTAATGAATCCCAGAGGTAGACAGCTATACAAAGTTCTAGTTGATCGTAAAAATGGTATGGATTTCGTGTCCCCAGGACAACCAACGTACTGGTCTGCTGATTCTAGAAAAATTCCTGATCTTATAGATTTTGCTATATCTAAGAATATTAATCGAAATTCTGTTACTATGAAGTATCATATGATTTATCTTCTGACCTAAATACCCTACAAATACTTTTTATAGGACGAATTGGTTGAAATATAGAAAATACGTCAGTAGTCATATCCACACTGAGCCTTATCTTGAGTGTGAGGAAGATATAAACAAATTTGCAAACGACTTCACCTCGTTAATTGCTTCAGCTTTGTAACATTCTATGATTCCAGTTTATAGGAAAAGCTATATGGCTATTTCCAATTCAGATATTGAAATTGGAAATAACCAGCTGCAAAGCTGAGGCTGTCTGTTGCATGCAAAAAACTAAGAAGAGCCCTTCAAATAGAAGGGGATCGCCGAAACAAGAGTTATGTTCACAGTTTGACGAATAATAAATACACTAACTTTTCCCTATGGAGGGCAGCTAAAAGTATCAAGCCACCGGTAGAGGCACAAGGTCCTTTAAGGAAAGCTGATGGTACCTAGGCGCGTAGTGCAGAAGAGAAGGCCAATTTATTTGCACATCAACTAAGTTCAGTCTTTCAACCAAACCGCCCCAACCAATGATTTTGTTTTGGGAGAGACAAATGATATTACATTAAATGATGATGACATGATTGCTATTATCCCCGATGACATAAATACAATTGTCAAAGAGAATATGAATCAAAAGAAATCACCTGGATATGATCTAATATCACCATCCATGATTAAAAACCTACCGTACGTGGCAATAATAGTGCTGTCTATACTGTTTAATGCGATCTTAAAACTAGGAGTATTTCCAAAAATTTGGAAAACTTCTCAGATTATAATGATACCAAAGCCAGGAAAGGATTTAACCGTACCATTATCTTATAGACCGATTAGTCTCCTTTCTTGTTTGTCAAAGCTATTTGAAAAAGTATTGCAAATGAAAATCATGCCAATCTTAAATGATAGAAATGTAATCCCAGTTCATCAGTTTGGTTTCCGTGAAAAGCATGGAACAATTGAACAAGTTAATCGTCTGACTGGAGAGATAAGAAAGTCTTTTGAATTAAAGAAATATTGCTCTGCCATCTTCTTGGATGTAGCGCAAGCTTTCGACAAAGTATGGCATCAAGGTTTAATATATAAAATAAAATGTTATATGCCAAATTGTTCGAGTCATATCTATGTAACCGATCATTAAGAGTGAGGTATTATAACTTTGTGACAGGAGAATTTGCAGTAAAGGCTGGTGTCTCACAGGGTAGTATTCTAGGGCCTATTCTGTATTTAATCTACACATCTGACTTGCCAACATGCGATGAACTGACAATTTCTACGTTTGCTGATGACACAGCAATATTGAGTTCACATGAAAATCCACATGAGGCTTAGTAGTATATTTGTGTATGTTCTGGGACAATTTAGCGTAGCTCCAACAACATTTGAGGGGGGGCTGATTTTTTTTTATCGTTTATGAAAAAAATGTGTTTGGGTCGGTTCTGGGACAATTTAGCGTAGCTCCAACAACATTTGAGGGGGGGCTAATTTTTTTATCGTTTATGGAAAAAATGTATTTGGGTCGGTTCTGGGACAACTGAGCGTAGCTCCCAAAACATTTGAGGGGGGGGAAGGGTTTGTTTTTTTCAAGATTTTTTTTTATCATTACTGAAAAATTATTTTAAGTCAGGGTTCGCAAATAGCAAATTTTTTTATTGATCAATCTGAAGAAATATAAAGGGGGAGATCCCGTCCCCCTTTGTGTGTTTCATATATTGTAATAATATATGTATGTATGTATGTATGTATGTATGTATGTATGTATGTATGTATGTATGTTTATTGTGTGCTTTTTTAATAAATGCTACAATATTTGTTTGTGTAAACGGCCGAATGCATTTTATGAAATTGGAAACCAATGAATTTATTTTTGTCAACATTTTTTTTTTTTTACTTTTGTATAATAATATGTATGTAATTATGTTAAAGTACATACAAACAAATTAATATGGAGACAATTTTTTTTTTAAACTTTTAATTGTGATGAAATTAAAAACTGATGACTTGGATAAATAGAGTTTGAGTATGTTTAGTTTATTTATATGGTTGTTTTTGTTTTTGTAAAGTGTAAAATTTAACTTGAGAATTATTGTTGTTTTTTTTCCTATGCATAAAATAACCTTGTAAAAGGTTTTTGACTTTAATTAAAAAATATGTTTGATTTTGTTGGGTAAGGTTATGTATAATTTGTTCTAATGTGATATTAGGAAATTATTGTGAAATTTATGTTAAGAGAATTGTGAAATTTATGTTATGATTTCAAAATGAGAGTAAATTTGAATTATATAAAAAAACACTCAATTTACATTAAAACTTTTCGGAATAATCTGATTTATGATTTTTTTTAAAACATTAATTCCTCTAAAAAGACATTATTTATTTATTTATTTATTTATTTATTTAATTATTTATTTATTTATTTATTTATTTATTTATTTATTTATTTATTTATTTATTTATTTATTTATTTATTTATTTATTTATTTATTTATTTATTTATTTATTTATTTATTTATTTATTTATTTATTTATTTATTTATTTATTTATTTATTTATTTATTTATTTATTTATTTATTTATTTATTTATTTATTTATTTATTTATTTATTTATTTATTTATTTATTTATTTAGGGTATTAAGCCAGAATATATAAAAATTGACGACATTCCTCTATATCAACCATACAAAATTTTAAATTTTGATTGGAAAGAAACGCAACATGGATCAAAAGTCATAGCATATTTAGATAATAATAAATGGTTTTATCTTCCGCAGAGATTTACAAAATTTTTAAATAGGGAAGATCCATACTTGACTAAAATGAATGTTCAAAATTGGACAATTGTGTATAAGGGTCGGCAGTCATCAAACAGCCTTGCAATATTTGAATTAAATTATAATAAAAATTGTTAAATGAACTACAATTTCATGCAATAAAATACATTTAATATAAAAATATAGAGTAAATTTGAATTATAAATGTTTTAAAGTACATAAAAAAACACTCAATTTATGTAAAAACTTTTTGGAGTAAAAAATAAATTAATTATTTTTCATAAAAATGTAAAGTGGAATAGATATAAATATAAATCTCTGAAGCAAATTTTTTAATCAGTTATTAAACTTATTAAAAGGAGGAACCAAAAATGAATTCTAATAATATTTCAAATGCCGATATTGTTGCGGCTTTCAATAAATTAAAAACAAAGCCATATCTGGCAACAAAGGATTTACTTCCATCAAAGCCATATAAGGTTTTAACAATGTTCCGTCATAAGAACAAATATGGAAATTGCAGAGCTTGAGGAGGGAATGTTATATCTTCCCAAACGATATAATAATTTGGAAGATAATATAATAGAAGGAGTTTACAATGAACAATTTATATTAAGAAGAAAGTTAGAAAATGGCTTGCATGTTTTGGAATTGGAAGAAGCAGCCGGTGATAATTCTGCAGTAGAAGACGAAGTGAGAGAGTTTTTCATTCCAAATTCACAATCATTATTCAGTTGGCAAAATAGTAAAATAAAACATGTATAGTTATTAATTTTTTAGCAAATTAAAAAAAAGTAATAAAAGCTATATCAAAAATAAAAAAAAATTGTGTTTTTTTATTTTATATTCAACATGATTAGATGAATATTCGTTTATAGTTTGGCATATGAAAATAGTAATTAATATCGAATGCTGTGTCAGCGAAAATTTTCAAATGAAATTTGATATTTTTGTTTACAATTTTGTTGGAGTTGTAGTTTATGTGCATTATTACATATTAAATTTTAATTGTTTATAGAATTTTTAATATATATTTCGATTAATAAAATTTCAACTTTAATTAAAACTTTTTGGTTTTTGTATGTATATTAACAAGAAGGAAAATGTCATATGATTTTTTCTTTAACTTTAATAATAATAAAAATATTAGTTGATTTCGATAGACACAGTCATGGTTAATTTGAATAGTATTGGTATATTTAATATTACATTTAATTTATTTTAATTAAATTTTAAGGAAACCTTTTTTTAATTTTCCTTATGTTAATAATAATTAATATACCCCATTAATAATAAATAAATCATTTCAACAAAAATATATTTTGACTTTGAAATCTTATTATTAATATACAAGTTTATATTATAAAATCAAAAGTGTCTAGATTACAAATCTGTATAAATTTTCCGTACATCTAAATTGTTTTTTTTTTCTAAAAAACAAAAAATATCCAATTTTTTAGCACTTTTTTAAACATGTATTTTTATTTGTGTATTTGAGTTTAGCCTTGTAATAAGATATCATATTTTTTTATATATAAACTTTTTAATGAATAATACAATATATCTGTATACGTATTGTGTTGTCATTTCCTAACTTTCAGTGGTAGATTTAACATATGAAAAGATTAAAATTAATTGAAATTTTTAAAGAATTCCATAGTAAGTATAACGGTTTCAGTTGTAATTTTTAGGATATTAGTCTGAAGAAATATTGCTAAGTTGTCATTTGAACTCAATTTTACAAACAATTTGTTATTTGAAGCTGTAGAACAATGTAGCATAATATTTTGAACGATATAGCATTTGCCCATTTAAATCTACTGGCAATACCGCTAATGATAATGAGAATTGTTTTGACTTAAATAATAAAAACTATATTGTTTGATTTTGATAGGTATGGTTAATTGGAAATGTATTGGAGTATTAAATATTGTAATAATAAATGCACATATTTGTCTTTTTTACGTTTAATATGATTAAACTGAATTGAACTATAATATTAACAAAATATTTTTCGTGATACCAGTGTTGCCATTTTAGCACTTTCAGTGCTAGATTTGGCATTTGAAGAGGTTAAAATGCACTGGCAATTTATAAAAATATGCTAAATGCTTTTTAGCACTTTCTTACAGCAATTTTTAATTAAATACTTTTGGATTTTTTTAAGGAATTTCTTAGTAAATTTGACGTTATTAATTGTCAGTTTTAAAATATAAGCCCTATTTTGGCTTTATTTTCCAATATTACCATTAACTCTGAAGAAAACATTTCTATAAGTTGTCATTTGAACTATATTAATTTTTCTTTACAAAACAATTTAGCATTGTCATTTGCTGCTGTAGAACAATTTAGCATAATTTTTTGGACGTTATAGCACTTTACCAATTATATCTTCTGGCAACACTGCGTGACACATGCCAGATTGATATTTATCATCATCTTGTAAATTTTTACTATTTAAAAATGGCCTGTTAAATGTTATTAATATTTGAGATTATATCTTAGAATTTATATTCAAAGGATATAACAATCTATATAATCCGATATTTCTACACGACTACATATTCATAAGAAAACGCTTTCAATATCCTGTTCTAAATAAAAAAGTACTAGGATGAATGCAATGGTAAAATAATAAAGGAATTCATTGGTTTAATACCTAAAATGTATTCGGTTAAGCCTAACATATATGGAAAAGAAATTGAAAAAATAAAGGGTAAATTATAGATAATAAAAACTAAACTATCAATAAGTAACTACAAAAATAATTATATTATAATTCTTTGTATATAATTAAATAAAATATTCCTGAAATTTATATGGAAATGATAACCAAACATTGTTTATGCTTTCAATACAGAAGAATTTTTGTCTCCTATATACACGAAGAAAATTTTTACTTGTAATAAAATATGTATGTATTTACTTTTTATATAAATTTAGGTGAATAGTGTCAAAAAAATATATATATCGTCCATTCCATGAAAGAACGCCCAAAAATATACCAAGTGTCCTCCGATTTTTTTTAAATTTTATTCGTATAAGGTCTATGAGTGTCTATAAATATTTCCGTTTTCAGATTCGCTAAATTCAGAAAATTCGCGATTTTATTTCGCTTTTTCACTTTTGAAAAAATCTAAAAAATCTCAAAAGTATATAACTTTAAATACAAATATTTTTGGGAAGGCTTTGCAGAAATTTCTGATTTAAACGGCGTTTGAATTGTAATTATGTTAGCTTAAACATGAATATTTTATAAATAAAAAATATTTTTTAAAAATGCATTTTAATGCAATTGCATTTTTTAAGTGCATTTTTCTTTAAATACGCTATTCAAATTTGTTAATTTTTTAACATAAATGAAAAGTTTGGAATCTTTACATTAAAATAAAAATCTAAAATTTTTGGGACGCACACATGTACTGTGCATAATTTCCCCTCTTCTTCAACTAGTTTAAATTTTTTCATATAAAAATTATATTTTTCTGGTATTATGAGTATCTTTACGTATTTTGTTAAAAAAAATTTATTGTGTTATTTTTTAAAAAATCCTGAAAAATAGTAAAACTTTATGTATCAGACTATTTATTGTTTTAAGTTATAATAAACAAAGCATTTTTAAATACACTTTTGAAAAATTAAAATTTAATAAATTCGCAACTAACAAAAATGCATCTAAAAACTGCATTTATATTTTTAAAATATTATGGATCGAAGACGTGGTTTTTGAAATGCTGACTAAATTACACAAAAAATACACAATGGCCTTTTAAATACTTTTTAAATTACAAAAAACCATCAATAACTTCAAGAGATATGAATATTTAAAATTGCATACTTTTTATATATTGTTAACTTTTTACAAATTTTAAAGAAAATTTCAAAAACAAAAAAAAAAAAAATTAATTTTATATGAAAAGTTTTAAACATGTTTTTATAAAAATTGGATTACGCATATAAGATTTTCGCGCCCCAAAAATTTGACACTTTTATTTTAATGTAAAGATTCCAAACTTTTCAATTATGTTAAAAAATTAAAAAATTTGAATAGCATATTTAAAGAAAAATGCATTTGAAAAATGCAATTGCATTAAAATGCATTTTTAAAAAATCTTTCTTATTTTTAAAACGTTCGTCGTAAAGCCGCCATATGCGAAATTTTAAGGCCGTTTGAATCATTAAAATTCACAAAGTCTTTCCAGAGATATTGCTATTCAAAGTTACATACTTTTGAAATTTTTTTGGTTTTTGAGAAATTTAAGAAGCGGAATTAAACCGCGAATTTTTGCAATTTCACAAAACTGAAAACTGAAATTGATAAAAGGCTTAATGGAGTTTATGTATACAAATTTTTATCGAAATTGAAAGCCATCAAGTAAAAAAATATACTTTTTCGGGCGTTCTTTCCTGGAATGGTCGATATATTTTTTTTTTTTTTTGGTTTATGCTGTCTATGTGAGAAAATTTATGTTGTTTACATCATTCATATATATGTATGTATATGAAAACCTTGTGGAAGTTATTTGACCATATAATTTTTGTGAAAAAAATTAAAAATATAATAAAGAATTATATTTTTTAAAAAAATTTTGTAAAAAAATATAATTTTTGTGAAAAAAATTAAAAAAATAATAAAAAAATTATATTTTTTAACAAAATTTTGTAAAAAAATATAATTTTTGTGAAAAAAATTAAAAAAATAATAAAAAAATTATATTTTTTAACAAAATTTTGTAAAAAAATATAATTTTTTTGAAAAAATGAAAAAAATAATAAAAAAATTATATTTTTTAACAAAATTTTGTAAAAAAATATAATTTTTGTGAAAAAAATTAAAAAAATAATAAAAAATTATATTTTTTAAAAAAATTTTGTAAAAAAATATAATTTTTGTAAAAAAAATTAAAAAAATTATATTTTTTAAAAAAATTTTGTAAAAAAATATAATTTTTGTGAAAAAAATTAAAAAAATTATATTTTTTAAAAAAATTTTTATTATTTTTTTAATTTTTTTCACAAAAATTATATTTTTTTACAAAATTTTTTTAAAAAATATAATTTTTTTATTATTTTTTTAATTTTTTTCACAAAAATTATATTACTGAAAAATTATTTTAAGTCAGGGTTCGCAAATAGCAAATTTTTTTATTGATCAATCTGAAGAAATATAAAGGGGGAGATCCCGTCCCCCTTTGTGTGTTTCATATATTGTAATAATATATGTATGTATGTATGTTTATTGTGTGCTTTTTTAATAAATGCTACAATATTTGTTTGTGTAACCGGCCAAATGCATTTTATGAAATTGGAAACCAATGAATTTATTTTTGTCAACATTTTTTTTTTTTTTTTTACTTTTGTATAATAATATGTATGTAATTATGTTAAAGTACATACAAACGAATTAATATGGAGACAATTTTTTTTTTTAAACTTTTAATTGTGATGAAATTAAAAACTGATGACTTGGATAAATAGAGTTTGAGTATGTTTAGTTTATTTATATGGTTGTTTTTGTTTTTGTAAAGTGTAAAATTTAACTTGAGAATTATTGTTGTTTTTTTTTCCTATGCATAAAATAACCTTGTAAAAGGTTTTTGACTTTAATTAAAAAATATGTTTGATTTTGTTGGGTAAGGTTATGTATAATTTGTTCTAATGTGATATTAGGAAATTATTGTGAAATTTATGTTAAGAGAATTGTGAAATTTATGTTAAGAGAATTGTAAAATTTATGTTATGATTTCAAAATGAGAGTAAATTTGAATTATATAAAAAAACAATCAATTTACATTAAAACTTTTCGGAATAATCTGATTTATGATTTTTTTTAAAACATTAATTCCTCTAAAAAGACATTATTTATTTATTTATTTATTTATTTAGGGTATTAAGCCAGAATATATAAAAATTGACGACATTCCTCTATATCAACCATACAAAATTTTAAATTTTGATTGGAAAGAAACGCAACATGGATCAAAAGTCATAGCATATTTAGATAATAATAAATGGTTTTATCTTCCGCAGAGATTTACAAAATTTTTAAATAGGGAAGATCCATACTTGACTAAAATGAATGTTCAAAATTGGACAATTGTGTATAAGGGTCGGCAGTCATCAAACAGCCTTGCAATATTTGAATTAAATTATAATAAAAATTGTTAAATGAACTACAATTTCATGCAATAAAATACATTTAATATAAAAATATAGAGTAAATTTGAATTATAAATGTTTTAAAGTACATAAAAAAACACTCAATTTATGTAAAAACTTTTTGGAGTAAAAAATAAATTAATTATTTTTCATAAAAATGTAAAGTGGAATAGATATAAATATAAATCTCTGAAGCAAATTTTTTAATCAGTTATTAAACTTATTAAAAGGAGGAACCAAAAATGAATTCTAATAATATTTCAAATGCCGATATTGTTGCGGCTTTCAATAAATTAAAAACAAAGCCATATCTGGCAACAAAGGATTTACTTCCATCAAAGCCATATAAGGTTTTAACAATGTTCCGTCATAAGAACAAATATGGAAATTGCAGAGCTTGAGGAGGGAATGTTATATCTTCCCAAACGATATAATAATTTGGAAGATAATATAATAGAAGGAGTTTACAATGAACAATTTATATTAAGAAGAAAGTTAGAAAATGGCTTGCATGTTTTGGAATTGGAAGAAGCAGCCGGTAATAATTCTGCAGTAGAAGACGAAGTGAGAGAGTTTTTCATTCCAAATTCACAATCATTATTCAGTTGGCAAAATAGTAAAATAAAACATGTATAGTTATTAATTTTTTAGCAAATTAAAAAAAAGTAATAAAAGCTATATCAAAAATAAAAAAAAATTGTGTTTTTTTATTTTATATTCAACATGATTGGATGAATATTCGTTTATAATTTGGCATATGAAAATAGTAATTAATATCGAATGCTGTGTCAGCGAAAATTTTCAAATGAAATTTGATATTTTTGTTTACAATTTTGTTGGAGTTGTAGTTTATGTGCATTATTACATATTAAATTTTAATTGTTTATAGAATTTTTAATATATATTTCTATTAATAAAATTTCAACTTTAATTAAAACTTTTTGGTTTTTGTATGTATATTAACAAGAAGGAAAATGTCATATGATTTTTTCTTTAACTTTAATAATAATAAAAATATTAGTTGATTTTGATAGACATAGTCATGGTTAATTTGAATAGTATTGGTATATTTAATATTACATTTAATTTATTTTAATTAAATTTTAAGGAAACCTTTTTTTAATTTTCCTTATGTTAATAATAATTAATATACCCCATTAATAATATATAAATCATTTCAACAAAAATATATTTTGACTTTGACCTATTATTATTAATATACAAGTTTATATATAAAATCAAAAGTGTCTAGATTACAAATCTGTATAAATTTTCCGTACATCTAAATTGGTTTTTTTTCTAAAAAACAAAAAATATCCAATTTTTTAGAACTTTTTTAAACATGTATTTTTATTTGTGTATTTGAGTTTAGCCTTGTAATAAGATATCATATTTTTTTTATATATAAACTTTTTAATGAATAATACAATATATCTGTATACGTATTGTGTTGTCATTTCCTAACTTTCAGTGGTAGATTTAACATATGAAAAGATTAAAATTAATTGAAATTTTTAAAGAATTCCATAGTAAGTATAACGGTTTCAGTTGTAATTTTTAGGATATTAGTCTGAAGAAATATTGCTAAGTTGTCATTTGAACTCAATTTTACAAACAATTTGTTATTTGAAGCTGTAGAACAATGTAGCATAATATTTTGAACGATATAGCATTTGCCCATTTAAATCTACTGGCAATATATTTTTTAACAAAATTTTGTACAAAAATATAATTTTTGTGAAAAAAATTAAAAAAATAATAAAAAAATTATATTTTTTAACAAAATTTTGTACAAAAATATAATTTTTGTGAAAAAAATTAAAAAAATAATAAAAAATTATATTTTTTAAAAAAATTTTGTAAAAAAATATAATTTTTGTGAAAAAAATTAAAAAAATAATAAAAATTTTTTTAAAAAATATAATTTTTTTAATTTTTTTCACAAAAATTATATTTTTGTACAAAATTTTGTTAAAAAATATAATTTTTTTATTATTTTTTTAATTTTTTTCACAAAAATTATATTTTTTTATAAAATTTTTTTAAAAAATATAATTTTTTATTATTTTTTTAATTTTTTTCACAAAAATTATATTTTTTAACAAAATTTTGTAAAAAAATATAATTTTTGTGAAAAAAATTAAAAAAATAATAAAAAATTATATTTTTTAAAAAAATTTTGTAAAAAAATATAATTTTTGTAAAAAAAATTAAAAAAATTATATTTTTTAAAAAAATTTTGTAAAAAAATATAATTTTTGTGAAAAAAATTAAAAAAATAATAAAAAATTATATTTTTTAAAAAAAATTTATAAAAAAATATAATTTTTGTGAAAAAAATTAAAAAAATAATAAAAAAATTATATTTTTTAACAAAATTTTGTACAAAAATATAATTTTTGTGAAAAAAATTATATTTTTTAAAAAAATTTTTATTATTTTTTTAATTTTTTTCACAAAAATTATATTTTTTTACAAAATTTTTTTAAAAAATATAATTTTTTTATTATTTTTTTAATTTTTTTCACAAAAATTATATTTTTTTACAAAATTTTTTTAAAAAATATAATTTTTTATTATTTTTTTAATTTTTTTCACAAAAATTATATTTTTGTACAAAATTTTGTTAAAAAATATAATTTTTTTATTATTTTTTTAATTTTTTTCACAAAAATTATATTTTTGTACAAAATTTTGTTAAAAAATATATTGCCAGTAGATTTAAATGGGCAAATGCTATATCGTTCAAAATATTATGCTACATTGTTCTACAGCTTCAAATAACAAATTGTTTGTAAAATTGAGTTCAAATGACAACTTAGCAATATTTCTTCAGACTAATATCCTAAAAATTACAACTGAAACCGTTATACTTACTATGGAATTCTTTAAAAATTTCAATTAATTTTAATCTTTTCATATGTTAAATCTACCACTGAAAGTTAGGAAATGACAACACAATACGTATACAGATATATTGTATTATTCATTAAAAAGTTTATATATAAAAAAAATATGATATCTTATTACAAGGCTAAACTCAAATACACAAATAAAAATACATGTTTAAAAAAGTGCTAAAAAATTGGATATTTTTTGTTTTTTAGAAAAAAAACCAATTTAGATGTACGGAAAATTTATACAGATTTGTAATCTAGACACTTTTGATTTTATATATAAACTTGTATATTAATAATAATAGGTCAAAGTCAAAATATATTTTTGTTGAAATGATTTATTTATTATTAATGGGGTATATTAATTATTATTAACATAAGGAAAATTAAAAAAAGGTTTCCTTAAAATTTAATTAAAATAAATTAAATGTAATATTAAATATACCAATACTATTCAAATTAACCATGACTATGTCTATCAAAATCAACTAATATTTTTATTATTATTAAAGTTAAAGAAAAAATCATATGACATTTTCCTTCTTGTTAATATACATACAAAAACCAAAAAGTTTAATTAAAGTTGAAATTTTATTAATAGAAATATATATTAAAAATTCTATAAACAATTAAAATTTAATATGTAATAATGCACATAAACTACAACTCCAACAAAATTGTAAACAAAAATATCAAATTTCATTTGAAAATTTTCGCTGACACAGCATTCGATATTAATTACTATTTTCATATGCCAAATTATAAACGAATATTCATCTAATCATGTTGAATATAAAATAAAAAAACACAATTTTTTTTTTATTTTTGATATAGCTTTTATTACTTTTTTTTAATTTGCTAAAAAATTAATAACTATACATGTTTTATTTTACTATTTTGCCAACTGAATAATGATTGTGAATTTGGAATGAAAAACTCTCTCACTTCGTCTTCTACTGCAGAATTATTACCGGCTGCTTCTTCCAATTCCAAAACATGCAAGCCATTTTCTAACTTTCTTCTTAATATAAATTGTTCATTGTAAACTCCTTCTATTATATTATCTTCCAAATTATTATATCGTTTGGGAAGATATAACATTCCCTCCTCAAGCTCTGCAATTTCCATATTTGTTCTTATGACGGAACATTGTTAAAACCTTATATGGCTTTGATGGAAGTAAATCCTTTGTTGCCAGATATGGCTTTGTTTTTAATTTATTGAAAGCCGCAACAATATCGGCATTTGAAATATTATTAGAATTCATTTTTGGTTCCTCCTTTTAATAAGTTTAATAACTGATTAAAAAATTTGCTTCAGAGATTTATATTTATATCTATTCCACTTTACATTTTTATGAAAAATAATTAATTTATTTTTTACTCCAAAACGTTTTTACATAAATTGAGTGTTTTTTTATGTACTTTAAAACATTTATAATTCAAATTTACTCTATATTTTTATATTAAATGTATTTTATTGCATGAAATTGTAGTTCATTTAACAATTTTTATTATAATTTAATTCAAATATTGCTTGTACACAATTGTCCAATTTTGAACATTCATTTTAGTCAAGTATGGATCTTCCCTATTTAAAAATTTTGTAAATCTCTGCGGAAGATAAAACCATTTATTATTATCTAAATATGCTATGACTTTTGATCCATGTTGCGTTTCTTTCCAATCAAAATTTAAAATTTTGTATGGTTGATATAGAGGAATGTCGTAAATTTTTATATATTCTGGCTTAATACCCTAAATAAATAAATAAATAAATAATGTCTTTTTAGAGGAATTAATGTTTTAAAAAAAATCATAAATCAGATTATTCCGAAAAGTTTTAATGTAAATTGATTGTTTTTTATATAATTCAAATTTACTCTCATTTTGAAATCATAACATAAATTTTACAATTCTCTTAACATAAATTTCACAATTCTCTTAACATAAATTTCACAATAATTTCCTAATATCACATTAGAACAAATTATACATAACCTTACCCAACAAAATCAAACATATTTTTTAATTAAAGTCAAAAACCTTTTACAAGGTTATTTTATGCATAGGAAAAAAAAACAACAATAATTCTCAAGTTAAATTTTACACTTTACAAAAACAAAAACAACCATATAAATAAACTAAACATACTCAAACTCTATTTATCCAAGTCATCAGTTTTTAATTTCATCACAATTAAAAGTTTAAAAAAAAAAATTGTCTCCATATTAATTCGTTTGTATGTACTTTAACATAATTACATACATATTATTATACAAAAGTAAAAAAAAAAAAAAATGTTGACAAAAATAAATTCATTGGTTTCCAATTTCATAAAATGCATTTGGCCGGTTACACAAACAAATATTGTAGCATTTATTAAAAAAGCACACAATAAACATACATACATACATACATATATTATTACAATATATGAAACACACAAAGGGGGACGGGATCTCCCCCTTTATATTTCTTCAGATTGATCAATAAAAAAATTTGCTATTTGCGAACCCTGACTTAAAATAATTTTTCAGTAATGATAAAAAAAAATCTTGAAAAAAACAAACCCCCTTCCCCCCCCCCCCCCTCAAATGTTTTGGGGGCTACGCTCAGTTGTCCCAGAACCGACCCAAATACATTTTTTCCATAAACGATAAAAAAACCAGCCCCCCCTCAAATGTTGTTGGAGCTACGCTAAATTGTCCCAGAACCGACCCAAACACATTTTTTTCATAAACAATAAAAAAATCAGCCCCCCCCTCAAATGTTGTTGGAGCTACGCTAAATTGTCCCAGAACCGACCCAAACACATTTTTTTCATAAACGATAAAAAAATCAGCCCCCCCTCAAATGTTTTTGGAGTTACGCTAAATTGTCCCAGAACATACACAAATATACTACTAGGCTTTTAAAAAACTAGATGCTTATGTGGAGACTTAGTTAAAAAATTGACGCATAAGGTGAACGAGTTAAAAAGCAAACATGTTACTTTCACACTGAGGAGAGGAAACCGCCCACCCGTTAAACTCAATAATATTGTCATTCCCCAGAGTCTGATTATGTCACATACCTTGGTATTCATTTGGATAGGCGACTTACATGGCGCCGTCATATGGAAACTAAGAGAGTTAGTATGAAATTAAAAGCCTCCAAAACTATCAAATCCTTATTTTAAACAAGTTCTGAGCATGATTTTCTACGAAAATATTAGTAATAGACTGGAATTCGTGGTGAATATTATGACGTAATATAATATGAAAACTAGCTCTATTATTAATGAATTTCATAGGTTTTAATGGAATCTCATATTCCCCGATCTTAGTTATTTTCAGAAAATGTTCAGCATCTCTATTAATAAATTAACATTATCGATGATTTTGTCTAATAAAAAATATTTTTTACGTCTTTTTGAACATAATCATCAAGGTTTGTGAGAGTTTTAAGTTCTTGCGATTTTTTTAACGATAATCTTTGCAAAATTCTATATTTTCTAATTTTTTTATTTTCACTACTACAGGATTTTATCAAGTTTATTATATATTAAATAACTTTTGCGGAACTCTAACTAGTTTGTATTTGCATAGACATTCTTCATTGAATAATATATTTTCCAATTTGTTTTCATTTGCAAATTTAAACTACAGAATAAATCACGATTATATATCCAATCAGAAAATAGTGAAAATTGAACACTTATATTTTAAAGTTTTCTTTATTTTATATGTTACACAAACAAATATATTAATATTTATTATACATATATTTCAAATTGGACCTTGAGGATTATATTTTACTATTTATATTTTAATTTCTATGGGTCGTTAAGAAGATACGGTTGAAAAAATTAAATTTCACTGAAAGTGTTCACTTTTGCTCCATAGTATACATACTTTTTTCCCTTGAAATTGTAATTACGACATTCGAATGGGTCAAATTCGCAGGTACTTTGCAAACGCAATGAATGAGAAATCGAATTTAGTTCCGAAAGACAGGAAAACATACATAACGGTTTATGCGAAAGACCCAAAGGTGCTCAAAAACAATACATAGCCCTTTTGTGCTTGTATTTTTTTATAATTCAGTCAAGATTATTTAAAAATGGATATAATACACTGCACAGTAGTGCTAAATCAATAATAAATGGTAATAAGTCTGGATCTCTGAAACCACTGAACCGATTTAGATGAAACTTGGAACATCGATACATGAGGAGTTAGGCTTCTAGGATGTTGTTAGCTGGAGTGTGTAACTGGAGCACGGACGGCGCTACAGTGGGCCAAATTTGACAACCTCGAGGGTGGAAAACATATTGGGGCTTATAACTTTTGCAAATATGAATTGATTTTAAATGTTTGTCCATTTTTGAATTCTCCTAAGCAAGGCAAAGAATGCTTACTGTGTTAAATTATTCCTTATAGTTTAAATGATATTGGACTTCAAAAATTAAATTTCTCATTTTTGGCCTTGACATTTTTTGGCATTTTCTGAAAGACTGGACCTCAAGAAAACGTGCAAGTGTAATTTTTAAAAGTTCTGAACGATCACCCTACATCCAGCAGTGGTCAAAAATGGTCAATTTTGGATGAAAAGTTCACCTTTTTGAGTTTGTAAAAAAAATTGATTATTGATTGTAATACTTCTGTGAATTAAATTAGAAAGTTCAATATGTTTTTAAAGGTTTTGCAAAAAATTATGACAGCTTACAAGTAAATTTAGTCACACGAGAGAATTTTCCGAAAATATCCGTATTTTCAATAATAAAAATTTTGATCTTTAAAAATTTATATTAAAATTGTGTATTTTTCTCTGATCTTTACATTTCTTAATTTTTCATTAAATATTTTATAACATGTGCAAAAGTGTTTTTATAACTATAAGTGTTTAGAAAATATTCAGGTTCAAATTTATGAAATATGTCTCTGTAAACAGAATTTGCATTTGTTTGTTTTATTTTAAGAAAAGTGTGATCAAAATTTTAAAATAGTAAAATTTGTTATACATAGTTTTAAAGAAGACACAGTTTCCTTTAAAAAAATTTTTTCAATTTATTACGCTTCTAGTAAATCAATTTCAAATAAGAAAAACCCAAAACAGAGGGTAAGGCCGTATCAAAAAGAGCATGAAAGATTTTACAATTTGCAACGCTTTGCTAATTTCAAATTTATTTACAAGAAACGTTCCAAACTAAGGTTTTATAGTTTGAACAAAAAGTCGACTTTTCGATTCTTCGACTTTTTAGTTCCTAAATAGTAGATTTTTTTACTATTTTTTATTTTGGAATAGTCAACTTTTTTACTATTTTCGACTTTTTTCGACTATTTTCGACATTTTCCGACTATTTTCGACTTTTTCCGACTATTTTCAACTTTTCGAACATTTTCGATTTTTTCCGACTTTTTTTGTCTCTTGACTATTTTTTGTCATTTGTCTTATAAAAACTTTAAAAAATGAATACAACGCAATCAAATATATTGATTAATTAACATACAAATCTATCTATAAAAATGTGTATTTACTATACGAACGGTTTTATGATATATAAATATTAGGGTAAATTTGAAAATTTTGATTTTGAGATATCATACTTTTTTAGAAGGTTTTTGCATCAGTAAAAATAACGGCGTAATTTGTTTTTTAAAATTCCAACTCCTTCCTCTGCATATCATCGGCTAAAAACGCACATTTTGAGCGCCATTTTGCGCAGAGACGAATCCAATTGATTTATAAAAAATTTCTTTTATACATCAATTCTACATACAATTTTAGTAAGAATGAGCACTATTCAACGCGCTTAGAATGCATCGTGTTCAAATTAGGGTGTCCGAAAAATTTACCTTTTTTCGTCTCTGCGCAAATTTTGCATTTTCTTGTTAAAATATTGAATATTTTAACAAAAAAATGCAAGGGCTACTGTGAATTATAATGAGCATAGTTCATAGTTATTATTTGAATATTTCTTAGTCTTATAACTCTAAAGCGAAAAGTCGTAGATTAATTATTTTTGCGCCATTTTTTAAAGCAAATAGTGTATTTTCACTGCGTTTATAAAAAAATATATTTTCAAACTTTTTTGAAAAATGTCAATTTTTCGGACACCCTAATTGAAACACGATGCATTTTAAGCGGGTTGAATAGTGTTCATTCTTACTAAAATTTTATGTAGAATTGATGTATTAAAGAAATTTTTTTAAAAATCAATTGGATTCGTCTCTGCGCAAAATGGCGCTCAAAATGTGCGTTTTTAGACGAATATGTGCAGGGGAAGGAGTTGGAATTTTAAAAAACAAAATACTCCACTATTTTTCTGATGCAAAAACCTTCTAAAAAGGTATGATATCCAAATATCAAAAGAAATTTTTCTTTTCGAAACGAACCCTAATAAATATATAAATAAAAGCTGCTAAGAAACTATTCCTTTTAAACAGAATATTTTTTTAAACATTTTCCTATAACATATTTCCGACTTTTTCCTACTTTTCGACTTTTGGCATCAAGAATGTCGATTTATCGACAATTTTCAAATCAAAAAGTCGATTTCGACTTTTTGCAACAAAAAGTCGATTGTTCGATTATTCGAAAGTCGATTTGATAAACCCTATTCCAAACACAACATAGTCGTAAGGTGCTCGGCAAAGCTATAAGGTCACTTTTCTTTGCACCGTATATTAAAAAGTACAAGGGGTATTTGATGGTGCTGCTAGGTAAAATACTTATTACTAAAAGGTATTCCTATATACACCGAAATTTCACATAGTGATATTAGAAGTGTGGGCGTGCTTAAGTTTTGAGATTGGATCATATAGACCTACTGGGGTCGGATCCACATGATCCCAAAGTTGGACATCTCGGGTATGAACATTTTTAAAAACAATCCTAAATCGTCATTTCTGAATTGATTTCAAATATTTTTACATGAACGGATTTTACTGGAAGAGATCTACATCTGTACACATTTTTTAATTTCTTTACGATATATTATATATTTTTGATTGATAAATTCTATATAAATATTAAAATAAAATAGCAATTTAAAGTTTATTTATAGTAGACATATTAATTAAAGTTTTCTTAAATTTATATGTAAACCATAGTATAATAATAAAGTACTCGCACATCTACAAAAACAACAATTGCTTGTATTTTGTTAGTGTAAAGGCTCAACTACATAGAATACTTTCGCTTCAACTGCGACTGACAGCTACGCAACGCACAAATTATATTAACCCAGTCGTTGCATTATTTTGTTATTAAAATTTTATATAATAAAATATAAAGATGTAAAAATTAAATTATGTTCTTAGTTGAAATAATGAATTGCACTTTAAAATTTCCGACTCAATGAAAAAAATTAAAATAAGAATAAAACAACCTACAAAATATATTTACGTACTTCGGCACTTCAAAGTTGAAAATTTTTCATCTTTGAAGTACTTCACGCAGAAGTTTGGCGTACTGATTTGGTTCCACACAATATAAATGCATGTATTTAACTTAGCTGCCAGTCGCAGTTGAAGCAAAAGTATTGTATGTAGTTCGGCCTTAAAACAACTGCCCACAATGTCAAAATGCTTTGAACGGAGAATGAGAGAATGAAGGAGAGCAAGAGTAAAAAAAATTTACATATGAATACAAAAACAATTTGATAGTACCGCGAGGTTTGCCAATGAAAAAATTGTAAAACAGCTGTTCTTACGAGTATTCTTTATAATTATACTGTGATGTAAACAAATTATAATACCATTTTCTTACATAGCGTCTACATTAGACAATTTTTTATCAATACAAACGTCAAAATTAACGTGAATTTATGGAAGGTGGCAACAGTTGCACAAAAACATCATGGCGAATTCATTGTTTTTATATATGCAGTTTGACAGCTGTAACAACCAAAAATAATAATCAGCTATTTAACTAAGGTTACCTTGTATAGATTCGCGCTGATTTTAACGTTTGTATTGATAAAAAATTGTCTAATGTAGACACTATTTTATAGTTTTAAAGAGTTAGTCATTTCTAGCTATTTTCATTTCCAAATCTAGCCATTCCATAGACGTCAGAGTTGGCAACACTGCTTATGACTATGTTGTGTTTGGAACGTTTCTTGTAAATAAATTTGAAATTAGCAAAGCCTTGCAAATTGTAAAGCGTGAATTAGTTGGTTGTTTATGTGACGTTTCCTCTCGCGAAGGAAACAGCTGATCGTTTATATTGCATGTATTGTAATGCTAACAATTATAAAAACTTGACGTTGATGTGATGTCTGATTCTGTTGAAAACAGAATTTTCTTGCGTTGTTCCGTGACAGTTAACTAAAATTTTTTTCTTTAGGTTGTAGCGATTGCACAGGGTCTTGCCACTTTAGATAATTTGCTACCTATAAACCAGCCGGACTCAGTGAAAGTAGAGGGAGTTCTTTTCTCCTTATAGGCAGACCAAATTAGTTACAAATAAATAATATTAAGGTAGCATCTACAATTCATTATAGTCGAGTTAAAATATAGATATAAAAGGAATGAAAATAATAAAATAAAATTCTGAAGCAGAGTTATACAGAGGATCTAGATGGAATTAACCCTCTCTCTCTATCTTACCTTGCTATCTACTTTCATTTTCTCGATAGTCCAAAATCTACTACTTAATTACTATCTAAGCCAGTGGTGTTAGGCTTTTTTCTCAAAAATAAGAAAAGATATCGACAAAATCGTCACAAAAATTTAAAAAAATCGTCAAATTAATAAAGTTAAAATTTTGTTAGAGAAGATAATATTTAAAATAGTTTATACAATAAAACTTATAATTTGAATTATATCAGCTAACTTTTGACAGAATTTTTCATTAAACAATCTGCACTTAGATTGTTTAATGATTCAATTAACGTGCTAAAGTCGCATTGTTAAGACAAATAGGTATTTTGTATTACTATTATATTTGGAAATATATGCAATTGATTAATTATTATTTTCATGGAAATTTTTAAATCTTAAAACAGTTTTTTAGCTCTCCATTTTTTTTTTTAGTTAAGTCAAAAGTTCACAGATATATTATTTACAAAAGCAGAGTAATTTATAATGTAATTATTATTAATATTCCCTGAAATAATTGTTCGAGTTTTGAAAAAAATTTGACGCAGTATATAATTAAATACAACAAATTCAAACGTTAACATATTTTTTAGTTATGAACTTTTCTTTGAATTAGTTTTAAAATATTATTAAAACTTCAATGAATTATTTTAATAAATTCCTAAGGATTTTTTTTAGTTTCGTTTGTTTTGTTTGATAATTTTATAGATTTTTTTTTCCAAAAAAAAAAAAAAAAAAATATTGATATGAATACAAAATATTTTTGCTAAAATTTACAGTCTTTTTATTTAATTTATGTTATATCATATTATCCTTTATCAATCTTTATCAATCCAATTAAGGAAACTTTTTTATAAAGAAAGTAAGATATTTCGTACTTATGATTTAAAAATAAATCCGAATTATATATGTTAATTATGAATGAATTCCCAAAATTAAATACTTCCCCATATTAAAAGTACAAATATATAGATTCTTACACAATTTTTCTGAAATTTGTATAATCGTTGACACAAATATATAATAAAAATATTTCATTTAATGAAATCGTCAAAGTATTAGCAACTTACTATAAAAAATCGTCAAACATCAAATTACTAAATTCATTTAAAAAAATCGTCAAAATGACGTAAAATCGTCACACCTAACACCACTAATCTAAGCTTTTTGTGGATCTAACTAAACTATTTGAAACACTCATTATGATAAAAGCAATTCAAACATTTAAATTAAAATGAAAATAAGCAATAATAATTTTATTAAACAACATAGTAGGTCAAAATTGAAAAGTTATTAAAAAAAAAAAAAAAATAATTCAAATTTAAAATATAAAACTTCAAAAAAAAAAAAAAAAAAAAAAAAGAATTCAAATTTTAAAACAAATTGTTGTTGTTGTTTGTTTTTCAATTTGTTTATGTTAATATATCAAAACTATTTTTTTTGTTATAATGTTAATTTAATAATATGTATGAATATTGTATATTTTTATTTTATAAATTTTTTAAACATTTTTTAAATAACATTTTCAAATCCAACGATGACACCAGCGCTGTTGACTCGAACGTTTTGAAGATTTTTATTTATGGTTGTATGGTATTTGTTTAAATTGTATATATATATATATATATATATATATATATATATATATATATATATATATATATATATATATATATATATATATATATATATATATATATACAGTTAACTAAAATTTTTTTCTTTAGGTTGTAGCGATTGCACAGGGTCTTGCCACTTTAGATAATTTGCTACCTATAAACCAGCCGGACTCAGTGAAAGTAGAGGGAGTTCTTTTCTCCTTATAGGCAGACCAAATTAGTTACAAATAAATAATATTAAGGTAGCATCTACAATTCATTATAGTCGAGTTAAAATATAGATATAAAAGGAATGAAAATAATAAAATAAAATTCTGAAGCAGAGTTATACAGAGGATCTAGATGGAATTAACCCTCTCTCTCTATCTTACCTTGCTATCTACTTTCATTTTCTCGATAGTCCAAAATCTACTACTTAATTACTATCTAAGCCAGTGGTGTTAGGCTTTTTTCTCAAAAATAAGAAAAGATATCGACAAAATCGTCACAAAAATTTAAAAAAATCGTCAAATTAATAAAGTTAAAATTTTGTTAGAGAAGATAATATTTAAAATAGTTTATACAATAAAACTTATAATTTGAATTATATCAGCTAACTTTTGACAGAATTTTTCATTAAACAATCTGCACTTAGATTGTTTAATGATTCAATTAACGTGCTAAAGTCGCATTGTTAAGACAAATAGGTATTTTGTATTACTATTATATTTGGAAATATATGCAATTGATTAATTATTATTTTCATGGAAATTTTTAAATCTTAAAACAGTTTTTTAGCTCTCCATTTTTTTTTTTAGTTAAGTCAAAAGTTCACAGATATATTATTTACAAAAGCAGAGTAATTTATAATGTAATTATTATTAATATTCCCTGAAATAATTGTTCGAGTTTTGAAAAAAATTTGACGCAGTATATAATTAAATACAACAAATTCAAACGTTAACATATTTTTTAGTTATGAACTTTTCTTTGAATTAGTTTTAAAATATTATTAAAACTTCAATGAATTATTTTAATAAATTCCTAAGGATTTTTTTTAGTTTCGTTTGTTTTGTTTGATAATTTTATAGATTTTTTTTTCCAAAAAAAAAAAAAAAAAAATATTGATATGAATACAAAATATTTTTGCTAAAATTTACAGTCTTTTTATTTAATTTATGTTATATCATATTATCCTTTATCAATCTTTATCAATCCAATTAAGGAAACTTTTTTATAAAGAAAGTAAGATATTTCGTACTTATGATTTAAAAATAAATCCGAATTATATATGTTAATTATGAATGAATTCCCAAAATTAAATACTTCCCCATATTAAAAGTACAAATATATAGATTCTTACACAATTTTTCTGAAATTTGTATAATCGTTGACACAAATATATAATAAAAATATTTCATTTAATGAAATCGTCAAAGTATTAGCAACTTACTATAAAAAATCGTCAAACATCAAATTACTAAATTCATTTAAAAAAATCGTCAAAATGACGTAAAATCGTCACACCTAACACCACTAATCTAAGCTTTTTGTGGATCTAACTAAACTATTTGAAACACTCATTATGATAAAAGCAATTCAAACATTTAAATTAAAATGAAAATAAGCAATAATAATTTTATTAAACAACATAGTAGGTCAAAATTGAAAAGTTATTAAAAAAAAAAAAAAAATAATTCAAATTTAAAATATAAAACTTCAAAAAAAAAAAAAAAAAAAAAAAAAGAATTCAAATTTTAAAACAAATTGTTGTTGTTGTTTGTTTTTCAATTTGTTTATGTTAATATATCAAAACTATTTTTTTTGTTATAATGTTAATTTAATAATATGTATGAATATTGTATATTTTTATTTTATAAATTTTTTAAACATTTTTTAAATAACATTTTCAAATCCAACGATGACACCAGCGCTGTTGACTCGAACGTTTTGAAGATTTTTATTTATGGTTGTATGGTATTTGTTTAAATTGTATATATATATATATATATATATATATATATATATATATATATATATATATATATATATATATATATATATATATATATATACAGTTAACTAAAATTTTTTTCTTTAGGTTGTAGCGATTGCACAGGGTCTTGCCACTTTAGATAATTTGCTACCTATAAACCAGCCGGACTCAGTGAAAGTAGAGGGAGTTCTTTTCTCCTTATAGGCAGACCAAATTAGTTACAAATAAATAATATTAAGGTAGCATCTACAATTCATTATAGTCGAGTTAAAATATAGATATAAAAGGAATGAAAATAATAAAATAAAATTCTGAAGCAGAGTTATACAGAGGATCTAGATGGAATTAACCCTCTCTCTCTATCTTACCTTGCTATCTACTTTCATTTTCTCGATAGTCCAAAATCTACTACTTAACTACTATCTAAGCCAGTGGTGTTAGGCTTTTTTCTCAAAAATAAGAAAAGATATCGACAAAATCGTCACAAAAATTTAAAAAAATCGTCAAATTAATAAAGTTAAAATTTTGTTAGAGAAGATAATATTTAAAATAGTTTATACAATAAAACTTATAATTTGAATTATATCAGCTAACTTTTGACAGAATTTTTCATTAAACAATCTGCACTTAGATTGTTTAATGATTCAATTAACGTGCTAAAGTCGCATTGTTAAGACAAATAGGTATTTTGTATTACTATTATATTTGGAAATATATGCAATTGATTAATTATTATTTTCATGGAAATTTTTAAATCTTAAAACAGTTTTTTAGCTCTCCATTTTTTTTTTAGTTAAGTCAAAAGTTCACAGATATATTATTTACAAAAGCAGAGTAATTTATAATGTAATTATTATTAATATTCCCTGAAATAATTGTTCGAGTTTTGAAAAAAATTTGACGCAGTATATAATTAAATACAACAAATTCAAACGTTAACATATTTTTTAGTTATGAACTTTTCTTTGAATTAGTTTTAAAATATTATTAAAACTTCAATGAATTATTTTAATAAATTCCTAAGGATTTTTTTTAGTTTCGTTTGTTTTGTTTGATAATTTTATAGATTTTTTTTTCCAAAAAAAAAAAAAAAAAAATATTGATATGAATACAAAATATTTTTGCTAAAATTTACAGTCTTTTTATTTAATTTATGTTATATCATATTATCCTTTATCAATCTTTATCAATCCAATTAAGGAAACTTTTTTATAAAGAAAGTAAGATATTTCGTACTTATGATTTAAAAATAAATCCGAATTATATATGTTAATTATGAATGAATTCCCAAAATTAAATACTTCCCCATATTAAAAGTACAAATATATAGATTCTTACACAATTTTTCTGAAATTTGTATAATCGTTGACACAAATATATAATAAAAATATTTCATTTAATGAAATCGTCAAAGTATTAGCAACTTACTATAAAAAATCGTCAAACATCAAATTACTAAATTCATTTAAAAAAATCGTCAAAATGACGTAAAATCGTCACACCTAACACCACTAATCTAAGCTTTTTGTGGATCTAACTAAACTATTTGAAACACTCATTATGATAAAAGCAATTCAAACATTTAAATTAAAATGAAAATAAGCAATAATAATTTTATTAAACAACATAGTAGGTCAAAATTGAAAAGTTATTAAAAAAAAAAAAAAAAATAATTCAAATTTAAAATATAAAACTTCAAAAAAAAAAAAAAAAAAAAAAAAAAGAATTCAAATTTTAAAACAAATTGTTGTTGTTGTTTGTTTTTCAATTTGTTTATGTTAATATATCAAAACTATTTTTTTTGTTATAATGTTAATTTAATAATATGTATGAATATTGTATATTTTTATTTTATAAATTTTTTAAACATTTTTTAAATAACATTTTCAAATCCAACGATGACACCAGCGCTGTTGACTCGAACGTTTTGAAGATTTTTATTTATGGTTGTATGGTATTTGTTTAAATTGTATATATATATATATATATATATATATATATATATATATATATATATATATATATATATATATATATATATATATATATATATATATATATATATATATATATATATATATATATATATATATATATATATATATATATATATATATATATATATATATATATATATATATATATATATATATATATATATATATTTTTATGGTCATGACTATGACTCCGACTTTAGGCAGTCACACTTGTGTAACTCGAGAACAGTTTGTTCAATTAAGACAAATTGAACTTTAATATATAGTGACCTAAATTGTCTTTAAGCTGAATTTATATAATTTTTTGTCCAGTTAATATTTCTGTAATTAGTACCGAAAACTTTAAAATTTATTTTTTTGAAAAGTGGTGAAAATTTTGATCCATAAATGAAATTCTTGAGCGAATGAAAAATATAGTTGACAGCTTGAAGACAATTTTCGTATGCATCTTTTGATGTATCACTTATCAAAATCGTGTAAAGGGTTCTTGAGTTATAGCCTAAGTTTGACAAACCATTCTCGAAATTTATAGTGTGACCGCTGAATAAGGTAATGATATTAGTCATGCACATAAAAAAAAAATAAGTACCCGATAGAAAAAAAGTGAATGCAGATTCTTGTTTAACTCGTCAAAATCCACCTAGTCCACCTATTTTTGTTGCAAGAAAAAATAAAAAAAAAATTTTTTGGCCACCACTGTATTTCTACTCAATTGTATGTAACATGGGTATTTTTACTTAACTGTGAATAAAATTTAGATTTCTTCATCAATTTTGAAGATACATGCCTTTTTTTATTCGCAGCATTACCAGCTTTAAGAAGAAGTTGATAAACTGTAACATTTTAGATGTTTTCATTTATTAAAAGAAATTTTAGTAACAAAATAATCTAAAATTTTGCATGAACATGATTTTTTTCGGACACTTATCTCAAAAAAACTCCGAAACTATTGAGCACATAAAAAAAATTAAGTTGGGGAAATTTGAAGATATTTTTAGTCCGCATCTTTTGGTGTATCACTTTGATCAATAGTACACACCGCACAGTGTGCGATTTAAAAAATGAAATGGAAATAATTATGGAACTTTGGAACGACTGCTCCGATTTTTATGAAATTTCACATGGTGATAGTAGAGGTGTAGGTGAGTTTTAGTTTTGAGCTTGGACGGATACTGATTCCTTATATCTGAAACGATTTCAAAGATTTTTATATGGGAGGATTCTGCTGATGTTTTAAATTAAAGTAAAATTTTTGTAAAAAATTGGTTTTTGAGAAACTAAATATTTTATCTGTAATAAGATCTTTATTATTATTATTATCTTAACAAAATTTTCGGTGGATGAAGAACTTATCGTATAAAATGAGAAAGTGAAAAAAATTTTATGGTTCTTGCAAAAAGAATCCCACAATTCCCAAAAAATCGGGAGAATTTTGATCCATAACTCTGAAATTCTTTAATTAATAAAAAATTATGTTGTCAAATGTTCGAGAGCATCTTTTGGTATATCATTTATCAAAATCATGTAAACGGTTCTTGAGTTATAGTCCAAATTGTACAAACCATTCTCGAGTTTTAAAGTCTGACCGCTGAATAAGGTGATGATATTAATCATGCCCATAAAAAAAATCAGCACGTGATAGAAAAAAAGTGAATGCAGATTCTTGTTTAACTCGTCAAAATCCACCTACTCTACCTATTTTTGTTTCAAGAAAAAATATTTTTTTTTGCCCACCACTGTATTTCTACTGAATTGTATGTAACATGGGTATTTTTCTTTAACTGTGAATAAAATCAAGATTTGTTTATTAATTTATACATGCCTTATTTTATTTGCAGCATTACCATCTTTAAGATAAAGATGTTAAACTGAAACATTTTTGATGCTTTCACTTTTAAAATGAAATTTTAGTAACAAAAAAATTTAGAATTTTGCATAAAAAAGTTTTTTTTTTTTTGGACACATTTCAAAAAATTTTAAGATATTTTTAGTCCGCATCTTTTAGTGTATCACTTATGTTAACCGTACACAACGCCACAGTGCACACAGTATGCGATTCAAAAAATGAAAGGGAAATGGGACCATATAGACCTATATGGAGCGAGTCTACAGGGTCCCAAAGTTGGACACCTCGGGTATACAATTTCTTAATAACGATCCAGATACCTTATATCTGAGCCGATTTCAAAGATTTTTATATGGGAGGATGCAATAAAATTCTTGTTAATGAATACTTTTGAATGAAATTTCACACATAAGTTGATTTTTTAGTCTTTATTTCAAAACCCTATTCACTTTTTTAGATTTTTCTACAAAAATCCCGTAATTCCTAAAAAACTTTCCAAAAATGGGATTTTTTACTTTTTTTGCTATACCTTTCCAACCGATAACGGGGATCAAAAATTTATATTGCGGAAGAAATTAAAACACTTTAGACTAAGTAAAAAGTATAACTTTTTTTTGATTCCAGCTTTGCGATTTGAGAAATAAAGGGGAAAATTCGAAATTAGTTGATAAAATATGTCAAATTTGTGTTTAGTTATCTTTCAGAACAATATAAATACTACATACGTTATTTAAGAAAATTTTTATATAACAAGAAAAGAATGTTACCACTTTTTTGGCAAAAAAAAAAAAAAAAAAAACGGGAAAAAATCAACTTTTCTTGAAAGTTTAAATTTAAATTCTTGTAACTTTTGACTCCGTAAATATTTTTTCAAAATTTTTTCTTTACACAATTTTTTTTATTTGTTTTTAATGAAATAAGAAAAATCTAATGAAAATCGGGCTAAAATTGGACACGCTGTAGCGAAAAAACTTCACAAAGACGGGCTAAAAAGTAAAATTTTAATCTTTGAAGCTCAATATCTCTTAAACTAAAAGAGATAATATATGCACACGACAATGTTTTTTGTAGATCTCGACTAGCAGAATCCTCCCGTATAAATCGGTTCAGATATAAGGATTCAGGATCGTTTTTAATAAATTTTATACTTCGGAACGGCTGCTCGGATTTTTATGAAATTTCATATGGTCATACCAGAGGTATGATCCTGAATCCTTATATCTGAACCGATTTCAAAGATTTTTATGGGAGAATTCTGCTAGTCGAGATCTAGGAAAATTTTTCTTCTTTTTAAATATGTACAAACATTTATAAAATACTACAATTTGTTGAAGACTTTTTGCAAAAAACACTGAGAAGGCATGGATTTGTGATTGTTTGCATATTTTTCATTCTGGTTAGTGAATATTTTTGAATGAAATTTCACACATAAGTAGATTTTTTGGTGCTTAATTTTAAGCACTATTCACTTTTGTCTACAAAAATCCCGTAATTCCTAAAAAACTTTAAACAATTTCCAAAAATTAGATTTTTTACTTTTTTTGCTACACCTTTCCAACCGATAACGGGGAGCAAAAATTTCTATTGCGATAGAAATTAAAACACTTTAGATTAAGTAAAAAGTATAACTCTTTTTTGATTCCAGCTTTGCGATTTGAGAAATAAAGGCGAAAATTCGAAATTAGTTGAAAAAATAGGTCAAATTTGGGAAACCCTGGTTCTCGCAAAATTCGATTTTTAAATGCATTTTTCCTTTGAAGTATTTTGTGTTTAGTTCTCTTTCTGAATAATATAAATACTATATATGTTACTTAAGAAAATTTTTATATAACAGAAAAAGAATGTCACCACTTTTTTTTGGCAAAAAAAAAAAAAAAAAAAAAAAAAAAAAACGGGAAAAAATCAACTTTTTTTGAAAGTTTAAATTTAAATGCTTGTAACTTTTGACTCCGTAAATATTTTTTAAAAATTTTTCCTTCGCACAATTCTTCTATTTGTTGTTAATGAATTTAAATTAAAAAAATCGGGTGAAATTCGGTCCCGCTGTAGCGAAAAAACTTCACCAAGACAGGCTAAAAAGAAAAAATCTTAATCTTTGAAGCTCAGTATCTCATAAACTAAAAGAGATAATATATGCACACGACGATGTTTTTTGTATTTTAGCCCGATTTTCTTTAGATTTATCTGAAAGAATTTTGAAAAAATATTTACGGAGTCAAAAGTTACAAGCATTTAAATTTTAAACTTTCAAAAAAAATTGATTTTTTCCCGTTTTTTTTGCCAAAAAAGTGGTAACATTATTTTCTTGTTATATAAAAATTTTCTTAAATAACGTATGTAGTATTTATGTTGTTCTGAAAGATAACTAAATACAAAATACTTCAAAAGAAAAAATGCATTTAAAAATAGAATTTTGCGAGAACCAGGGTTTCCCAAATTTGACATATTTTATCAACTAATTTCGAATTTTCCCCTTTATTTCTCAAATCGCAAAGCTGGAATCAAAAAAGAGTTATACTTTTTACTTAATCTAAAGTGTTTTAATTTCTATCGCAATAGAAATTTTTGCTCCCCGTTATCGGTTGGAAAGGTATAGCAAAAAAAGTAAAAAATCTAATTTTTGGAAATTGTTTAAAGTTTTTTAGGAATTACGGGATTTTTGTAGACAAAAGTGAATAGTGCTTAAAATTAAGCACCAAAAAATCTACTTATGTGTGAAATTTCATTCAAAAATATTCACTAACCAGAATGAAAAATATGCAAACAATCACAAATCCATGCCTTCTCAGTGTTTTTTGCAAAAAGTCTTCAACAAATTGTAGTATTTTATAAATGTTTGTACATATTTAAAAAGAAGAAAAATTTTCCTAGATCTCGACTAGCAGAATCCTCCCATAAAAATCTTTGAAATCGGTTCAGATATAAGGGTTCAGGATCATACCTCTGGTATGACCGTATGAAATTTCATAAAAATCCGAGCAGCCGTTCCGAAGTATAAAATTTATTAAAAACGATCCTGAATCCTTATATCTGAACCGATTTATACGGGAGGATTCTGCTAGTCAAGATCTACAAAAAACATTGTCGTATGCATATATTATCTCTTTTAGTTTAAGAGATATTGAGCTTCAAAGATTAAAATTTTACTTTTTAGCCCGTCTTTGTGAAGTTTTTTCGCTACAGCGTGTCCAATTTTAGCCCGATTTTCTTTAGATTTTTCTTATTTCATTAAAAACAAATAGAAAAATTGTGTAAAGAAAAAATTTTGAAAAAATATTTACGGAGTCAAAAGTTACAAGAATTTAAATTTAAACTTTCAAGAAAAGTTGATTTTTTCCCGTTTTTTTTTTTTTTTTGCCAAAAAAGTGGTAACATTCTTTTCTTGTTATATAAAAATTTTCTTAAATAACGTATGTAGTATTTATATTGTTCTGAAAGATAACTAAACACAAATTTGACATATTTTATCAACTAATTTCGAATTTTCCCCTTTATTTCTCAAATCGCAAAGCTGGAATAAAAAAAAGTTATACTTTTTACTTAGTCTAAAGTGTTTTAATTTCTTCCGCAATATAAATTTTTGATCCCCGTTATCGGTTGGAAAGGTATAGCAAAAAAAGTAAAAAATCCCATTTTTGGAATTTTTTTAAAGTTTTGTAGACAAAAGTGAATAGTGCTTTAAATTAAGCACCAAAAAATCTACTTATGTGTGAAATTTCAAAAATATTCACTAATGAAAAATATGCAAAAAATCACAAATCCATACCTTCTCAGTGTTTTTTGCAAAAAGTCTTCAACAAATTGTAGTATTTTATAAATGTTTGTACATATTTAAAAAGAAGAAAAATTTTCCTAGATCTCGACTAGCAGAATCCTCCCATAAAAATCTTTGAAATCGGTTCAGATATAAGGGTTCAGGATCATACCTCTGGTATGACCGTATGAAATTTCATAAAAATCCGAGCAGCCGTTCCGAAGTATAAAATTTATTAAAAACGATCCTGAATCCTTATATCTGAACCGATTTATACGGGAGGATTCTGCTAGTCAAGATCTACAAAAAACATTGTCGTATGCATATATTATCTCTTTTAGTTTAAGAGATATTGAGCTTCAAAGATTAAAATTTTACTTTTTAGCCCGTCTTTGTGAAGTTTTTTCGCTACAGCGTGTCCAATTTTAGCCCGATTTTCTTTAGATTTTTCTTATTTCATTAAAAACAAATAGAAAAATTGTGTAAAGAAAAAATTTTGAAAAAATATTTACGGAGTCAAAAGTTACAAGAATTTAAATTTAAACTTTCAAGAAAAGTTGATTTTTTCCCGTTTTTTTTTTTTTTTTGCCAAAAAAGTGGTAACATTCTTTTCTTGTTATATAAAAATTTTCTTAAATAACGTATGTAGTATTTATATTGTTCTGAAGGATAACTAAACACAAATTTGACATATTTTATCAACTAATTTCGAATTTTCCCCTTTATTTCTCAAATCGCAAAGCTGGAATAAAAAAAAGTTATACTTTTTACTTAGTCTAAAGTGTTTTAATTTCTACCGCAATATAAATTTTTGATCCCCGTTATCGGTTGGAAAGGTATAGCAAAAAAAGTAAAAAATCCCATTTTTGGAATTTTTTTAAAGTTTTGTAGACAAAAGTGAATAGTGCTTTAAATTAAGCACCAAAAAATCTACTTATGTGTGAAATTTCAAAAATATTCACTAATGAAAAATATGCAAAAAATCACAAATCCATACCTTCTCAGTGTTTTTTGCAAAAAGTCTTCAACAAATTGTAGTATTTTATAAATGTTTGTACATATTTAAAAAGAAGAAAAATTTTCCTAGATCTCGACTAGCAGAATCCTCCCATAAAAATCTTTGAAATCGGTTCAGATATAAGGGTTCAGGATCATACCTCTGGTATGACCGTATGAAATTTCATAAAAATCCGAGCAGCCGTTCCGAAGTATAAAATTTATTAAAAACGATCCTGAATCCTTATATCTGAACCGATTTATACGGGAGGATTCTGCTAGTCAAGATCTACAAAAAACATTGTCGTATGCATATATTATCTCTTTTAGTTTAAGAGATATTGAGCTTCAAAGATTAAAATTTTACTTTTTAGCCCGTCTTTGTGAAGTTTTTTCGCTACAGCGTGTCCAATTTTAGCCCGATTTTCTTTAGATTTTTCTTATTTCATTAAAAACAAATAGAAAAATTGTGTAAAGAAAAAATTTTGAAAAAATATTTACGGAGTCAAAAGTTACAAGAATTTAAATTTAAACTTTCAAGAAAAGTTGATTTTTTCCCGTTTTTTTTTTTTTTTTTGCCAAAAAAGTGGTAACATTCTTTTCTTGTTATATAAAAATTTTCTTAAATAACGTATGTAGTATTTATATTGTTCTGAAAGATAACTAAACACAAATTTGACATATTTTATCAACTAATTTCGAATTTTCCCCTTTATTTCTCAAATCGCAAAGCTGGAATAAAAAAAAGTTATACTTTTTACTTAGTCTAAAGTGTTTTAATTTCTTCCGCAATATAAATTTTTGATCCCCGTTATCGGTTGGAAAGGTATAGCAAAAAAAGTAAAAAATCCCATTTTTGGAATTTTTTTAAAGTTTTGTAGACAAAAGTGAATAGTGCTTTAAATTAAGCACCAAAAAATCTACTTATGTTTGAAATTTCAAAAATATTCACTAATGAAAAATATGCAAAAAATCACAAATCCATACCTTCTCAGTGTTTTTTGCAAAAAGTCTTCAACAAATTGTAGTATTTTATAAATGTTTGTACATATTTAAAAAGAAGAAAAAATTTCCTAGATCTCGACTAGCAGAATCCTCCCATATAAAAATCTTTGAAATCGGTTCAGATATAAGGATTCAGAACTCGCCTGCAACTTTACTATCTCTATGTGAAATTTCATAGAAATCGGAAAAGCCGTTCCAAAGTTCCATAATTATTTCCATTTCATTTTTTAAATCGCACACTGTGCGACGATATTAATTGGTTTTCATTTACACGTGCCTTGCGGAGCCAATATAAAGATGACAATAGTGATTTTGATTTGCTAGAAGATATAAGAAGACGCAAACAGAAACCATCGGAAAATATCGATGAATATTTGGACACAATATCAGCAATGACAGATAGATTGCGGACGCCAATCCACAGAGGGCCAGAGAGATAGATTTTTGGCCATTTTAGATTTTTAGTCATTTTTCAGAATTTTAAAATAACGAATATGGCAAATTATTAGGAACATTTAAAGCATGTTTTCCGAAATTTTTTTTGTTATCCATTTACACCATTTCCTTCTGTATGGATACAAAGTTAAAAAAGTTTTTAGAAATTAATTTCATTGAAGGGTTTTTTTTTTTTGGTTTTTGCTACATATTTTTATGACAAAAGCTGAAATTTTTTTTCGCATCAATTAACATCTAAATCGGAAATTATAACAAAAATAACTTGAATTTAAATAATTTACATATAGTATATTTTTTTTAAATTTTAATCAAATTAAAATTTCTTGGATATTAACCTTCTTCCAAAGAAATCCACACAAATCCTCAGTCCGATAAAAGCAATTTTTTCTATTTTTATATCTAATAGAATGTTAGTTTTTGAAAAAAGTTACCCAAACTTGCTCCAAATGATAAATGACCATATCGCACCAATTTATAATAGTTTTCCTAGATATCAAAATAACATAAATTTTAAGAAAATATTTTGATATTTTTTCAAATAAATAATTATTCAGTGTATTTACACAAATACAAATACACCAAGAATAGGGTTTTAACGCTTAGAAATGCCTTATTTATATCACCATTTCAATAAAATTCAGTACAAATAAGTTTAATACATTATTAAATTGGAGTACATAATATCAGGAAGATCGGTTTACAATTAGGCATAGCTCCCATATAAAGCCCACTTTCGAAAATCACTTTAACTCCCAAAATCGGACATAAATTACAGTGTAATGGTAATATTTGACACAATTAACTTTAAAATCAGTAAAAATCATATAAACTAATTTCATATTAGGTCCATTTTCGAAAATTTCGGAAATCATTTTAATGTTCAAATGCAATGATGTAGAGTGTTATCTTGTCGGAGTAGACCGACCATAACTTTCTTACTTGATTTTTTAATGTTTGTTCTTGAATTCAGTAACATCAAAAACAAACAGAAAACTTCATTTTAGAAAGATACGCCAACAAATAATTTTGGACGCCATATTGTTTCCGCCATTTTGAATTTTTTTTAATATTTTCGATAATTTTATAGAATACAGATTTCAAAGTTTGCTTGTATTTGGTTTTTGACACATTTATTGATTATAAAAAAATTATATTTTTTAAGAAATTAACATAACTTAAAGAAACATGTTGAGTCCGCCATTTTGTTTTTTAAAATTCTGATTTCTGTTTCAAATTAAGTAACTCTAAAACTGCATATACAGAAAATTTTATCCGGATTAGAAAATTTTTTTAAAATTTTGACAGCCATTTTGGTTCCGCCATTTTTGATTTACGTAGGGAAGTCAGAAAGCATGAAAAGTTCATGTTGGAAATACGTAGATCGACCAAAGGACGAGTATCAGAATTATCCGGACAAGATGAGGAGATATTACCACAGGCCACAACAGAATCGAATAATTGCGCAATTAGACCTGAAATTAAATGTTGGAACTGCAATATAGTTGGTCACACATTCTTCGACTGCATGGAAACTCGTCGCTTGTTTTGTTACGGTTGCGGAATGAAAAATGTTTATAAACCGACGTGGCCGAATTGTAGTAAGAAGATAAACAGGGAAACTTTTTGCGGGATGTTCGCAACAAGTAGAGCGAACATCCGACATAGACACTGACAAAAACTCTGACATAAACCAACATTTTCCAAATAATAACAGAATGTTCGAATTAATACATCCTCTGCAAAGACCGTATCACGTTCGTTTGAAAGAGTATGCGAAGGCTCGCGCCAGAATTTTTGGTCAATCAAAGAGAAAAGTAAGATCTTCCAATCATATTCGCGAGTACTATCGCAAACTAAAATAGTACGAAAAAGTCAATCTTTAAATTAGTTATTTTCAAAATGTAAAAAAAATTAAAAGATTTTTTTGCGTATATTTTTTTATTTTTTGACTCGAACTCACATCGTTATGTTTTATAGTCATACGCGCAAACCACTCAGCCACAGAGCATTCATACATACATTGCACTATTTGTTGTTTTAATGAGCATGTTGGTTTATTGACCCTTTGTAGGCGTGAGGTGGCTGTTGCTTCCACTTTATTTACCCTTTGAAAGTCATTCCTTTTACTGGTGAAATTGAGTCAGTCACCAGAAAATCTTTTTAACTCATCACTTTACTAATCACCTGACTAGTCACTTTAATATGGGGATGTCCTAGGAAGAGGTGTATTGCCACCAAAGGACCAAAAAGTGGCAATGTTGTGACTAGTACGAAAAAGTCATTTTAAAAAAAAAAAACACAAATGCAGAATAATTGATTTCTTTAATAATTTGAAAATCCTAATTAGCAAGACTAGTACCGCAATTCCGTAACTTTTTTCATTTACTACCGATATCGTTAATTAATGAAAATTTTCGGTTGTTTTTGATTTTGCTATTCTCTACTATAAGTTTACGATTTTTTTCGTAAGTATATTTAACGACAAATATCGATAGAAATGATAGAACGTCATTATTTGAAATAAAAATTTTAAATTTTAATTGGATTTTGATTTAAAAACAAAACAATTGTCTTGAAAAAAATGTGAAAAAGTATAAATATTATATAAATGTGTGCAGATTGTCTTCCAACAATTAACCAATATGAGTATATGTATGGTATGTTGTTGGAAATATTTGTAAAATTTTATGTTAAATGTTTCTTATATTAGGTCCGTTCATTAAAAATTTCCGTTCAATTTTAAAATAACATAACTACGGAAACTTATGTTTAAAAACTCCTTAATATTTTTCGTTTAAACAAATTATTCAAAAATTTTTTTTCTTTTAAAAATACCAATTCTCACAAAAATTCTGATTTTTTAAAAATTCCATTTTTTTGCAAATAAATTCAAATTTTCTAAAAAGGAGAAATTTTTAATAAGAATCAAAATTTTTTAAAAATTCTTAACTTTTACTTAAAATTTAATTTTTTATTAAAAGTTAAAATTTTTACCAAAATTCTGTATTTTTAGTAAAATAAATTTTTTCACTAAAAAAAAAAATTCACTAAGAACTGAATGTAATTTAAACTTAATTATAACAAATCAGTTTCAAATTTCTAAAAATTCAGTTATAAACTCTCATTTTAATCTCTACATTTTTGCTTAAATTCAGTAAAAACATTTAATAAACGAAAACTTTTGCGTAAACGAACGCACTTATTATTCATTATATTTTTACTAATTACATTATTTATAAAACAGTCCCTAGAGTAAAGAGAACCGGTTCAAAACTAGTCACGTGACAGGTTCTCAGGGCTAGTGACCGGTCCCAGTTCCGGAACTTTATATGAGAAGAACCTGTCACTTTTACATGGGGTTGTCATTGGAGGTGGCTAATTAGCCCCTTGGGACAGGTCACAGGATAGGTCCAAGGACAGGTCCAAGAGGACAGGTCCAAGAGGACAGGTTCAGTAACGATTATTTTAATAAAAATTTTATAAAAATTCGGTAATTATTTACTTTTTAAACATTATTTTTATTATTATCTTTATTAAATTATGTTTATTTTAATTTTATAATTTTTCGTTAATGTCGATGGCGGCACCCCGGATCGAACCCATGTTCATCTGACGTATGTTATGTTTTATAGTCTTCAACGCTTACCACTCAGCCACTGATTGTTATTGCGCGCGAGTTGCTATTTGCGCACTTAACGAGCATGTTAATAGTGAGTGTGTTTGTGTCAACTGGTTCTCAATTGGAACTTTGGTGACGAGTTAGGTGTCAATTGGTACACAACTGGTACAGAGAAACCGGTCCATTACTGCAATTACCACAAATTTTCCGCAGGGATGTTATAAAAATTAAAAAAAAAAATATATTTAATACCCAAAATCAGCTTCTTTATCGTTATGATTTTACGACAGCTATTTTTTTGTAGTTAACTTACCGAAACTTTTCGTTAACTACCAATGTGTTTAACGACAAAAATCGGTAAAATTTTGCTACACTTAACGACAAAACGACGAATTTTCGATACTTAACGACAATTTTTTGTCGTTAAAAAGTTACTGAATTGCGATATAGGTTTCTTATTATATAAAATAATTGAAAGGTAATCCATTTCTATTGGATGTATTCCACGTGTTTAAATTAAAAACACATTTAATTAATGTGGTACGCATAACATAAAAATATAGAAAAAACATTATTAACTTTTTTCTTACAAAGTAAAATACTAAACACTCTGTTAAGCACCAAGGAGTCAATAAATTGTTATTTAACACTACACACGTCTAAAAAAGATGCATCAGAGCCAAATGTCCTAATATGTATTTATTGTTAGTCAAGTAACCCAACCTGTACTGCCAATGGATGAACTATTCACTTTTTTGACGTTTTTGTGACTTATAAAAAAACCAATCGCCACCTTCAGGCTCACCAAAGGATCAATAAAGTATAAATCGCCACCTCCACGCTTTCAAAAGAGTCAATAAATGGTGCTATCGCCACCTCAACGCTTTCTAAAGAGTCAATAAATAGTGCTATCGCCACCTCAACGCTTTCTAAAGGGTCAATGAAGTATAAATCACCACCTCCACGCTTTCAAAAGAGTCAATAAATGGTGCTATCGCCACCTCAACGCTTTCAAAAGAGTCAATAAAAGGTACGATAGCTTAACTATCGCTCACAATATATGCGAAGTTAGGGTGTATAAAAAAACGTACACATTTGGATGAGTTAGGTGGGTAGTCACAAATGGACTTTACTGTACTAAAGCGGGTGAATTGACACCGAAAAAACTGCTGGGTACCCTGCAGTCAAAGGTGACTGTCCGAAACTGGTTACTTGACTGACAAAATAGGGTCACCACTAGTCACTTTACCTATCACCTGACTAGTCACTTTAACATGGGGATGTCCTAGGAAGGAGTGTATCGCCACCAAAGGACCAAAAGGTGGCAATATAGTGACTAGTACGAAAAAGTCATTTCATACTAGTCCTTTTACTGGTGAAATTTAGTCAGTCACCTGACAATCTTTTTAACTGGTCACTTTACTAATCACCTGAATAGTCACTTTAACATGGGGTGTCCTAGGAAGGAGTGTATTGCCACCAAAGGACCAAAAGGTGGCGATATAGTGACTAGTACGAAAAAGTCAATCTTTAAATTAGTGATTTTCTGAATGAAAAAAAAAAAATTAAATTTTTTTGCGTAATTTTTTCTTTTATTTATATTTTATTATTTATTAAAATCTTTTCATTTTTTTTTTTCATATTATTTTATATTAATTTAATTCAATTTAATATTTTTACATTTTTGTTTATGACGCACCCGCTCGAACTCACATCGTTATGTTTTATAGTCATACGCGCTAACCACTCAGCCACAGTGCATTCTTACATACTATTTGTTGTTTTAATGAGCATGTTGATTTATTGACCCTTTGTGAGCGTGAGGTGGCTGTTGCTTCCACTTTATATACCCTTTGGAAGTCGATCCTCTTACTGGTGAAATTGAGTCAGTCACCAGACAATCTTTTTAACTCATCACTTTACTAATCACCTGACTAGTCACTTTAACATGGGGATGTCCTAGGAAGAGGTGTATTGCCACCAAAGGACCAAAAAGTGGCGATATTGTGACAAGTACGAAAAAGTCAATTTAAAAAAAAAAAACACAAATGCAGAATAATTGATTTTTTTATTAATTGTAAAATCCTAATTAGCAAGACTAGTACCGCAATTCCGTAACTTTTTTCATTTACTACCGATATCGTTAATTAACGAAATTTTTCGGTTGTTTTTGATTTTGCTATTCTCTACTAAAGTTAACGATTTTTTTCGTAAGTATATTTTAACGACAAATATCGATAGAAATGATAGAACGTCATTATTTGAAAAAAAATTTAAATTTTAATTGGATTTTATTTAAAAACAAAACAATTGTCTTGAAAAAATGTGAAAAAAGTGTAAATATTATATAAATGTGTGCAGATTGTCTTTCAACAATTAACCAATATGTATATGTATGGTATGTTGTTGGAAATATTTTTAAAATTAATTTAATGTTAAATGTTTCTTATATTAGACCCGTTCATTAAAAATTAGCTTTAAACTTTAAAATAACATAACTATGGAAACTTATGTTTAAAAACTCGTTAATATTTTTCGTTTAAACAAATTATTCAAATATTTTATTTCATCTAAAAATACCAACTTTCACAAAAGCTCTAATATTTGAAAAATTAAATTTTTTTGCAAATAAATTAAATTTTCTAAAAAGGAAAAATTTATAATAAGAATCAAAATTTTTAAAAAATTCTGAAATTTTTCTTAAAATTTAATTTTTTATTAAAAATTAAAAATTTTACCAAAATTCTGTATTTTCAGTAAAATAAATTTTTTAACTAAAAAAACTTTCACTAAGAACTGAATGTAATTAAAACTTAATTAATAACAAATCAGTTTCAAAATTCTAAAAACTCAGTTATAAACTCTCATTTGAATCTCTACATTTTTGCTAAAATTCAGTAAAAACATTTAATAAAGGAAAACTTTAACGAAAAAAGAGTCGCCACCTCCACGCTCACCAAAGGTTCAATAAAGTATAAATCGCCACCTCAACGCTTTAAAAAGAGTCAATAAATGGTGCTATCGCCACCTCAGCGCTTTCAAAAGAGTCAATAAATAGTGCTATCGCCACCTCCACGCTCACCAAAGGGTCAATAAAGTATAAATCGCCACCTCAACGCTTTAAAAAGAGTCAATAAATGGTGCTATCGCCACCTCAGCGCTTTCAAAAGAGTCAATAAATAGTGCTATCGCCACCTCCACGCTCACCAAAGGGTCAATAAAGTATAAATCGCCACCTCAACGCTTTAAAAAGAGTCAATAAATGGTGCTATCGCCACCTCAGCGCTTTCCAAAGAGTCAATAAATAGTGCTATCGCCACCTCAACGCTTTCAAAAGAGTCAATAAATAGTGCTATCGCCACCTCCACGCTCACCAAAGGGTCAATAAAGTATAAATCGCCACCTCAACGCTTTAAAAAGAGTCAATAAATGGTGCTATCGCCACCTCAGCGCTTTCAAAAGAGTCAATAAATGGTGCTATCGCCACCTCAACGCTTTCAAAAGAGTCAATAAATAGTGCTATCGCCACCTCCACGCTCACCAAAGGGTCAATAAAGTATAAATCGCCACCTCAACGCTTTAAAAAGAGTCAATAAATGGTGCTATCGCCACCTCAGCGCTTTCAAAAGAGTCAATAAATAGTGCTATCGCCACCTCAACGCTTTCAAAAGAGTCAATAAATAGTGCTATCGCCACCTCCACGCTCACCAAAGGGTCAATAAAGTATAAATCGCCACCTCAACGCTTTAAAAAGAGTCAATAAATGGTGCTATCGCCACCTCAGCGCTTTCAAAAGAGTCAATAAATGGTGCTATCGCCACCTCAACGCTTTCAAAAGAGTCAATAAATAGTGCTATCGCCACCTCCACGCTCACCAAAGGGTCAATAAAGTATAAATCGCCACCTCAACGCTTTAAAAAGAGTCAATAAATGGTGCTATCGCCACCTCAGCGCTTTCAAAAGAGTCAATAAATAGTGCTATCCCCACCTCCACGCTCACCAAAGGGTCAATAAAGTATAAATCGCCACCTCAACGCTTTAAAAAGAGTCAATAAATGGTGCTATCGCCACCTCAACGCTTTCAAAAGAGTCAATAAATAGTGCTATCGCCACCTCAACGCTTTCAAGGAGTCAATTAAATGTACGATAGCTTAACTTTCGCTCACAATATATGCGAAGTTAGGGTTTATAAAAAAACGTACACATTTGAATGAGTCAGATGGGTAGTCACAAATGGACTTTACTGTGCTAAAGCGGGTGAATTGACACCGAAAAAACTGCTGGGTAGTTACATACACACATACATATGTATGTATGATTGTGTTAACATTTGAGTTTGGATGGTGATGGAAAAACATTTTTAAAATCAAATAGAAAATAAATAAATAAATAAATAAATAAATAAGTTTTATGAAAAGTAAAAGAAAATTTTCAATTTAGACCAACATTTGTGGTATTCAGAAATCAATTATTTGATATTACTGTTACTGCATTAGTTGTATTAAATCATCATTTCATCTCGCTTTGAAAATATTTGTATACATAATTTTGTTAATTTTAAAAAACGTGTATGAAAAAAATTAAGGAGATTTAAAGAAATAAGGGATATCTAAAGAAATTCTCTACATTAAATTTAAGTTATAAACACTAAAAATAAAAAATAAATTGTAAAGGGGCCTTCAGACGTTCAAATATATCTAACAATGAATTTGACGACTAAAAAATGCTTTAAAATACACGTTCAGATATTTTTCTAGTTTTCGCAAACACTTTTGTATAAATTAATAAATTATTACCAAATGTTTTTATAAATATATGCACAATTGTGTTTATTGAACATTTTACGTATAAAATCCAATATTTTAATTTTTAAATTTTTGATTTTCTTCAAACAATCGTACGACTATCGTATTCAATACATGACACTATCAAAAGTTTTAATCATCAGACAAATCGTCAGATAAATTTGATCGTCTAAAGGGGCCTTTAGAATTTAAAAAAATTTTATTTGGATATAAAAAGATTTCCAAACTAGTAATTTTATTGGAAAACAAAATAAATTTTATGAATGTTTTAATTTTTCTTTATAAAAATAATATATAATGCACAAAATTAGCTAATGCAACGTTATTTTGAACAGAACTGAGGCTAGATAAGGTTACCGGTTTATATAATTCCGAATGAATTACATTCATAAAAGCGGGTTCAATGACTTTTCTTGGTATCTTTAATTGTGCATTTACATGAAATTGAAGCCTATTAACAGGTAACAGTTAATAGAAAGAATTTTTGAAATGCAATGTTAATGCAACATAAGTGGGTAAAGTTGGAACTTAAAACTATGCCTTTTAGGATTAATACTTTACTTACATCTTTCTCCAAGCAGATGTGGTTTTTCGTATTTTTTAGGCTAAAAATTTAAAATTTTTCCACAAAGAGTAAATATAAATTTGGCATATTTAAAGAACTAAATTATAGAAATATATGTTGAAACTGTGGTATCGGATTGCGTTAATGTACCCAAAGAAACAGCTAGAGAAGTATTACCTAGTCTAAAACATAACAAATGTTAAGGTATTGGGAGCTTCGCAACATAGTATATCAAATTACTTACTTTTAGATGCTTTAAAACATGGATTAAAACAATATCCATATCCATGGATTAAAACAATATCAATATGCCTCTTATATTTTTCTTTTGAATTTTTTTTTCTAATTTTTTATGAAGTTGTCAAAAAATATTTTAAATTATTTACAATCAATAAATTAAATATTAAAATCAAATTGCTCTTTTAATAGAATTTAATTTAAAATCAAATAATGGATTGTTAAAAAAATTTTTGTTATAATTTTTTCTGTGAAATGTACAATTTTCTCTCAATCCAAATCAATATTTTCTATACAAATTAAATCCTAATCAACAAGAAATAATGTACACAAAATCGATTACAACTCCGAGTAATCTGAAAAATATTTATGGGATTTGGAAATAAATTTACTTATTAATAACCCAGCCGAAGTATTTATAGAAAACAATTTTCAATATCTATTAGAAATTCTTCTAATACAATATTAAAAGTTGTCTTCAAACATGTATTTCTAATTGAGAAATAGATTTATATATTTGTGGGCAAATTATATGAAAAATATATTTTTTTGTGTTTAGTTTTGATACTTTTTGAACAATAATTTTCCCGAATACCCGGGAATATCCAAAATAAAATCCCGATTCCCGGGAGTTGAAAAATGTCGGGAAATTAAAAACCCTACATGGTACCCATAAAAATATTCAGCTTTTTTAAATTTCCGCTAATTTTATGTGTTTTCTTACTTTTTTCTATAAAGTATTAGTAGGGAAACCACAAATGTTCAATTAGGTTGTTCTGTATTTTAAATAAATTCATTCAACACAAAAAGTTAATTCATTTGAACACAAAATACGATTGTGTACATCAATATTAAATATATAAAAATTATATTTTTGTTAAACATTAAGGAACTTGGCGAAAATGTAAAAATATTAATAGATTTGAATTAAAGTAGTTTTAAAAATAAAAAACAATTATTAAAGTTAATTTTGTCCAACAAAAAATTTATATTTAGAATACTACATTAATTTTCCATAACATTCTAAATTTTCTAACAACCATTGTATTAAGTTATGCAATATACTTACATACATATAATTAAGATATCAATTTACATAAATATGTATAATTTAAACCAAATATTCCCTTAAAACAATTAATTAATATTTAATATTTCCCGTTTTTTAATATTAGTTGTTTTATAACTTAATTTAAAATGTATGCATTTACTTCGTTAAGGGAATATATTTTTTAAAGCAAAAAAACACACACAAAATTCCTTTATGTAATGTAATTGCCTACCTAATGTATTTATTTTGTATTTAAGAAAATTAATTAATTTTTAAATTTTTTACGTGTAAGAAGTAAAGTCATTACAAAGGAAATTTTAGCATATTTCACTTATAATTCAACCCAAAGGCGTTAATTTTCTTTAGCAGCATTAGTTTTGATACACAATTATGTTTTAGTAATTTTAGGCTTTGTAAAACAAGCTGTATTTTTCTAAGGTAACAAAAAGTTTTTACTGATTTTATATTCAATTATAAAAGTACTTATCCTAAGATCTATTTTCCACAATAAACTTATTTAAAAAATGTTTGTACTCAATAATTATAAAGTATTGAAAACTGTTGAAAAAAGGTACCTCTTTTATACATATTTTAAATTTGCTTAAGAAACTGAAATTTTACCTGTTGTATTATGAAGACAAAACAGTAAAAGTAGGAAAGGACTTCATTTTTTGGCGTTTTTAAGTGTTTACTACAAAACTCCGATAATTAAATCACAAATAGAAAATGTTACCAAAATTAGTTTTGGCCAAGAAAAGTGGTAGGCGAAACCATAATTCTACGATATACCATATAAAATGCGAAGATGTTGCAAGTGTCACACGTGTCGCATGTGAAACAAAGTCACTTCAAACATACAATCCCTTTCTTCGTTCATATGTGACATTTCATTTTTAAGTTGGTGTCTGTGTGTGTCTTTGCTCGTATTTTAAAATGACTTCGTATGCAATGCAAACAAGAAAAAACAATATAGCACGACATAACATGTCTGTCTGTATGTATGTATGTATGTATGTATGTATGTATGTATGTATGTATGTATGTATGTATGTATGTATGTATGTATGTATGTATGTATGTATGTATGTATGTATGTATGTATGTATGTATGTATGTATGTATGTATGTATGTATGTATGTATGTATGTATGTATGTATGTATGTATGTATGTATGTATGTATGTATGTATGTATGTATGTATGTATGTATGTATGTATGTATGTATGTATGTATGTATGTATGTATGTATGTATGTATGTATGTATGTATGTATGTATGTATGTATTCAGCAATAAATCAATACCTTTATTTTTTACGATCGCTACTTTTTAAATAATTATTTGCTTGACAGCCAAAAAATCAGTTGATATACTTGCATACAAACTTACAAATTTAAAATAAAAATATCATAGGAGTTTTTATAGTAGTTTTTTTGATACCGTAGATTTTTTGGTGCTTATTTTAAAGCACTATTCACTTTTTTAGATTTGTTTACAAAAATCCCGTAATTCCTAAAAAACTTTAAAAAATTGGATTTTTTACTTTTTTTGCTATATCTTTCGAACCGATAAAGGGGAGCAAAAATTTCTATTGCGAAAGAAATTAAAACACTTCAGACTAAGTAAAAAGTATAACTCTGTTTTGATTCCAGCTTTGCGATTTGTGAAATAAAGGGGAAAATTCGAAATTAGTTGATAAAATAGGTCAGATTTGTTTTCAAAGCAAAACAAAATCTCCCCCTAAATAGTTAGTTGTTAAAGTGTTCACCCTGTACACAAACTCTTCCACAGTCATTAGATTATCGTGACCAGTGAACTTCAAACGCCAATTTCTAATAATATTAAGGACTTATCAGCAAAGAAAGGATCTCTTGTGCTATCATTGTTCGAACGAGGTGTCGTATCTGGATTATCATTACTATTAGGCTGATGATTATTAGGTATATGCATATTCTGAATTATTGTTCTTAATTCGTTTGAAATATAGTCCGTCATCTCAGTTCGAAAATAAATTTGTGATTCCGAAACTATTTCCCTTAATCTCTCATCGTTATCATTGTTTGTCCATTCCGTACGTATAGAATTATTTTTAGGTCTTCCTCGAGTTACCTCGGAAGTTACGCCACTGTCTACATCAAGAGTAAAACTAACATTTGTTGGTTCTTCTATATTTAAAAGGTTATCCCTACTTCTTGTTAAATGCATTTCATTAAAGTATTAATTCAAAAAAATCTAATCAGTTAAATAATTAATCCACTACTCTAGATAATAATTCGTAATATAAAAAAAAAAATTGAAAGTAACCGCATACTTCAACACTAAACAAAAAATATAATAAACAAAAAAATTAATACCCAGCAAACACAAAGGTGTGATATCAAATTGAGAATGATTTGAAATTAAACCCGTTTTTTAAAAGTTTGAGAACGCTTTGAAAATAACTTGAAAATAAAAGTTTTCTCAACAAAAAGGGCAATTAATTCTCAAATTGAGAAATGCTATTATTATCAAATCATTATCAAATGAAATTCTCAAATATTTTTCAAATGTGGGTTGTGACTAAATGTGGAACATAAATAAAAATTATTTGATTTTTAATTTTTTTTTATTATTTTATTGAGTATTTGTTTGTAAAAATAATAGTTTAATATGTAATTTGTAAATAAATATTTTTGTTTAAAATAATTAAATAAGAATAAATAAAATATATATTAGAGTGCTCCAAAAAAACGAAGTTTCGAATTTTACCCACCCCCCCCTAAAATTGTTCCATGGGTTATAAAAATACGTCGTGCAAAAAATTAGGGCAATAGGACTACGTTAACTGGTGCCGCAACGGCTCTGAAATTTGAAGATGCATTTACAAGGGAAAAATATGCATTTTTTTCAGTTTTCACAAAAATTTTGTCATTAAATAATTAGCTTTGCATTTTATTGTAAAGGAATCGTAATGTACACAGAATTAGTGTTACAAAAAGATATAAAACACAAAAATTGGTTGAAAAATGTAAAAGTTATTGAAAATTCCCCAGGCCATTAACGTGTCTCAGAGTACTTGAATTCGAAATGTGACAAAAAAATAAATATATTTTTGAAAATATTTGAATAAAACAATTTTATTACTTAAAATACATCTGTAGTTACTTGACTATAAGTTTTTGTCCTTATAGAATAACGTAAACCTGTTCTCAGCTATGGTCAAATTAACGGTCGTCTCAAAACTCAAATTTCAGTTTTTTTGATACTTTGTTAAACAAATTTCAATACTTTTGGGAGATCTTATAGGGATTTATAGACAACAGATTACGGAATGAAACAGTAAAAAAATTAGGTCAATACCTCTTACAGTTTGCCTGTACCTGCATTTTGAATTCAGCGGATTTCGAGAAAAACCCATTTTTATGTAATATTTTGGCAAATCAGCCATTTTATTACATTGTTGTGTATTTTAAATGGAACTTTTTTAAAATTTTATAATCCACATAATTCTAAATATAAATCAAGAGGTTCATACAATTTGGACGACATTAACCCATAAACTCTAAAGGTCGAAGGTCAAATTTTGTAATATTTGAAATTTTTGTAATCCCATTAATTCAGCAAATTGATAAAAAAAAAATTTTGTCATTAACCCTTTTTAAATATGGTGTCTCATTAATTCAGCAAATTGATAAAAAAAAAATTGGGTATTAACCGTTTTTGAAAGGTTCAGCAAATTGATAAAAAAAAAAATTTGGGTATTAAACCTTTAAATTTTCAATTTGCTGAACCTTTCAAAAAGTGTTAATACCCAATTTTTTTTATCAATTTGCTGAATTAATGAGACGCCATATTCAAAAAGGGTTAATGCCTAATTTTTTTTATCAATTTGCTGAATTAATGGGATTGCAAACGGGTTTTATTGAAATATATTCAAATTGGCATGTTTTTAAAACATCAGGCTCATTTTGACCACAAGGCCGTTTAACGGTTAATTTAATTTTTTTCACTATCATTGTAAATATCGGTTTAAAATTAGAAACTTTGAATTTGAAAATTTTTTTCTTGTTATCGAATTGAGATAACAAAAAAATTTTTGTATTGGAATAATTTAGAAAATTATAGAGAATTCCATCATATTTTTAAAAAAATTTTAGAAATTTTATTTTAAAAGTTATAGGGCAAAATCGCAAGCAAGCCAAGGCCAAAAAAGAGAAATTTATTTTTTGAAGTAATATCTTTTAAACCATACGAGATAATTTAGCACAATACGCATGTTTTTTCCTTGTCTTGCGTTGGAGAATATAAAAATGTAAAAATATTTAAAATCGGTTAATATTTGTAAAAGTTATAAGCCCCGATATGATTTTCCCGGTAAAAAGTATGTAAAATTTTTGTATGTAAAATTAAAAATATTCACAAAAATTATTTTGAAATTGTTTTTTTCTACGAGCACATATTTAAAAAAAAAAAAAAAAAAAAAATTATATACAAAATTTGATTTCAGTTTATATTTTGTTACATAACTTCTAAACTAAAGTAGTGTCGAACATGAAATTTTGCACATGTATAAAGAAGAGTTGTATTAATATTATGTAATTTTTTTAATTTTAATTTTAAAGATATCGTTTTCGGAGATATAATGGTTCATTTTTTGTAAGTCTTATCTTGATCTTTGAACTTTCGAATTAAAGTAATTCACTATATATAATTTTAAAGGTAATATCTTTGATTTCGAAATTACCTAAAATTAACATTTTGTTTTCTATAGCTTATTAGTTATTAATAATTGAACTTTATTTTTGTCCATAACTTCTAAACTAAATAAGGCTCCAACTTGAAATTTTATATCCACATGGAGAAAAGTTATGTCAACAATATATAATTTTTTGATAATTTTAAAAATACCGGTTTTTGAGATATAATAGTTTGAATTTTTTAATGTCCAACTTTGACCTTTGAACTTTTGATGTAAAAAGCTTTGTATATATCGTTATGAAGGTAATATCTTTGTCTTTAATATGAAGCAACAACTAGAGATCTACTGTGTATTTTTAGGAAGTTATTAGAAGTTAAAAAGTATTCATTTGTAAAGTTTTTAACTTTTTTTCGTTTTTTAAACCGTCATATTTCCGGATCGGAAATAAATATGGGTCTGAAATTTTATGTTTTCGAAAACACTTCCAATGGTCAATGATTGTAGTGAATTTTATTGAAATCGGAGGTGTCAAAGCCGATTGCTGTCCGTTTTGACATGGAATCACTCATTAACAGTATATACTGTAAGTACATTATAAGTGAACAGCTGATGCCCCAAGTTGGGTGCTAAATAATTTATTCACTTTAGAGAATTTGCTTCCTATAAACCAGACGTGCTCAGTGAAAGTGGGGGTGTTCTTTTCTCCTTATAGGCAGACCAAACCAGTTACAAATAAATAATATTAAGGTAACATCTACAATTCATTATAGTCGAGTTAAAATATAGACATAAAAGGAATGAAAATAATAAAATAAAATTCTGAAGCAGAGTTATACAGAGGATCTAGATGGAATTAACTCTCTCTTTCTATCTTACCTTGCTATCTACTTTCATTTTCTCGATAGCCCAAAATCTAAGCTTTTCGTGGATCTAAGTAAACTATTTTAAACACTCATTATGATAAAAGCAATTCAAACATTTAAATTAAAATGAAAATTAGCAATAATAATTTTATTAAACACAATAGTAGGTCAAAATTTTAAAGTGTAAGTTATTAAAATTAAAAAAATTAGTTTGTTATTAAAATTAAATATTTAAATAAATTAAGAAAAATTATTTAATTAAAAAAAAAAAAAAAATTAAATTAAATTATTGACGTCTACGTTATTTTTTTAGTCAAAAATATTTGTTAAAATTGTGGTTTAAAAAAAATTTCTCTAAAGAAATTAAATCTTCTTTTAGGTTGTTTAGGGTTTATAAGGCTTGACGTAGTGTGTGTTGTAATCTATGTCTTCCTATCTTTCGATATAATAAAAGATTTGGACAAATAAAACGATTCTGAAGTAACCACCACATACGCTGCCATAGACCAACAAACCACCAAAATTTCTAAATCTATATATAGCTTGTTTCGTATGAATTGTTTTGGTTATATCCATGAAATGGTTTCTTCTTAAACCAAAATAAAAATGCAGCTTCGTTCAAATAAGCGAGCATCAAATCTAATCGAAAATTTGACCAAACATTAAAAAAAAAAATCCAAATTGTACCATTAAAAAGTTACCTCTCTCAAAATCTTTCGTAATATCCGCAAAATTGTTCCTGTTCCCAATTGGCTAATGACACAATTTTTTTTCGTTGATGGGAAAACAAATTTCTTTAAAATTGAAACGTTTTAAATATTTATTAATATATTTTCGTAATTTTTTGTTTCTTTCTTTGTCAACGCACTCCAAAAAATTCAATTTATAAATGAAATTTTGAAAGAATATGAAGCAAAAAAAAATGTTTGAATTTGAAATTTAAACAAGTAAAATAAAATTAAAGTGGGTACAAAGAAGAAATACAAAATATAACGAGGCCTCACAAGGTAAACTTAGAAAGCTATAGAGAATTTGAACATATTTTTTTGAAATTTTAGAAATTTGATTTTAAAAATTATGGGGCAAAAATGAGAAATTTAATTTTTGAAGTCAAATATCATTTAACCCATAAGAGATAGTTTAACACAGTAAGCTTGCTTTACCTTGCTTAAGAGAATTCAAAAATATACAAATATTTAAAATCGGTTCATATTTGCAAAAGTTACAAGCCCTGATATGTTTTCCACCCTCGAGGGGGTCAACTTTGGTCCACTGTAGCGCTCCAGTTATACACTCCAGCTAACAATATCCTGAAAGCCTAACTTATCTTCTATCGATATTCTAAGTTTCATCTAAATCGGTTCAGTGGTTTCAGATCCAGATCGAGACTTATTACCATTTATTATACATTTGGCCCCACTGTGCACTGGTCGACGAACAATTTTTTTCGTCCTTCAAAAAAACAAAAAAAATGTGGACTAGATGGACTGGTCGACGAACAATTTTTTTCGTCCTTCAAAAAAAAACAAAAAAAAATGTGGACTAGATGGAATTCCGCATTTTAAACTCGAACCTGTTTTCAGTTTTTTCCCATCAGGTCGTAAATTCGTATCTTCAAAATTGATGCACAAATCTTGATTTGTTTGGTCTTAGATACAAAAAGTAGGTGAATTAGATGGAATTTAACTTTCTAAACAAGAATCAGCTTTCACTTTTTTTCTATCACGTATTGATTTTCTTTTATGGGTATGACTACTATGACCCCGCCTTTAGGCAGTCACACTTGTGTAACTCGAGAACGGTTTGTCCAATTAAGATAAATTAAACTCCAATAGATTTAAATTATCTTTGAGCTGTATTTACATAATTTTTTGTTCAGTTAATATTTTCGTAGTTATTCGGTAATTAATAGCAAAAAAATTTTTTTTTTTTTTGAAAAATCGTGAACATTTTGATCTATAACTCTAAAATTCTTGAGCGAATAAAATATATGGTTGACATATCTTGAATTTCCGTCTGCATCTTTTGGTGTATCATTTATCAAAATCTTACACACCGTTCTTGAGTTATGGGGAAATATACTGGAGTAATGGTTTTACTATGGGCAAAATATTCGACACTCCCAAAAAAAAAAAAAATCCAGACCATATGGAAAAAAACTGAAATTGATCTTTGGGGGAGTATTTTTTTGTCGTCCAATGTTATTAAGAGAAAATCATAAAAATTAAACACTTCCTTTCAGATAAACCTTATCGAATGCCGCACAGTGTGCGATTCAAAAAATTAAATGGAAGTAATTATGCAACTTCGGAACGGCTGCTCCGCTTTTTATGAAATTTCACACGGTCATAGCAGAGGTGTTTTGAGCTTGGACCATATAGACCTGCATGGAGCGAGTCCACAGGGTCCCAAGTTTGGACACCTCGGGCATAAAATTTCTAAAAAACGATCCAGATACCTTATATCTGAACCTAGATTTTCAAAAAACATCGTCATATGCATATATTATCTCTTTTAGTTTAAGAGATATTGAGCTTCAAAGATTAAAATTTTTACTTTTTAGCCTGTATTTGTGAAGTTTTTTCGCTACAGCGGGTCCACCATCAAAAAGATGGAGGTATATTGATTTTGTCATTCCGTATGTAACATGTCGAAGGAATCATTTAAGACCCCACAAAGTATATATTTTCTGGGTTCTGGTTAGATTCTGAGTCGATCTAGCAATATCCGTCCGTCTGTTGAAAGCAGGATAGGGCTCGAACGGAAAAACGTAGGGGGACGACATTTGGCACAAATGTTTGTCTTATATAAGGTTTGTTTGGGATTGAAAATGGGCAAAATCGGTTAATTAACAAAAAAGCATTTAAATTTAAACTTTCAAAAAAAGTTGATTTTTTCCCGTTTTTTTTTTTTTTTTTTTGCCAAAAAAAGTGGTAAAATTCTTTTTCTGTTATATAAAAATGTTCATAAGTAACATATATAGTATTTATATTTTTCTGAAAGATAACTAAACACAAAATACTTTAAATGAAAAAATGCCTTCAAAGATCGAATTTTTTGGTTTCCCAAATTTGACCTATTTTTTCAACTAATTTCGAATTTTCGCCTTAATTTCTCAAATCGCAATGCTGGAATCAAAAAAGAGTTATACTTTTTACTTAGTCTAAAGTGTTTTAATTTCTTTCGCAATAGAAATTTTTGCTCCCCGTTATCGGTTGGGAAGATATAGCAAAAAAAGTAAAAAATCCCATTTTTGTAAATTTTTTAAAGTTTTTTGGGATTTACGGAATTTTTGTAGACAAATCTAAAAAAGTGAATGGTGCTTTAAATTAAGCACCAATAAATCTACTTATGTGTGAAATTTCATTCAAAAATATTCACTAACAAGATTTTTATTGCATAATTAAAAATGAAAAATATGCAAAAAATCACAAATCTCAGTGTTTTTTTGCAAAAAGTCTTCAACAAATTTTAGTATTTTAAAAAGTTTTGTACATATTTAAAAAGAAGACAACTTTTCCTAAACATTGATGTACAACAATTGTATATTGGTATTTTTGCGTTTGCAATTGAATGATTATAAATTTATGGTTTCAAGTAATTTGGCCAATTGTAACTCATGTTTATATGTATGGTAATGCCGCTCGTGATAATGCCGCAACAAGAAATATTTTAATAAAGCTCAGTTTTCATTTTTTCATCATAGTGCTAAATTCATATCCATCTATTAGATCCATCAGACAGATAAAAAATACATATTATATATCATTGATTAGGAAACTTTGTCTCCTTTTCAAATATGTATAAAAAAAATTACAACACAAAAATGTATTAAAGATTTTTTGCAAAAAACACTGAGAAAGAATGGATTTGTGATTTTTTGCATATTTTTCATTGTTAATTATGCAATAAAATTCTTGTTAGTGAATATTTTTGAATGAGATTTCACATGTAAGTAGACTTTTTGATGCTTAATTTAAAGAGCTATTCACTTTTTTAGATTTGTCTACAAAAATTTCGTAATTCCCAAAAAACTTTAAAAAAATTCCAAAAATTGGATTTTTTACTTTTTTTTTTGCTATATCTTTCGAACCGATAACGGGGAGCAAAAATTTTAGAAATTAAGCCGAAAATTCGAAATTAATTGGAAAAATAGGTCAAATTTGGAAAACCCTGGTTCCCACAAAAATCGATTTTTAAAAGCATTTTTTTCCTTTAACGTATTTTGTGTTTAGTTATCTTTCAGAAAATTATAAATACTATATATGTTACTTAAGAAAATTTTTATATAACAGAAAAAGATTTTTACCACTTTTTTTGGCAAAAAAACGGGAAAAAATTCTACCTTCGCACAATTTTTCTATTTGTTGTTAATGAAATAAAAAAAATTGAAACAAATCGGGTGAAATTTGGACCCGCTGTAGAGAAAAAACTTCACCAAGACAGGCTAAAAAGTAAAAATTTTAAGCTCAATATTTATTAAACTAAAAGAGATAATATATGCATACGACAATGTTTTTTGTAGATCGACTAGCACAATCCTCCTATATAAAAATCTTTGAAATCGGTTCAGATATAAGGTATCTGGATCGTTTTTTATAAATTTTATACCCGAGGTGTCCAACTTTGGTACCCTGTGGACTCGTTCCATGCAGGTCTATATGGTCCAAGCTCAAAACTTAAACTCGCCTACATCTCTGGTATGACCATGTGAAATTTCATAAAAATCGGAGCAGCCGTTCCGAAGTTGAACCCCTCGGGTATGAACTTTTTAAAAAACAAACCAAATTTAGAAAACCGTTCTCGCAAGAATCAATTTGTTCGCATTCTTTTTCTGTTATATTCAAATTTTCTTAAGTAACATATACAGTATTTATTTTTTTCTGAAAGATAACTAAATAGGAAATATTCTGAAGTAAATAAATTTTAAAAGAATTGATTCATGCGAAAACCAGGGTTTCCTAAATTTGACCTATTTTTCCATCGTAATTTCTCAAATCGCAAAGTTAGAATCAGAAAATTTTAATATTTTTTATATCATCTGAAATGTTTTTTTATTTTTTGGAAGTAGAAATGCTTGCTGCCCGATATTAGTTGGAAAGATATATTTAAAAAAAGTAAAAAAACACATTTTTGAAAGTTTTTTTTTTTTTTTGATAAATCTAAAAAAGTGAAATTATGCATTACAAAATCTACTTAGGTGTAAAAAATTAAAAAAGTATATTTTTTGTATTCATTTTTGACCAGACAATCCAATTTAAATTTTTCTGTGACGAGTATTTATATTATTTTTTATAAATAACTCGCAAAAATCTATCTATATAAATAAATAAATAAATAAATAAATAAATAAATAAATAAATAAATAAATAAATAAATAAATAAATAAATAAATAAATAAATAAGAAACAAAGCACTGTGCACTGTTCTCCGGCAGTAAACCAAGCCAAGCTCCTAATATACAATTTGAAATTACTTGTACATGGCAACATGGTGGCCCTAACAACCAATCATCATCAACAATATCCTCCAAAACACTATAAATGATATGGGAAGAAATTATTTTTTTTTTATCATTTTCATTTCACGTTACATTTTTATTTGATTGTTTTTCTTCATTTATTTATTTTTTTATTAATCTCTGACCACTAAGGAAGGCGGGATGTCTACGCTGGTCACCCCATTTTTTTATTAAAACACCATGTGATTAGTTTTTATATTAAATACAATTCTTTTTGTTATTCTGAATTAAGTAATTGTCAAAAAACGAAATCCGATTATTGATACAATTATATGAAAATTCATCTAATAGTTTTTTAATAGTCTGCAATGTTTTTCCAAAAATATCGCCACAATGGACACTAATGCAGCAACTGAAAAAATAAAAATAAAACAATTAAATACACACATATTAAGCTAAGTTATAATATTTGACGATTTTTACAAAATATTTGATTTGCCTAATGTGAACACCAAATATTTTTACAAACCTAACAAAAAATCAGCTGATTTTGGTCAAACAAAAATATTTGCTTTGAGTCAAAATTGTGATGTGTGAACACAATATGTAAAATATTTGCCATTATTTTGGGTAAATTTTTGTTTGATCTTACAAAAGAAATGTAAGATCAAAAGGGGGCAAACAAAAGCTGATGCGGCGGGCTGCTTGAGTTGAAAAGGTTGTTATTTTTATGTACTTAAACTTCAAATCGACAAATAGAAATGAACAATTTATATTTTATCTATTTAAATATAGTTTTTTTAACAAAAAGTTTAATATAAGGACTACGCACGAAAAAATCCGTGCATGTTCTTGGGCTTATAACTTCTGATGTGGTGGAAATTAAATAATTCTGTTAACCAGTTTACATTTGTCGGTATGCTCACTAGCTATGTGCTAAATTTCATGGTAATAACGAAACTAGTTTTCCTTAAAATGGAAATTGAACAAATAACAAATAATAAAACACATAATAAAAATTTTTCATGAAATCTTTCATCGGTCGTATAAAACAATTGCTAGGAAGGCAGTTGTGTCAAAAAATTCAGTTTCTTGGGACTAATTATTATACAAAGAAGTCATGGTCACTGAATGGAAATCAGGTAATGGCAGAAAAATAGTATCTTCAGGCTGTTGGACTCAGACAAAATAGAAGAAAAGTGCCACAAAAAGTTTATTGGTTTGAATTTTTATTAGAAAAGTTGAAAGGAAATCCAGCCTGAAGACGTATAAAGTAAAAAAAAATCCTAATAGAAACGCAAAGCAAGAATTTCGAGGTGAAAAAATAAAGTGAAAATTCTTCAGACGAATTTTTCCATAATTATGGTCAGGGTATAATAGACGATGAAACGTTCGTACAGTGTAACTTTTTTCAACTTCCTGGGCAGGAATTCTATGTTGTAGATGCTAGAGGGAATATGGCAGAAAATTATAGCGTAACAAAGAATTAAAAATTCCCAAGAAAGTTTTTGTTTTGGGAACTCTTATGCATATGCGGAAAAAAGCACTTCATTCATAAAAAATGGTTCCATTAACACAGAAATATACGTGAATGAGTGACTTTGGAAAAGATTTCCCCCTTTCCTAAGAAAATACAGTGTATTCACTTTTTTCTAGCCTGTTCTCGCTTCTTCTAATTACAGCACCAAAACAATGGAGTGATAATAAAGAAATTGTTAGTGTTTGTACCGAAAGATGCTAATCCATCAAATTGTCAGGAACTCCGAGCAATTGAAAGATATTGGGCTCTAGTAAAAAATAGTTTAAATAACACTAAAAGCTTAGCTTAAAATGAAACAGAGTTTAAAAATAAGTGGACTTAGGCCCGTTATTATAACTTTCCAATAACTAAAGTTAGGATGTTATCGTTCACTTTAGCTGTTTTTGGTTGTTATAAGTATAAGTTAAGCCAAAAGTGACCATTAAGCTAAAGGTAAGAACATCTGACATTTAACTTTTATCGGACGGTTTATGTATTCAGAGCTGCCATATTTTCTGCTTTATAAAAGAAATAAATAAAATCATGTTTATTCCGCTGTAGTTTTTAATAATTTTTCTGTCTATATTTATATTTGCTCTGGCGTTGTCTTTTAGTTAGCTTAAACTCATTTATTTTAAACATTTCTTTGTTTTTTATTTGTTTATATTTCCGTTAGTGGCAGTTACGTTCAAATAGTACATTTTGCCACTACGTAAAGTGGCAAAAAGTAATCGGTTTTTGCTTTGATATTGCCGTATTATCAAAATTATAAAATTTACCTTAAAACCAAGTTGTAATAACCAAAAGTAGATAAAGTTCACTTTATCGTTCACTTTAGTTTATCTTACCTTTAACTATCTGATACCTTATAGGTAGGTTATAATAACGGCCCTTATTCGAGCAAAAAAGTGACTGAAACACAATAAAACCTTTAATTGGAAGAATTTTGGAAAATATCAGATATGTTCTTAAAAACCAACAGAAAATAACTTATTTTTTTTTTTGCTTAGAACATGAACATAACAGTCATTAATAAAAATATAATTTAAAAAAAATTCGCCTATTGGTTTAGTTTCTGTAAGCAGATTTGCATGCACGGATTTTTTCGTGCGCAGTCCTTATAAACATATTTATATTTTTATTAAAGCCATAATAGTGCTTGTTATGTTTTTTATTCAGCTGAAAGTTACGTGAAATCATGAAATATATTTTATTTTATATTCTTCATTAATTATTTTTTCTTAATTTTCAATAAAATTAAAAAAAAAAAAAAAACATTAATTTAATTCAGTTTTTAATTTAAAAAGAAATAATTCAGTCCTTAAAAGCTTTATTACAAATAAAACCAGCCTTCATTTTCGTTTAGGTTACTAAATTTTTTTAAGAATAAATAAATAATTTGAATTCCGTTTTTAACTTAAAATACAGTGAACTCTCGATAATGTGAACTAATTAATGTCGGGGTAGTTCATATTTTCGAATTTGTTCACATTTTCGATTGTGATTTTTTTTATATATATTACTAAGTTATTCTTTCTAAAAATCATTTCTGCAAGGAATGAAAATGCAAAGATTACTAAAAAAACTTTTTGTAATTTATTTGGAACATAAAAATTTTTCAAAAATCCATTTTATAAAGAATACATACGTAGTATGTACATAAAAAACAAACAAAATATTACGACAAAAAAATAAATAAAATTTACAATGAAAAAAGATAGGTACATACATATATAATTAAATATGGAAATAATCGGTTATTATTTTCTGTTTTTTCTTTTGTTCGACCAGCTTATTTACCGCCAATTCCCTGATTTTTTTCAGTACTTTAATATCAGTTTGATCGACCATTTGAAATTCAGCCCATTGGACAGCTTTGTTAAAAATTTCGACAGCTTCTTTGGCTTTAATCGTCGGACTCTTCAATTAAATCATTTTCATCAAATCCAATCCAATCTCTAATGTTTACAGCAGTAAATACTTCCTGAGGTCACAATGTCTGTAGAAGATCTGCAGCAGTATTTTCTAAAGATCTAACCTCTGATTGCCACTTTTCTTTTAAAACGCTCAAAGGAACATTAAATTCAGGATCGTCTTCATCATTTACCATATTCAAAATATTTTTCCAGCAATTAGACAAAGTTTCTTTACCAACTCGGTTCCAGGATGCCTCTAGAATATAAACTCCTTCTTTAAGTGTGATTTTTTTCATCGATTCAAGCAAATCCCCCTCTTTTGCAATAATTGTTGCCAGAAGACTATTCCTATAATGAAGTTTGGTGATTCTAATTGCATTTTGATCCATTGGCTGGATCAGAGCCGTTACATTTGGAGGCATGAACATAGCTTCTATGGAACCATCCTCGGATTTAAGGTCGGATTCTGGTGGATGGGATGGGGCATTATCTATTAGGAGTAAAGCTTTTACTGGTAATCCTTTCTTCGTTAAAAAATCTGTCACCTTAATGAAAAATAAAACAGTAAGAATCCCAATTGAACTATTTTTACATGTTTACTTACCTCTGGCACAAAACAGTTGTGAAACCATTCTTTAAAAATGGAAGAAGTCATCCAAGCAGACTTTCATACAATTTTAAATCGATTTTGAAAATATAGAAATATCACAGTTCAAAAATTTTAAAATATACCTAAATGTAAATCTTTTCATAAAAAATATTGCACAGTGGTGCAGAATCTAAATTTTTTGGAAATAAATCTGTAACTTCTGATCGGCTGGTTGGATTTGCAAGAAATTTGGTATAGACATAGCAGAGGAGTGTGTTATGTTAACTTTGGAAGGGGGACCGAACAGACCTCTCAGGGGCGGAGCTAAAGGTGCTCAAATTTGGTTACCTCTGACATACACATTTTTTAATCGCTTGCCAAATTTTTTTTCTCGTCCAATTTAAAATATTTTTATACATTATTGTAGGCACTGATAAGACCTACAAAAAACATGCCTGCATGTCCTATTTATCTCGTATGGTTTTTGAGTTATTTGCATTTGAATTTGTAAGTACCTCAATTTTGCATCTTCTTGGTCCAGTTTTTGTCATATATATCTTAGTATTTCCGACCGATTTTCATTTCTTTTGCTAATTAAAGAACAAAATTATCTATCTAATAAAAAAAATTTGAAGTCGATATCTTTACCGAGTCCAAAAATAAGCTATTTTGAATTTGAAAATTTCAAAAATGAAGACTTTTTGTGTTGTTTTGGCCGAAAAAGTATCTTCAATCTTTTTTCTTTAAAATAAAATTTTCTTTAATAACATATAGTAATTTTATATTTTTCTGAAAGGTATCACTGAGAAGACTTTTAAATAAAAATCAAGCCCAATAACTCAAATGGTCTAGGTACACACCCTCCCGAATTCGACCCATTTTATATGAAAGTTTTGACTTTAGTCTATATTTTCTCAAATCCCAAAGCATGAATCGGCAAACGCAATGCAGTTTAAGAATCTGTAATATGTTGTTAAAAGTTTTCAATCAAAATTTACGGGACTTCGGAAAAATGTGGAAAAAACCAATTTGTTGGGATTTTCGGCGTTTTTTTTTTGGGAATTGTGGGATTCCTTTTACGAAAATCTTAAAGTTTTTTCACTTTCTCATTTTATGCAATAAAGTCTATATCCACCGAAAATTTCGTTAAGATATCTTTAATAACAAAGATTTTATTACAGATAAAATATTTAGAGTTTCTCAAAAATCCGCTTTTTTACAAAAATTTTACTTTAATTGCAAAAATCAGAAAAAATATAAATTCCATTTTTTTAATCTAAATTACATTGCCTAGCTGACATAATTCTTCGTTATACAGAAAAAGATTGAAATCAATTTCTATTACAGATTTGAGCACCTTTAGCTCCGCCCCTGAGGGGTCTGTTCGGTCTCCCTTCCAAAGTTAACATTGTACAAATCCAACCAACCGATCAGAAGTTACAAATTTATTTCCAAAAAATTTCGATTCTGCCCCACTGCGTATTGTCTAAATGTATATAATTTGTATGCGTCGATTAAATTAATTTTTTAATAACCAAACTATTGTTAAAATCGCAAAATTTTCAAGATGAAAAAAATCATTTCACCCCCCAAAATTTTTGACTGGATCCGCGCCTGCTCTATTGCAACATTCGTAAAATTCCATATTGGGTCAATACAATCTTTGTAAATATTTATATTTCTTAAAAATTGCGCATTTTTAGAAATCATTGAGGAAAATTTGGTACACAGTTTTGCAATGGATGGGTCTCTAGTTTTATCTGTGTAATTTTTTGACGTGCGAGAATGATTTTTGCGTTTTCAAAAGAATATCTTCTTAAGTTTTTCCGCTGCAACATTTAAGTAATAAATATTATTATATTGCAGGGACTCTTAGCTTTCATTTGATACCCATATTGGGTAAATTTAATATGCACAAATATTTTATTTTTTTGTTTCTCAAAAATACGTATCCTTCAAAAATTATAAGTCCTTTTAAGAAGAAAGTTTTGGGGAAAACTGAGTACCTAGTTTTACTACGCACAGTGTGCAATTTAAAAAATGAAATGGAAATAATTATGGAACTTCGGAACGGTTGCTCTGATCCATGAAATTTCACATGGTGATAGTAGAGGTGCAGAAAAATTTTATAAAGAAAGAATTTTGAAAAAATATTTACGGAGTCAAAAATTACAAGCATTTAAATTTAAACTTTCAAAAAAAGTTGATTTTTTCCCGTTTTTTTTTTTTCAAAAAAGTGGTCATTCTTTTTCTGTTATATAAACATTTTTATATAGTATTTATATTTATCTGAAAGATAACTAAACACAAAATACTTTAAAGGAAAAAAATGCTTTTAAAAATCGATTTTTGTGGGAACCAGGGTTTTCCAAATTTGACCTATTTTTCCAATTAATTTCGAATTTTCGGCTTAATTTCTCAAATTTTTGCTCCCCGTTATCGGTTCGAAAGATATAGCAAAAAAGTAAAAAATCCCATTTTTGTAAATTTTTTAAAGTTTTTTTGGGAATTACGGGATTTTTATAGACAAATCTAAAAAAATTTAAATTCAGCATCAAAAAATCTACTTATGTGTGAAATTTCATTCAAAAATATTTACCAACAAGAATTTTATTCCATAATTAAAAATGAAAAATATGCAAAAAATCACAAATCCATCCTTTCTCAGCGTTTTTTGCAAAAAATCTTAAACAAATTTTTGCATCGTAAAACTTTTTATACATATTTGAAAAGAAGACAAAATTTCCTAAACAGTATATATTGGTATTTTTGCGTTTGCAATTAAATGATTATAATTTTATGATTTCAAGCAGAGTTTAAAATTACTACTAAAATATTCAAAAAATTACATAATTTTTCATATTTTTTAAAAGCAAATCATAAAAATATTTCATCAACAAAAGTTTTTATTATAAAAATACTAAAAATATACCACAATCAACGAGCGCAATATATGTTTTCACTTGTACATTTAAATATTTTTATTTTCAAAATATACAGTGGTGGCCATGAGGTTAGCACACTTGCTACTGCCTATCTTTAAAAGCAAATATTTTCTGTATTTCTTTATTTTTTTTAATATTTCTTTTATATACGTGTAACATGTCTTGCTAAGAACACGTCACAATATATTCATTGTCATTCCTATATATATCTTTGCTATTTTTCTGTTCAGAATAGAATAACCGTCAAAAAACACTGGACAGTATTTTAGCACAAAAAAAAAAAAAAAATTTATTCACATTTAAAAAAAGTAACAAAACAAAAAACTTATTTCACTATAAACTTAGTACTTAATTGGGTATCCATTATTTTTTATTACAGCTGCCAGTCTCATTGGCATGCTTTCCACAAGTCCCATACAGCGCTCCACTGAAGTAGCATACCAAGCTTTTTCTATTTCTGTCCATAAATCTGCCAAATTTTTAGGTTTTGCTCTCATTACGTGCTGCTCCACATCATTCCAAAGGTTCTCAATAGGATTGAGATCCGCAGATTGGGCTGGACATTTTAACACGTTAATATTGTTCTCTTCCAAGAAACTCCTCACTAAGCGTGAGGAGTGTTTTGGGACATTGTCGTGCATAAAACTCCACCTAAGTGGCATGTTGTCCTCTGCATAAGGCATCATTGTATTTAGTAGTATATTCTGGTATACATATTGGTCCACACGTGTATCAATCTTGCATATAAGACCAACGCCATGCCCAGAAAAAGCTGCCCACTCCATCACATTTCCTCCACCGTGTTTTATTGTTTTAGAAGTGTACTTTGGATTGTGTTGCATGTTTGGAGGACGCCATACATACTCTTACCATCCGATCCGAATCTATAAAACTTGGATTCATCACTCCAGAGGACATTTTTAAAAAAACTAATGGCTTTTCCAAATGTTCACGAGCAAAGTACAACCGATCCCGTAGGTTCTTATTTGAAACGTGTGGCTTATGCTGAGAAATGCATCCACGTAAATTTATTTTATTAAGTTGATACCATATTTTCGTGAAATTTCCCTCTGGATTACGGTGGAGCTTTTAAAAGGATCTTCGACAGAGGTTCTATATATTAAAGAATCCTCTTTACGTGACGTTTTTCTGGGCCTAGGAGCCTGTGTAACATTTTTAAATGTTTCATACTTACGAATATGGTTTATTGCATTATAAACCATCTTTCTGGAACATTCCAAAGTATTAGCAATCTCACTTATGCTAATTCCTCTTGAGTACATCTGTTGAATAATCTTACGTTGTTCCTCTATACACCACTTTTTTTAGACATGTCTAAATAATGTTTATTTATTTAATTTTTTATCTTCATTGATGAAATAATATCTAAACTTACCAATTAATTATTTATATTCACAAAAAACATATAAAAAATTTAAATATACTTGCTTGTGCTAAAATTGTGACCAGCTTATTTTGCTTATTACTGCACTTAAATTAAAAATTAAAAGAGAATTGCGATAGAATGCAAAAAAAGTAACGGGACTTTTTGCAGACACCATAAACAACACTAAAAAGCAAAAATTTTAGTAAATAATTGTAATGAATTTTCTTTTAAAAACAGTAGATATGATGTGTGCTAACCTCATGGCCACCACTGTATGTTGAACAAAAATTATACAAAACAAAAAATATGCAACATGACCAGTACGAACTGCTTAAAATATTTCAGCTTGTGCATTTTTTACTGCGAAGTAAATGTGTACGAATAAACGAAGACTTGCGAAGCTGACAAGTTGAATATATGCGTACGAAATATGTGAAAAAATATGTTGAAAAAATATGCAAAAAAATATGTTGAAAAAATATGCTTGTGCGTGGACATCATTAGTAATGTATAAACAGAAATAAAATGCAGTAGAATTTAAAACAGAAATAAACAAACAAATTTTTGTTTTTGGGTATTTCTGTATTTGGTATTGTGACATAGAAATATAATAACGATGATTATAATAATCTTAAAAATTTAAATAGGAGCTCAATAAATTAACAAATGTATTTTTGCATGCATTGTTTGCAAAAACAGCAAAGGATAACAACATACAATTAAAATCAAAGTGATCGATTTAAGGTTTATAACGTGAGTGGAAAAAATAAGGAAAAAGAAAATTATAATGCAAACTTTGGGATGACAAAATTACCAGCAACATCATGTGTATGTTAGTATGGAAAACAAAGAGGATACAAATAAATTAAAAAATTACAGTACGAATTGTGTTGAGAATAACAAAAAAAAAATGGTTTTTGTTTTTTTATTAATATGTAATTTGTTCTTGCATATATGATCGAATTTGTAGAGCTGTGTGCAAAATAATTGTAGAATTATGAACTAATTTTAAAAACATAATTTAGTTACATACTTAAGTATGTATATATTACTTATAATTTAAGTCGGAATTATTAGTTAAAATAAATCAGTTACTATATTGTGAAATTTGTTTATGCGAGAAATTAATGTACAAATTGTTTCACAGGAAAAAGCCACCAATTAACAAATATATTAGAAAATAATTAATTCAATAATTTTTTGTTTTAATTTCCAACTCTATGTTATTAAAAATTTTAAAAAATTAAAAACAGAAATACTATGTTTTCAAAAACAAAAAAATATATATATTAAATCAAGTCAAGATGATTAAATGAATTAAAAATTTTATTGAAAAAAGATCTTACTTAAATTTTTTGATTTTATTTTAATTTCAATCTATATCTTCTATATATAATTTCCGTAGCAACTTTATCTTAGGCGACATAGAAAATTTAAATTTGATTTACTTACGGAGCCATATTTGGAAATTTTTGGCAGTGAGCGGAGATAAGCGTCATTTTCAAGAATTTGTTTAATATATCCAGAGCTTTGTGAAGCTTCCAGACAGTGATGCCAGAAAGAATTTAAGAAAAATACCTTTTTCCATTTTTTTAGAAAAAAATGTCCCTCCATTTTCCCTCCTCTTTAAAATCGCTATTTTTAACAAAAAGTACAAAATATTAGTAAAAAATGCATTGAAATTCACATGAATGTAGTTTTTGTTTACAATTCAATAAAAAATATACAAAAAATATTTTAAGCAAAGGACGAGAACACTGAAAATATTCATTCGGCAAATTAAGATTTATATTTTTAAATGAGTGTGTATGATAATATTGCATTTTTTGCTTAGTTATTCCAAATTTTTGTCCTTTTTAAATTTAAATGTATTAAAAATTCCCTCTATTTTGACAAAAATTAAAATTCCCTCCCTTTTTCCCTTCTGCTAAATTCCCTTAAAAAGGAAAAATTCCCGCCATCTGACATCACTGCTTCCAGACCTGATGGAAAATTAAAATTAAGCTCTCTTATTAAGCTTTGCCTACTTCAAATCCTAGCTACGCACAGTGGGGTCAAACTCAAATTTTTTGGTAATAAATCTGAATCTCCTAAACTACTGGTCGAATCAAATTGAAATGTATGGAAGAGTTGCAGAGGAGGACCTAAGCTTTCAGAAAAATCATCTTATAGTCACCCTGTGATAACACGAGATAAGCTACAGGGTGTTAAAATTGACTACCTCGAGTATGTAAAAGTTAAAAAAAATCGTAACTTGTACAACTGAAGTCCGATTTTAAAGATTTTTATATTTCTGGAAAGTGCTTGGCAAGGTAAAGAAAAAGTAAGCTTATACATCTAAGTTATCTCTTACAGTTAAAAAGATATTTACGCTTGAATTTCGAATTTTTGATTTTTTGGATCGACTTTCTTTCGTTTTTCGGGAATAAGTCCGGAGATATATGAGGTAAAAATTTTTTTAAAATATTCTGTAATTTGCTACATATTTCAAAATAATATGCTGAAATAATATGGATTATCTCAATTCGTCTAGACGTGAAAAATATTCAAAGTCAGCACTCTGAAATTGTCATAAAAAATGGCTATTTTTTACAAAAATATAGTACAATTCATTCACTTTTTTCTCAAAGTTCCGTTAATAAAAAAATGTTTTCCTTATTAATTTCAAAAGATAAGGCTTCAATTTTGAATTGATTTAAGTTTGCACCCTACATCCAGCATTGGCCGAAAATTGTCAATTTTAAAAAATAGTTTCATTTTTATCGATTAATAAAAAAAAATGTCACGCGAGCTTTTTTAAATTTGGTACCCATATTTTTTATAGAAATAGATTTAGAATGATTTAACACTAAACTGCTTCCCGCCCGTCCAAAAAAAGTCAAAGTTAAAAGTCAGTTTTTTTTAACGACTATTTTTAAAATCATATTAAAAGTATATTAGCATAATATTTTTAATATTATTTCTTATGTAATATATAAAACACAAATCAAGCTTTCATTCTTAAAAAAATCCATAAAATAGCTCCAATAACCTATTTTTGGTAATTTTTTAATTTTTTTAATACAACCACTAATTTTGCAAATACTTTAAAAATGTTAAAAGAATATAAAAATAGTCTTATTTACCAATTCAACGATATATAAAATGTTGATATAGGCAAAATTCACTATTTTGTTCCGTATTTCCATATGTGTGTATACATTTACTTCGCAGTAAAAAATGCACAAGCTGAAATATTTTAAGCAGTTCGTACTGGTCATGTTGCATATTTTTTGTTTTGTATAATTTTTGTTCAACATATATTTTGAAAATAAAAATATTTGTATGTACAAGTGAAAACATATATGGCGCTCGTTGATTGTGGTATATTTTTAGTATTTTTCACATCAAAAAATCTTAATAATGCATATTTTCAAAATGGGCTGCCGTAGAAAAGAAAAAACTATTTACTAATTTTTAAACTCTGATTTCAAGTAATTTGGCCAATTTTGACTCATTTTTATATGCATGGTAATGCCGCTCATGATAATGCCGTGACAAGAAATATTTTAATAAAGCTCAACATTTTCATTTTTTCAGCATAGTGCTAAATACATATCCTTCTGTTATATCCGATAACAAATACATATTATATATCATTGTTTAGGAAATTATTTATTATTTAAAATTTATGAACTTTTTTTCCCTTAAGGTAAGCCTTTTGTGTTTAGTTCTTTCAGAATATAAATACTATATATGTTACTTAAGAAAATTTTTATATATAACAGAAAAAGAATGTTACCACTTTTTTGGCAAAAAAAAAAAAAAAAAACTGGAAAAAATCAATTTTTTTTGGAAGTTTAAATGCCTGTAACTATTGACTCCGTAAATATTTTTCCAAAATTCTTTCTTTACACATCTTTTCTATTCGTTTTTAAAGAAATAAGAGAAATTTTAAAACAATGGGGCTAAAATTGGACTCGCTGTGGCGAAAAAACTTCACCAAGACAAGCTAAAAAGTAAAAATTTTAATTTTTGAAGCTTAATATCTTAAACGAAAAGAGATAATATAGGAATGTGTTTTGTAGATATCGACTAGCAGAATCCTCCCATAATCTTTGAAATCGGTTCAGATATAAGGAATCAGGATAGTTTTTAACGAGGTGTCCAACTTTGAGACCCTGTAGACTCGCCCCCTGTAATGAAAACCGTTTCTAGCAGGCTAGGCCAATATTAAAACCAGGGCTTTTTTAAAAAAAGTTCATGAAAAAATTTTTACTTTGATTGCTTATAACATCACAACAAGTCATAGTAGGCTAAAAACTTATATGTCATAAATTTCTGCATTTTATTCTAAATAAAAAAGCTTATATAGTATTTTATAGGAAAATATTAAATTAAAGAGTTATAACGCAATAAAGATTTTAGTTACTTTTTAAGCGCTGTTTTAGGAGTCAAAGTCGACTGGCCGGTTTACGACCGATCGACCAAATTTTTGCACATATGTTATTATTATAGCCCCATCTACCAGATACTGCCGGTGGAGCAAGCAAAATCAAAACTTTTGTAAAATTCATACATTTTATGGGTAATCTAGTGCACAGTGTGCGATTCAAAAAATGAAATGGAAATAATTATGAAATTTCGGAACGGCTGTTTCGATTTCCATGAAATTTCACATGATGATAGTAAAGGTGTAGGTGAGTTTAAGTTTTGAGCTTGGACCATATATACCTACAAGGGACGAGTCCACAGGGTCCCAAAGTAAGACACCTCGCGTATACAATTTCTTAAAAACGATCCTGATTCCTTATATCTGAACCGATTTCAAAGATTTTTATATAAGAAGATTTTGAAAAAATATTTACGTAGTCAAAAGTTACATGCATTTAAATTTAAACTTTCAAAAAAAAAAAAATGTATGTAACCACTTTTTTGGCAAAAAAAAAAAAAAATGGGAAAAAATCATTTTTTTTTTTTTTTTTTTTTGAATATTTAAATTTAAATGCCTCTAACTTTTGACTCCGTAAATATTTTTTCAAAATTCTTTCATTACACAATTTTGCTATTTGTTGTTAATGAAATAAGGGTTGAAATTGGACCAGCTGTAGCGAAAAAACTTCACCAAGGCAGGCTAAAAAGTAAAAATCTTCATTTTGGATGCAATACTTGCTTTGTAGACGTATCCCATAGCTCAGATTGTAAAATATTTTTTGTTTACATTTTTCTATACTCAACTTAAAACATTTGCAGACAAATTTACTTCTATAATTATTTACACTGTAAAACTTCAAATATTGTATATTTCGATTCGAAGAGTATATCATTCGAAGTTGTATTTTAAATATATCGATTTTCAATAATCCTTCAGTGTTTGACAGATTTGTCCATATAATAATGTTGGAGTGATTTAAATTAAATATATATATATATATATATATATATATATATATATATATATATATATATAGATTTATATTTTTCTAATATTTATCTACATATATAAAATATAGATAAATATGAGACTTCCAGGTTTCTGGTAACATGATACTTTAGTTCAAAAAATATATATATATATTTGGAGCCATAAAAACCGCTTACCGTTTATACGGAAAACACCCGCCGAGGACAACAAAATATCTCCAGATCTAGCGGGAAAACCGCTATTTTGGCAACACTGTATGTGTGCCAAATATTTCTAGGATTATATCTATAGTTCCATAGAAATAACAAAAACAAATTAAGTCTTAAAATATTTCCGGGCTTATATATAACTTTTAACTTTATATGAAATAAGCTTTGAACTTCAGCAACAAAACATAGCTAATAGTTCGCAAGACTAAATTCACTAACTTCAATATATTTTTGTATCGACAAAGTACGTTGATATTTCCAATAATTTATTTTATTATACAATTACCAGCAAGAAAGATATAAGCATCAGCAATTCCAGAAAAGTTTACTGGATAAACGGTGTATAATCCTTGGCATTTAGGCTTCTTTGGTTGTTTTATTAGTAATAATCGCTTTATTAAGCCAACTTCTCGAGCTCGGATCATTCTACAATAAAAATGTAAAATATTGTTGCGAAAATTAGTATCATAGATTATAGTTTGTAACATATTAGAAGTTTCTAGTAGACATCTACATCAATTCATTTGTTATTCATTTCAAATCACACTCTTTCTTTTCAATTGTTGACTGCTATTGTTTTTTAGCTCACAAATCAATTCAGTACATGTGCGTATGTATGGAAAAGGCAAGAGAAACAAAATGAAACAAATTCAATTGTGCAAGGAATCATCAACTCAGTTAAGCAACAAAACCAGTGTTTAAAAACAGTGATTTTCTAAAGCTTTTTAAAATTGGCTTTTGCTACTGCTTCTACAAATTTAAAATTATCAGCCCCAGTCTTTCTTTTATTTTTTTTCAAAAAATCCAATCAGCTTTTTTAAGTATTATAATTTTCTAACATAAATATATACAATCATAAATTATTTGACTATTTTTTCAATGTTGTTGAATATTTGTTACAAATATATAAATAGTATTTAAACACAAAAACTCAAAAAAAAATTTAATAAAACTGAAAAAATTTAAATTTGACTGAACGACCATTACAGATGTTTCATGTTTACGTAATATAAATGGGTTTATAAAGATTTTAAGTGACAGAATCATTAGTGACACATTTTTTATGTAAGAAATAATGGGGATTTTCCAAATGTTATTACCTAGTATGTGCGATTTCTTTTTATATTTATTACCTGAAAAGTGTGGGTTAAACTATCATCAATGCAGCGAATTAGAAAATCGAACAGGTAGTAAAACAGACAGATAAACTAACATAAAGAAATTTTTATAAATATGTATTCGGGTTTTCATTCATTCCAAAAAAATTTATCCGAAGCTAAAACAGTGCCAATTTCAAACAAAACTATTCTTAGATATCAAGTGCAGTTTCCAAATTGTAGAAGTTTGTTTTAAATGTTTACAATTTGTAATGAAATAACTCCAACTCAAAAGGAAACATGAATTCATCATTATAAGGATACTGCAAAGTGGGGCCTAAAGCAAAATAAATGGTAATAAGTCTGGAACTTCGAAACCACTATACCGATTTAGATGAAACTTGGAATATCGATAGAGAAGAAGTTTACTTTCAGAATATTGTTGGATAGAGTCTGTAGCTGCAGCACGGACGCCGCAGTGGGTCAAAGTTGAGAACCTCGAGGGTGAAAAATATAGGGGCTTATAACTTTTACAAATATTAATCGATTGTAAATATTTTTACATTTTTGAATTCTCCTAAGCAAGACAAGGAAAACATGATTACTGTACTAAATTATCTCGTATGGTTTAAAAGATATTTAACTTCAAAAAATAAATTTATCTTTTTTGGCCTTGACTTTTTTGCGATTTTACCCTATAACTTTTAAAATAAAATTTCTAAAATTTTTTTAAAAATATGTTGAAATTCTCTAAAATTTTCTAAATTATGCTAATAAAAAAATTTTTTGGTTATCTCAATTCGATAACAAGAAAAAAATTTTCAAATTCGGAATTTCAAAACAGGTCTGCAATTTTTGCCAAAAAAAGTAACTTTATACACTCCCCGAAATATTTATAAGACCAAAATATTTTTTTACATTTCTATGGAACTACAAGTGCAATCCCAAAAATATTTGGCACACATATGAAAACAAGTAAGGCAAAGTTGGTTCCGTTACTCCAGTGCAAAAATAGCGGGACTTTTACTTTAGTTTCGAACGAAATAATTATAAGACCAAATATGAAGAACTATTTTAAATATTAAAAAAAAAATGGAATATACTTTAAAAATTTTTTGTTCGTATTATTAATAAAGGCTGTACAGAGTTAGATCAGAGTTAATTTTTGGTACAGTGGGACAAATATATTTTTTTGATATAATCATTAAAATGTAAAAATAAGCCTTACTGGTCAATTAAGTTATTTTTTTGTTCGTATATTAAAAATTATTCAGAGGAAAGTGCTGTTGATTACTGTTATTGTAATTTTGGCAAAATCACAAAAAAGTCAAGGCCAAAAATGAGAAATTTATTTTTTAAAATTAATTGTCTTTTAAACTGTACGAGATAATTTAGCACAATAAGCATGTTTTATCCTTGTCTTGCTTAGGAGAATTCAAAAATGTAAAAATATTTAAAATCGTTTAATATTTGTAAAAGTTATAAGCCCCGATATGTTTCTTACCCTCGAGTTGTTCAACTGAAGCGATGTTCCAAGTTTCATCTAAATCAGTGGTTTCAAAGTTCCAGACTTGTTACCATTTATTTTGCGTTTGGCCCCACTGTGCAACGTCAATTATAGTTTATACATTCTTTAAAAATTACATTTACAGTTTTGGGTGTCCCTTTAAACATTACTACCGATCAGGGTAGACAATTTACGTTCAAAATGTTTACGGAACTTTGATGCATCTGACATTTTATATAAAGTAAAAGATCACAAAAATGTAAGATCCAATTTAAACTGGTATTTATTTACCAAACGACCTAAGACAGGCAAAAGCACCCATATCACTCCGGAGCCGACTGTTTTCGGCATTTTCACATACACAATACGAATGTTAACGAAGCTAGTTGTGTTCTAGCTTTCAACAAAGCAAGATCACGTCGCATAGTTAAGCAGAAACAAAAGCAAAACACATAACAAAGAGCGCAAGAAAAAATTATTTTTTTGTGTGCTAGATATAAGAAACACATTCGCAACAAAGGGCGTAAACCATAGTATAATTATAAAGTATACTCGTACTGTCAAATTGTTTTTGTATTCATATGCCAAATTTTTTTACCAGTTTTTTTACTCTTCCTCTCCATTATTCTCTCATTTTCTCTTCATAGCATTATGTGCAGTAGTTTTACACTAACAAAATACAAGCAATTGTTGTTTTTGTAATTACGCTATGATCGTAAACAAATAAAATACACAAAAAGAAGGCAAGGCCTTCCCTTCTCCCTTCCCAAAAGAAGCGAAAATGCAAGGACTCTTAAATAAATAAATATACTCTCTTATATTTTCAATGCTATTAAAAAAGAGCATGATTTATATTACTACCTTCTTTATCGACACCTGAAACAAGACTAAATGAGTTTTGTGTCTCGTAATTACAATTTTTTTCTGTTTGTAATGAGAAAGTTAGTAGGTGAGTGATTTCTTCTATTTCGCATATAATGAAATGGAAACAAGAATTAGTACCGAATATCATTTTAAAGGAAGTCGAGGCATTCTTTAAGGAATTTTTACATAAAGCAAAAAGGAATGTGTTTAAAATTTGTTCGGAGGCATTCAGAAAGGCCTGTTGGCACTAACATATTTTCCTGCTGGGTATTTGATCGATTGAATCCTGCAATAATAGAGAACATTCCCAGTCGGAAATAGAAGGGCTAAACATAAATTCTAAAATGCTTTATTTAGGATCTACAAGGCCTGCCACTCGCATTGCAACACTATTTCTTTTTTACACGGCGTGTCATTGGAGGCAAGGCCTTCCCTTCTCCCTTCCAAAAAGAAGCGAAAAGAGAAAGACTCTCAGGGTTGTCAGATTTTTTTGAGCCTCTGTCGCCAATCTGTTAATCAGAAATCGCCAAAAATCGCCAAAATTAAATTTTATATATTTTTTTAAAGAAAAACTAAAAATAACTAAAATATTTAATGGTTCAAATTTTATATAATTTTAAAATGTAAATTCAGCATCAACAAAGTCAATGATAATTTCAGTAGCTAATAATAATTGAATAAAAAAAATATTAATTTCAGTACACTTTTTTGACATACACTAGCTCAATTTTTGGTCAACAATTTTAAAAATTTATTGAAATTTATTATATTCCCAGCAAAAACTTGGTAATGACATGTAGTTACGGATGTAGTTACTTTGTAATGACAGCAACATACTGTCTGCATTACATAGAAGTTGTTTAGTAAATAATTTTATTTAAATAATTATTTATTATCAGATTTTTGAATAATTAATTTATATTGATTTTTATAATGCAGTTACCTATTCATATATTTAAAGAAGGGATACACAAATGAAAGACAAAAACTGAGTATGAATAGATTATAAATTATTCAAAAAAGTTTATTTTTATTACATCTATTTTAATTATATTTTTAGTTGTTCTTATTTTTTTAAATTAAAATTTATGAAATTTTTTTACAACAACAACAAAAATATTTTATGTCCTGACATTTCATTACTTATTACAACTTAAAATGTAACTAGTTCCTATTGTTATTACTAATCATGACTTCAAAAATGCTTTAACATCAATGCGCTAATTTAACAGCTTGGAAGTAATTAGTTATTGTAATGACATCTAAGTATTGTATAGGGTAAGTAGTTGCCTCTAATGTCATCACCGTGTTAAAATAATGAGTTATTCAGCTAATGTGTAAGTAGTGAAGAGCCATTATATTAGCTTCTTAACTCATTACATGGCAACCAAAGTTTTTGCTGGGTTTTTTAACAGAATAATTCTAAAATTATATAATGAACATTTGTCATATTAAACTTATTAATTTGTTTCGAAGAATTAATTTATTCACAACGATTTCTTTTCATTATGGCCCATAAAATCTTAATATTCATATTTGAAATATGATGGAAAACAAATTGTCAAACATTTATTGAAGATATTTTTAAATTAAGGATCTTTATTTTGTTAGTCGGGGTTCATAAACAGCAATTTTTCTTGCTGTAATTCTGAGTTCGTAGACGAGAGAGGTAAAGTGGATGTAAATGTTTAGTATTCCCTTTTCTTCTCTCTCCTACGAACTCAGAATTGCAGCAGAAAAAATTGCTGTGTGTGATCAGGGGTTTTTACAAAATCTTTCTTCGTGCCTTTTAATTTGATAATTTAAAGGTACCTCTGTCAAATAATTATATGTGCAATATTTGTTTTCTGGTTTTTATATATTCCAAGAGTGATATACATTTCTTTGGCTTACAATTTTTTTTATTCTTACCTAATGTCCCTATTTGCAAAATTTTAGGTTCTTCTTGGCATTGTATTTAAAGTACCGTTAAAATAAACATATCATTCTCCAAATTTGAATAGAAAGTAATTATATGTGCAAATTTTTACTCAACAGACTGACATGAAGTCCACAGTTTGAACCGTTTAACCAATTAAAGTTAAAATTAAAGTTATTTGGGGAATATTTAAAATGATTAGATCTAAAATACCAAAAAAAAATTTTTTTTTTAATTTATAGCCAAAATATGTCACCAGGTCATGAACTGTCAGTTGAAGTGCTGAAATCATTAAACTAAGACGATAATTTATGTAAAATTCCAAAAAATGGTGTATATAGAAAATGTTTATCATAATACTCTTGAAAATTTTCAAAAAATCTGAGAAATTGCTAATAAAAGAGGTTTTAGATTAAAATTATGACCTTTGGGTGGCAAAAACAAAACTAATACAGCGGTACAAAAATCCACACGAAGGATTTTATGATAAATATAATTTTTTGGTTAAAAACTTTAATTACACCATGAGTTTATGTGCATAAGGGATGAAAAATATTATATTTAAATTATCCAAGTGTTTATCAAAAATATTACATGGGTATTCGACGTCTACAAAAGACATGCTTGAAGCGTAATCATAGTGTCGAATCGCACATAATATAAGTCAGTTTTAGTTCTAGATAGAAGTTCAAAATATTTATTGGGCGTAGCTAAATTGATTCACAGCACAACATAAATTTACTGGACAAAAAATCCAATAGCTTAGTTGATGAATTTCCTACAAAAATTAGATTTTTCAGTAAATTAATGTGTTACTATATCGGGCCTCAAAATCGGGTTTTAAGTAAAAAAAAAAAAAAATTATATTTCTGCAGCGACCAGTAATGATCCTCAGACCTTCATGACATAAGGATTTCCAAAGAATACTGTATGCTGAGATTAAATTAGGTTCAGAGCTATATGACAATATCAAATGTTTCAAATTGATTTTGAATAAGTATACTACAGTTTTAACCTATATATATGTAAAGGAAAGACGACGAATCGGTATAACGAAGGATGCATCTGGTAACGTTATATTAGGATAACACAATTCCTTAACAACTTTCATGAATATTGAAAATTAACTTTATTTAAATAAAGGATTTTTATAAAATTCTTGTCGTGCACATATAATTATTTTCTATGAACTATTTTAAAATCAATTAAATTTCGCCACAAAATACAAATAGGAAATAAATTTTTCTTTTGACTTATAAAGCTTTAATAAACATTACAAATATAAAAAAGATTTGAATTTGAAAATCCTATTTTTGAAGAAAATAAATTACTTTATAAGTATGCACATATAATTATTTGACTGGGGTATTTCTGATAATACGTAAGTTGAATTTCAAGTTTGAATATAAATTAATATTCATTTGAAAAAAAGTGATACTTTTCCATTTCATATCAAATGTTATTTTATTCCTAAATAATTCTTAATCCAAAAATAAATTAATACTTAAAGATACAAATTAATAGCATATTCTCAATTTGATACAAAATGCTTTTGTTAAATCAGGCTAATTTAGGAAAACAGAAAAATATTTGATTTCAATTAATTATAAATTTAAGATAAAACCTTTGTAAGGACGAAATATTATTAAATGTTTTTTACAATTTGAAAAAAATTACCAGAATGATATAAAAAATCATGCACAAACAATAGTTTTAGAATTTTTTACTCTATATTTTTTGCAACTTTATTTTATAAGTATGGAGAAATTAATATTACATATGTATGTGTGTTCTCTGTTTAAAGAAATACTTTTAATTTTATGTTCAAGCAAAAGGTCTTAGCGACCACCCAATAATATTTATACGGACCCCTTGTTGAGAACTGCCGTTTTGAATAGAAAAATACTAAAAATAGACGTTGGCTAGTAAGAAACCGTAATAGTTGTTTTACTATGCGAATACCTATTTAATAAAATTTTAAAAATTAGCCAAATAAATCGCCAACTTGAAAAAAATCGCCAAAAATTCGCCATGTCGCAAAACGGAAAATTCAGTCGCCAAGAGCAATTAAAAATCGCCACGTTTGGCGAAAAATCGCCACATCTGACAGCCCTGAGGACTCTTATATATATAAATATGCTCTCTTTTATTTTCAATGCTATTAAAAAAGAGCATGATTTATATTACTACCTTCTTTATCGACACTTGAAACAAGACTAACTGAGTTTTGAGTCTCTTAATTACAATTTTTTTCTGTTTGTAATGAGAAAGTTAGTAGGTGAGTGACACCTTCTATTTCGCATCTGATGAAATGGAAACAAGAATTAGTACCGAATTTCATTTTGAAAGGAAGTCGAGGCATTCTTTAAGGAATTTTTACAGAAGGCAAAACGGAATTTGTTTAAAATTTGTTCGGAGGCATTCAGAAAGGCCTGTTGGGAGGAAGCACTAACATATTTTCCTGCTGGGATATTCCCAGTCGGAAATAGAAGGGCTAAAGATACGTTCTAAAATGCCTTATTTAGGATCTACAAGGCCTGCCACTCGCATTGCAACACTATTTCTTTTTTACACGGCGTGTCATTGGAGGCAAGGCCTTCCCTTCTCCCTTCCAAAAAGAAGCGAAAAGGCAAGGACTCTTAAATAAATAAATATGCTCTCTTATATTTTCAATGCTATTAAAAAAGAGTATGAAATATAATTAAAAAAAACATGCGGACTACGTTCTTTATCGACACTTAAAACAAGACTAAGGGCCGTTATTATAACCTACCTATAATGTATCAGATAGTTAAAGGTAAGATAAACTAAAGTGAACGATAAAGTGAGCTTTATCTACTTTTGGTTATTACAACTTGGTTTTAAGGTAAATTTTATAATTTTGATAATACGGCAATATCAAAGCAAAAGCCGATTACTTTTGGCCACTTAACGTAGTGGCAACATGTACTTTTTGAAGAAATTTTTAAAATAAATGAGCTTAAGCTAACTAAAAGACAACGCCAGAGCAAATATAAATATAGACAGACAAATTACTAAAAACTACAACGGAATAAATATGATTTTATTTATTTCTTTTATAAAGCAGAAAATATGGCAGCTCTGAATACATAAACCATCCGATAAAAGTAAATTTACGGTCCACACGAGCCTTTTTCATGCTCGCACATTGAACAAAATGTTGTGCGCACATGCATTTGGATAGTGTGGACCCAAGTTGTTCATGTTTTGTTCTTGTAAACACACCATTGTTCGCACAATTGTTCGAGCAACCGGAAGAAGAGGCGCTGCATGTAAAAGTATCGAAGCGACACTGACGGCAAACAAAAAATTATGATTTGTCCGACAAATGTTCTGCCCACTGAAAACAAAATTAAAAAAATTGTGTGTGTTGCTCTGCCGACGTTTTGTTCTTGTGCGAACAAGAAAAAGGCTAGTATAGACGGTACGTAATTTGCCGTCCACACGAGCCTTTTTCATACTCGCACATTGAACAAAATGTTGTGCGCACATGCATTTTGATAGTGTGGACCCAAGTTGTTCATGTTTTGTTCTTGTCCGCACACCGTTGTTCGCACAATTGCTCGAGCAACGATGTCTGAAATCAAACGTCATTTTGTATACGGAAGAAGAGGCGCTGCATGTAAAAGTATCGAAGTGACACTGACGGCAAACAAAAAATTATGATTTGTTCGACAAATGTTCTGCCCACTGAAAACAAAAGGGACAAAATTGTGTGTGTTGCTCTGCCGACGTTTTGTTCTTGTTCGAACAAGAAAAATGATAGTATAGACGGTACGTAATGGTCAGATGTTCTTACCTTTAGCTTATTGGTCACTTTTGGCTTAACTTATATTTATAACAACCAAAAACAGTTAAAGTGAACGATAACATCCTAACTATAGTTATTGGAAAGTTATAATAACGGGCCTAAATGAGTTTGAGTTTTGTAAGTCTCGTAATTACAATTTTTCTGTTTGTAACTTTAAGTCTACATTAGACAAATTTTTATCAAGACAAACGTCAAAATGAACTCGAATTTATGGAAGGTGGCAACAGTTGTGTAAAAACAACAATGTGGCGAATTCATTAGTGTTTTTTATATATGCAGTTTGGCAGCTGTAACAACCAAAAATAATAATCAGCTGTTTAACTGAGGCTACCTTTTATAGATTCGCACTGATTTTGACATTTGTCTTGATAAAAATTTGTCTAATGTAGACTCGAAGTAATGAGAAAGTTAGTAGGTAAGTGACACCTTCTATTTCGCATCTAGTGAAATGGAAACAAGAATTAAGATCGGATTTCTTTTTAAAGGAAGTCGAGGGATTCTTTAAGGAATTTTTACAGAAGGCAAAAAGGAATATGTTTAAAGTTTGTTCGGAGGCATTCAGAAAGGCCTGTTGGGAGGAAGCACTAACATATTTTCCTGCTGGGGTAATTCAAACACACACAACAGTAATACTAAATGAACAACAAAGAGAGTTACTTTTACTTTATTAGAAATAATTCTTTTGGAGGGGGAGTAGTTGTAGGAGCACTCTTAATATAAAATACTTTGTACTTAATATGATATAGAAACATATTAGGTTTTCATTTTAATTGTTAAATTTATAAATCATATTAGCTTTCAATAATTTTGATTATAATTTTTAATTTTAATCTGTTCATACAAAAAAAATCTTGAAAATAGGGCTTTAGTCTTATCAAAATTAAAACAACGCATAGTGGGGTCAAACTCAAATTTTTTGGTAATAAATCTGTATCTCCTAAACTACTGGTCGGACTAAATTGAAATGTATGGAAGAATTGTAGAGGACGATCTAAACTTTCAGAAAAATCATCTTGTACACTGAACCAAAAAGGTTCATAAATACAATGAAAAAGTTCATTGTTTCAATGAATTTGTACACTAATTTTGACCCTATGTAAAATTTTATTGAAACAATGTATTGCCATTCATTAATATGTAAAATTCAATGTAAAAGTTCATTGATTAAATTTTGAATCAAGGAATACGTTCGTTAAATAAGATAAATAATTCCAGTGAACAGTACATTCCTGATTTAAAAAATTTCTGATTTTTCTTATTAATTTTTTATAAAAGAAATGGAATAATAATAATAATAACAATAATAATAATAATAATTTCTATAAATGCATGATTTCACAGCTTCTGGGATCTCTAAAAGATGCACATAAAAGAGGCATGATATCATCACATCTATGATGCCTTAAAATGCGCATAATAAAGGCATGTATGAACCTAATACTTAGCGCAGCAAAGAGACCTACCAAGTGGGACATCACGAACAAAAATCATGCCTTCTTGAAGCAGGTTAGTAAAGGAGAGTTATTTTATCTCTCCCTTACAAACCTGCTTCTGGGTATGCAGCAATTTTTGCTGGGTTAGCAGAACTTTTTGTTCTAAATTGTAAATAAAAATTGGGAGAAGGAACTCATTCGCTTACAATTCTGCATCTACGTAAGCGAGAGAGGATGCAGGTTGTAATTTGGTAAAAAAATATGAGCCTAATGTAAATTTCTCGCTTCCTTTTACAGCTTACTTAAATGCGCAGCTTACTTAAATGCGCATCAATGATGTGCTATCGGCAGACATGAATAATTTTATACTGCTTACCAGTACCTAAAAAATTTTTGCTGGGTTGATTTCGATGAACTCATATTTTGCCCCAATGAAACTATACATTGAAAATGTATAATAATAATAGGCTTGTTCTGCATCTTTGGTTTTTTATTTTATTTTAAATTAAATGATTAAATTGTATGATATTGAGTTAAATAAGTAAAAATTAAATATAATTAAATATAATTTTATAATTATTAAAATAATTGAACAAAGTTTTTATTTTTTCTTATAAAAGTTAGAATGTATTCAATTCAATATTTCTGACAAACTGAATAAAATTATTTTTTCACAAATCCAATTATAAAACAATTTTCTCAAACTAATTTGATAAAATATTTACATTGAAAGTAAAGTAGATTTGAACAAAGTATTTTCCAACAAACACCGCCTCAATGTAAATTATCTTATCAATAACAAATTACGAAATTAAACTGAAATTACAATTCAAAATTAACAACATTTTCAATTCATATTTAAAAGATTACAAAATTTCAAATGACTCTGGTTTGGTAAACATTTTGTCAAAATATCAGCTACATTATTTTCGGTTGGAACATACTCCAGACATATCTCCTGTGCTTTGTATTTTTCCTTAATGTAGTGGTATCTAATATCAATATGCTTGCTAATTTTCATAGTCATTTGGCTTTTAGGTTAGGTATTGAGCTCCTTGGTTATCGCAATATAAAATATTTGGCTGTTTAATTAGTTCTTCAAATCCCAGCTCATTTATTAGACTTCTATAAAAACTAATTTCTTTGGTAGCTTGACACATCGCAATGTATTCTGCTTCCATTGAACTTAACGCCACTATGTTCTGTTTTTTGGATTCCAATATATCGGACCACCTGCGAAAAATAGAACAAAACCACTATAAGATTTTCGATCAATAATATTTGAACCCCAATCTGCATCAGAATAGCATATAAAGCCATTTCCATCTTTTGAAAAATTTAATGATAACTCTTTTGATTTTAAATAACGTAGAACATTTTTTGCAGTTATAAAGTGTTCATTGTGCGGATGAGAGTTAAATTGAGCTAAGTTCGAAACTGTATGAGCAATATCCGGCCTAGAAATCGTTGCTAAATACATCAAACTTCCAATTAATGATTGATAATTCTTAACATCTATCATCTCTTCACAATTTTCTTCTTCACATTTACTTAACACCGTTCCAGCAGGAAATGGAGTTTTAACAGGTTTACACTCTTGCATATTCCATTGTTTTAGTAATTCCTTAACAAAATGCTTTTGATTTATTTTTATGTCTCATCTAGAACCATCCATTCCTTTCTATTTCCATTCCAAGGTAATAACTAGCAGGACCACGATCCACTATTTCAACATGCATCTTAAGATTTTCCAATATGCTTTCCATTGTTTTGCTGCAAGAACAAGCTAATAGTAGAAAATCAACATAAAGTGCTATAATATTAATTTCATTTTTGTTACGTGATATAAAAACACAACTATCTGTTTTACATTGAATAAATCCCATTTTTATTAAAATTTCATTAATTTTGTGATTCCACTGTCTACCAGCTAGTTTAAGACCATACAAAGATTTTTTCAATTTACACACCAAATTTTCCTGACCTTGTTTTATAAACATTTGAGGTTGCTTCATATATACTTCCTCCTTTAAGTCACCATTTAAGTAAGCAGCTACTACATCAACGTGTTTAACTAGTAAGTTGTATTTTACGGCTAAAGATAATATTAAACGAATTGTTGGATGACGTATTACCGGTGCATAGGTTTCGCTACAATCTTGATTATATTGTTGAAAGCATCCTTATTGCCTGTTTAACACTTGTAGGATCAAAATTAAAATCTTTAATTACATTTAGTTCTTCGTTATCCAATGTATATATTTTACGATGTCGACCAGGATTTCCAGTTCTTAGTGTACTTGGCCTGCTTCTCTTACGCTTACCATTTGCGTTTGGTACTTCTTCTTAAGTTCGATTTTCGTCCGATTCCTCAAAACCATAGAATTCTGAACCTTCTTCACTATCAGACAATGCTTCATACATTTGCAAATCTTCTTCTCTGTTGGTATTTTGATTTGAATCCTCATCATTTATATGATTTTCATTATTATCATCATGATTTGAATCTTGAACAATATTTTGATTATTAATTATTGGGGAGTAATCAATAAAATCATAAAAATCATTAGTACTACTGTTTTCAACAAAATCATTTTCGAAAAATTTTACGTTTCTCTCTATAACTAATGTTTTAGTTTTGACGTCAAATAAACGATAACCTTTTGTGTTAGGTTGATAACCAACAAATGAAAAAATGTTACCTTTTGGTTCTATCTTTGACCGACCTGGTTTCTTACTTAGTACCACAGCTTTGCATCCAAAAGTTTTAAAATAAGATACACAAGGCTTTCTTCCAGTCCACCTCTCATAAGGAGTACAATTTTCCTATACCTTAGTTGGTGCTCGATTTCTGATGTAGACACTTGTATTTATAGCTTCAGCCCACAGTGATTTTGGTAATTTAGAATCTTCAAGCATGCACCGTGCCATTTCCATTAGCGTTCTATTTGCTCTTTCTGAAACTCCGTTTTGTTGTGGTGTATAACATACCGTAGTCTCGTGCACTATACCATTTTTCTTCAAGAAATCATCAAATTGTTTATTAACATACTCACGACCATTATCGCTTCTCAAACGTTTCAATTTGTATCCGGTTTGTTTTTCTGCCATTGCCATATATTCTTAGAATGCCTCAAAAGCATCAGATTTATTTTTTAAAACAAAAACTGAGATGTAACGGGAATAATCATCTATAAAGGTTATAAAATATACCGCACCACCTTGAGATCTAATTCTCATTGGACCACATATGTCGGTATGTACCAACTCGAGTAAATTATTTGAAACCGTTGTTCCAATTTGTTTGAATGGTTTTGCCGATATTTTACATCTTGAACATGTAATACAATTAAAATTAGTTGGTATATTACCTTTTAATCCCCGAACCATTTCATTTCGTTCCAATTTCTTGAGGTCATTCACATTTAAATGTCCGAAACGCTTGTGCCATAAATTATTGTTGGAGCTTTCTTCATTAAGCATTAAATGATCTGTTAAACTTGATTTTATTTTATAGATACCATTAGATTCAGCAACCTTAAATTGAAATATTTTATTCTTGAAAACTTGGACCATATTTTCTTCAAAATTTATTGAATATCCTTTTTCAGCCATCTTGCTTATTGAAAGAAAATTTGACTTCATATCTGGTATGTACAAAACATCCATTATTAAAAAATTTTACCTTAACTTCACCGATTCCATTAACTTGGAATTTGTCGCCAGAGGCTAGTACAACGCTACTATTATATTCTTTCATACCTGTGAATGCTTCTTTACTTCCACAAACATGAGACGATGCACCACTATCCAAAATCCATTCATTGTTTTCTTGATCATTCATACAGGAATTGATGACAATCATAGCACTATTTACGGTGTTAGCTTTATTTTTGGAATAACATTGTGACTTAACGTGGCCCTTTTTACCACATTCAAAACATTTTATATTTTTGAATTTTGAATTATTTTGACTATTCGTATTTGAAGCATTTTTGTTGAAATTTTGTTTCTTGCTTTTAATTGCACAGACTTGCTCCTTACCAACCCAAACGTTATCACACCTCCTTAGTTCCTCTTCTAGAACTTTATTTTTTAGTTGTTCAATGTTGGGCAATACATCTCTGCTTTCAATCGCTACAACAAAATTTTCTAATTCTGGTGGTAAACTGCATAATAAAAATATTGACAACAATTCATCTGGGAAATTGATATCAACATTCTTTAAATCGTCAACTAATGAAAGAAATTTATTAATTTGATTTCCATATTTTTCGTCTGATGTAAATTTAAATCTAACAGATTGTTTAAATAAATTTACTTTCCTTGTAGGGTCCTTTGCCCTATAAATATTTTCTAATTTGCTCCAGGCTTTTTTTGTAGACTTACAATCCTTCAGATGTAATAGCTCAGAACCTCTCACCGCCAATGTAATTGTTGCAAGGGCCTTTTTATCCCTTATTATCCATGCAGCCTTTTCTTGATTAGTTGCTGTTTCACTTAATGTTATCTCCAGAACATCCCAAAGATCTTGAGTAATTAGAAAACTCCGCATCTGTATACTCCATGATGCATAATTCTCTGGATTTAACTTCTCGATTTGAAAATTTGAATTTGCCATTTCTATTTTTCGCTTTGCGGTGACCGATATAATCTTTATATTTTGAATAATTTAAATAAAGCACAGATTTATCGTTATTCTGGGCCCATAACCAATATTAAAATAATTCAACAGAGTTTTTATTTTTTCTTATAAAAGTTAGAATATATTCAATTCAATATTTCTGACAAACTGAATAAAATTATTTTTTCACAAATCCAATTATAAAACAATTTTCTCAAACTAATTTGATAAAATATTTACATTGAAAGTAAAGTAGATTTGAACAAAGTATTTTCCAACAATAATTAATAAATAAACAAACTACATGTTACAGATATCATCGTGAACTTTGTGTTCGCTTTGTCATTTATTTTATAAAGTACAGTTCTTTCACTTTGTTCTCAAAGTTTCGATAATAAAATTTTTTTTCTTTATATACTTCAAATGATAAGGCTTCATAAATTGCTAATATAGAAATTTTTAACTGAATTAGGCTCGCAACCTACATCCAGCATTGGTCGAAAATAATGCTTTTCAGAAAAAAGTTTAATTTTTATCGATTAATAAAGAAGCTTTTTTAAATTTATTGACGATATTTTATCAGAAAATATATTTAGAACGATTTGACACTAAACTGCTTCCCGCCCGGCCAAAAACGAATCCAGGAGTGATTTTATGAAAAAAGTCAAATATTTATACGATTTTTTTTTTAATTGCATAAAAAAGCTTAGGTCTTCCTTTACAACTCTATCATACATTTCAATTTAATCCGACCTGTAGTTTAGGAGATACAGATTTATTACCGAAAAATTTCGTTTAACCCCACAGGTGTAAAGGGTATATATAAGTTTGTCATTCCGTTTGTAATTTCTACAATATTCATCTAAGACCCCAAAAAGTATATATTTTCTGGATACTTATTGATAGCGTAGTCGATATAAAGATCTCCGTCTGTCTGTTGAAATCTGTTGAAAGTTCTTAGAAAGCCCCAGTTATCGGATATATATGATTTATACATCAATTTATAGGAAATATTGCTTAGAAAATCACTAATAAAAATAAGTAAATTCGGTTGATAAAAAACTGAGATATCGGCAGAAAACCGAAGATACTCCCAAAAAAATCGTATTTGTTGTCGGCTTTTCTCGGCTCCTATACAAGCTAGCGACTTCGTTTTTTCACGAAAAATTCAAAATCTTTCCTCAAAATTTTTTTTAAACGGTCCATTATATCCCAGATATCGACCAAAACGCATTTTTAGACTTTTTGAAGTTCCTATTTAAGTTACGGGTTTCGCTATTGAACAGGTTGGTCATAAATATTTTTATAAAATTTCGGTTTTTTCAATCAACCAAATTCGTTCATAAACAACCAAGTTATGGGAAAAAACTAAAAAATTGTTGATAATATAAATACACAGAAAAATTTTTATATTAAGCATTGTTGTTGTTTTTTGTATGGGTAAGCAGTTTAGTTAGCAACAGCACACAGTGTACGATTCAAAAAATTAAATGGAAATAATTATGGAACTTCGGAACGGCTGTTCCGATTTTCATGAAATTCCACATGGTGACACTAGAGGTGTACCCAGTTTAAGTTTTGAGCTTGGACCATATAGACCTACAGGGGGCGAGTACACAGGGTCTCAAAATTGTACGACTCGGGTATAAAATTTATAAAAACGAACCTGATTCCTTATATCTGAACCGATTTCAAAGATTTTTATATGGGAGGATTCTGCTAGTAGATATCTACAAAAGACATCGTCGCATGCTTATATTATTTCCTTTTGTTTAAGGGATATTAAGCTTTAAAAATTAAAATTTTTACTTTTTAGTCTGTCATGGTGACAGACTAAAAAGTCTAATTTTAGCCCCATTGCTTTAAAGTTTTTTTTTTTATTTCATTAAAAACAAATAGAAAAATTGTGTAAAGAAAAAAATTTTGAAAAAATATTTACGAGGTCAAAAGTAACAAGCATTTAAATTTAAACTTTCAAAAAAGTTGATTTTTTCCCGTTTTTTTGTCAAAAAAGTGGTAACATTATTTTTCTGTTATATAAAAATTTTCTTTAATATCATATATAATATTTATATTTTTCTGAAAGATAACTAAACACAAAATAATTTAAAGGAAAAAAAGCTTTTAAAAATCGATATTTTTCCAACTATGTTTTTTGGAATTACGGGATTTAAAAAAGTGAATACCGCATTGAATCTACTTATGTATGAAATCTACTTATGTATGAAATCTCATTAAAAAATATTCACCAACAAGAATTTTATTGCATAATTAAAAATGAAAAATATGCAAAAAATCACAAATCCATGCTTTCTCAGGGTTTTTTGCAAAAAGTCTCAAAAAAAAAAAAAAAAAAAAAAATTCTATTGTAAAATTTGTTATACATATTTGAAAAGAAGACAAAATTTCATAAACAATGATATATAATATGTATTTGTTATCTGTCTTACGGATATAACAGAAGGATATCTATTTAGCACTATGCTGAAAAAGTGAAAATGTTGAGCTTTATTAAAATTTTTCTTGTTACGGCATTATCATGAGCGGCATTACCATAACATAAAAATGAGTAAAAATAGGCCAAATCAGTGTTGCCAGAACTTCTCTGAGAAAAAGTGCTAAATGGCTATTAAAAAAGTGCGATTTAGTAAAAATAAGTGCTAAATGATTGTTAAAAAGTGCAATTCTTTAGAAAAAAGTGCTAAATTTTAAATAAAGTAATTAGAATAAACATTTTTGTTATTTATGCATATATTCACTATTTTAATTTTTTATTTTTTAATTATTTAATTCTAAAGGAACAAATCAATTCAGAATAACTTCCTATCTCCATACTTATGAACGTATTCACATTATTTTTTTGCACAGTAAATTTCAAAAATAAGTATGTCTTATTGAAAAATATATAAAATAATTTTGTTAAAATAAAATAAGAACATTAATTTATAGAAATATAAGCACTGCGCATGAAGAACTGGAATATAAAATTTTGCTTATAAAAATATTAGGTTCATCTCTCTACAGTTTTTAGGTTAAAATGCTTTTTAATTCGTGTATTGGATAAAATATTTGAATCCCTAAGTAAGAGCTTTTGTTGCAATTCGGGTATTTTTTTGTGAGAATGGGTTTATTTCTTTCATTTTTTTATCGGCTGTCCTTATAATGGGTATTTTCCAAAAACTTTGTTCACAGTTGTTTGATATTGCAAATGTTTTGTAAGAGAAAACAGCATCGTTCTAAATTTGGTAAAATTTCAGGAATAACAATTAGTAAAAAATGCTTCCATTCTAATGGAGAAGTCAGAAAATATTTGTATAGTAACTACGTCATTTTGACTAGTCTGACCATACCTTAAGACTATTAGTTTTGGAGTGGTCGAAAAAAGATTTGATCGGTAAACTATACAAAGATATTTTTAGCTTTTTTGTGCTTTATTTATACATAATTAAAATTAAAGTGCAAAAACTAAAAATAAACGCTAGAAATGCACTTTAAATGCTAACAAATTAATTTTTTTTTAGAAAAAATTATAAAAAGGTGCTAATAAGCATATAGCACCTTTTTTCGGAAAAAAGTGCAGTACCCGAAAAATAAGTGCTAGAATTGCCTGATATCATAAATTTATAATTCTTCAATTGCAATCGCAAAAATTTCAATATTTACCTGTTGTACATCAATGTTTAAGAAATTTTGTCTTCTTTTCAAATATGTATAAAAAATTTTACAATACGAAAATTTGTTAAAAACTTTTTGCAAAAAACACTGAGAAAGGATGGATTTGTGATTTTTTGCATATTTTTAATTTTTAATTATGCAATAAAATTCTTGTTAGTGAATATTTTTTAATGAGATTTCACACATAAGTAGATTTTTTGATGGTTAACTTTTTTAGATTTATTTACAAAAATCCCGTAATTCCCAAAAAACCTTAAAAAACTTACAAAAATGGGATTTTTTACTTTTTTTGCTATATTTTTCCAACCGATAACGGGGAGCAAAAATTTCTATTGCGAAAAAAATTAACACTTTAGACAAAGTAAAAAGTATAACTTTTTTTCGATTCCAGTTTTGCGATTTGAGAAATTCGAAATTAGTTGCAAAACTAGTTAAAATTTGGGAAACCCTGGTTCTCACAAAAATCAATTTTTAAAAGCTTTTTTCCCTTTAAAGTATTTTGTGTTTAGTTATCTTTCAGAAAAATATTAATACTATATATGTTATTTACGAAAATTTTTATATAACATAAAAAGAATGTTACCACATATTTTACAAAAAACGGGAAAAAATCAACTTTTTTTGAAAGTTTAAATTTAAAGCTTGTAACTTTTGACTCCGTAAATATTTTTTCAAAATTTTTTCTTTTCACAATTTTTATATTTGTTTTTAATGAAATAAAAAAACTTTAAAACAATGGGGCTAAAATTGGACCCGCTGTAACGAAAAAACTTCACCAAGACAGACTAAAAAGTAAAAATTTTAATTTTTGAAGCTTAATAACTCTTAAACAAAAAGAGAATCCTCCCATATAAAAATCTTTGAAATCGGTTCAGACATAAGGAATCAGGATAGTTTTTTATAAATTTTATACCCGAGATGTCTAACTTTGGGACCTTGTGTACTCGCTTCCTGTATGTCTATATGGTCCAAGCTCAAAACTTAAACTCGCCTACACCTCTACTATCACCATGTGAAATTTCATAGAAATCGGAGCAGCCGCACAGTGTCACATTTATCCAAATTAGAACGACAAAAATACGAAAATAAAAGCTTATTAATTCAAGTAAATTTTCTCGCATTTATTAGTAAACATATCATATATTATGGAAAAAATACTAAAAGTATTTATAAGTGTCTATATCGCGAATTATGGACCTTCAAAGTTGCAACGTTAAAAATATTTTAATTTTATTTACAACTTTTGTAAAGAAGTATGTTAATTTTTATTTCATACATATATCTCAGTAAATACTGCAGATAATGATATGATTTTTTTAGTATGTAATAATAAATATATCCATATTCTGTTATAATTTGCTAGGTTAAAAAATAAATACTGGACATACTGCTTTTTATTTAAAGAAATCATATTTTTAAAAAATATATTTTTTGGGAAATTCCATTTTCAATGGACTGGAACAAAAAAGTTCCATCGAGTTCCAATGTAAAAATACGATTGTTACATAAAATGATATCTATAAAATTATATATGAAAATTTTGGCTGCGACTTTTTGCGATCTTTTAAAATATTAGAAAAAATATGAGATACCTCATTTTTGCAATTTTTTAAGAATTATTCAAACATCTTAGGATAAAGAATAAAAATTTGTTATACAAGTATTACACTATGACTGATGTGATTAGATCTTGCCACCTCTGCTTTTAAAATATCCCTTATTTTAATAAAATTTACAAAAATATGCAAGAAATTCATACAAATAAATTAATTTTCTTTAGTATGAAAGTGGCAGTGATTCTACCCGCCCATTTTTAGTGGGAATGTTTACAGCCTTATCTACTAACAGAATATGCAATTTTAGACCAATATCTCCAAAATTGGATTTTTGTTGTTCTAAAACTGCCAAATGTGACACTGTGAGCCGTTCCGGAGTTCCATAATTATTTCCATTTAATTTTTTGAATCGCACACTGTGCATCGTTATATGCATATGTTATCTCTTTTAGTTTAAGAGATATTAAGCTTCAAAGATTAAAATCTTTTTAGCCTGTTTTTACTTTTTATTATTCAAAATTTATATTAATGATATTAAAAATATACAATTTTATGGTAAATTAATCATTTATCCTGATGATATTTGCCTTTTATATTACTATAAACATGAAAAAGTGTTACAAACTAAAATTGAATATGATGCATTAATATTGGTGGAGTACCTACGAATTAAAAAATTAGTTCTGAATACTAGAAATGATCATATTATGTGATATTCTCTGAAAGTAATGCACTCGGATTCTCATTGGCTTCTGAGTACCAAATATTATCAAATTCGGAGGTGGTGAAGAAAACTGCTCCCACGTTACCGGGGCGTTAATCAGCTGATTATGTTGATCATGAAGCAAATGCAGCTTTGACGACCGGCCGCCTCTCACAGCACACAGTGGGGTCAATCGCAAATTTTTTGGTAATAAATCTGTATCTCCTAAACTACTGGTTGGATTAAATTGAATGTGAAATTATTATGCTAATATGCATTTAAAAAAGAGTCGTTTAAAAAATTGACTTTTTTCATGAAATCTGTTCTCTTGCATTCGTTTTTGGCCGGGCGGGAAGCAGTATTCTATTTTTTGATGAAATATCGTAAAAAAATTTTAAAAAGCTCGCGTGACATTTTTTTTATTAATCGATAAAAAATTTAACTTTTTCTAAATTTCACCATTTTCGACCAATGCCTAATGTAGGGTGCAAGCCTAAACCAGTTAAAAATTTCTATATTAACCATTTATGAAGCCTTATCTTTTGAAACATATAAAGAAAAATTTGTTTTCTTAAACGGAACTTTGAGTAAAAAGTGAAAGAATTGTACTATATTTTTGTAAAAAATAGCCATTTTTCATACCAATTTCAGAGTGCTGACTTTGAATATTTTTTACGTCTAGACGCATTAAGATAATCCAAAAATTCTTTCAGTATGTTATTTTAAAATATATAAAAAATTATAAGATATTTTAAAAAATTTTACCTCATATACCTCAGGACTTATTCCCGGAAAAGAAAGTCGAGCCAGAAAATTCAAAATTCAAGTATAAATATCTTTTTAACTGTAAGAGATAACTTGGGTGAGTAAGCATATTTTTTCTTTATCTTGCCAAGCACTTTACAGAAATATAAAAATCTTTAAAATCAGACTTCATTTGTATAAGTTACGATTTTTTTAAACTTTCACATACTCGAGGTAGTCAATTTTGACACCCTGTAGATTTTCTTGTGTTATCACAGAGTGACTATGAGATGATTTTTCTCAAAGCTTAGGTTCTCCTCTGCAACTCTTTCGTACATTTCAATTTAATACAACCAGTAGTTTAGGAGATACAGATTTATTACCAAAAAATTTGCGTTTGACCCCAGTGTGCAGCATTACTAAATTAAATTTGTGAAAAAAATCTCCTTTGTGAATTTTTTATAAACAAATAACGTTTTTGCTACTCTGCACAGTGGGGCAGAATCGAAATTTTTTGGAAATAAATCTGTAACTTCTGATCCTTCTGGGACGGAGCTAAAGGGGCTCAAAGTTAGGCACTGATAAAATCTACAAAAAACATGCTTGCATGCCCTATTTATCTCTTATAGTTTTTGAGTTATTTACATTTGAATTTTTAAGTACCTCAATTTTGCATGTTCTTGGTCCAGTTTTTTTCATATATCCTAGTGTTTCCGACCGATTTCATTTGTTGTTTCTTTAGCTAATTAAAAAACAAAATTATCTATTGAAAAGTCAATATCTTTACCGAGTCCAAAAATAAACGATTTTGAATTTGAAAATTGCAAAAACTACTATTTTTTGTGTTTTTTTGGCCGAAAAAGTATCTACACTCTTTTTTCTCTAAAATTAAATTTTCTTTAACAACATATAATAATTTTATACTTTTCTGAAAGGTATCTTCACAGAGAAGACTTTAAAGTAAAAAGCAAGCCCAATAACTCAAATGGTCAAGGTACACACCCTCCCGAATTCAATCCATTTTATATGAAAGTTTTGACTTTGTAACGACATGCTTCGCGCTAAGGGCTGGGGAATACTCGCCGGTGCCAGGGTTCGTCACAAAAATTTATATTTGTGGGACACGGAAGAAAATACAACGGATTTAAATACCGTTATAAACTTTTATTTACTAAATCTAACGAGTAGCGTCACAGCTCTTAAAGATTAGTGAAGTAGCGTTGGGAAGTTCAACCTCCGCAACACTCTCTCAAAGTCTTCACAACCACAGCGAGTATTGTTAAACAATAACAACGAAGCGATTCAATCACCAGTTGCTCTAGTTTTTCAATCCCTCAAGGCCCAACCAGTCAACTTTGCAACGCAACGCAGAATGAAGAAAAGTGGTGTGAAAAATTTTGTACAACCAGTCAACAAAAGTAAACGTATCATATGTTTTTGAACATACATTGTGTAAACAACTCTGTTTTTTGGTTGTTTTGTGAAAAAAATAAACTACAGGGTTGTTAAAAACTTACTATTTTCTGTAGATTTCTGCGATACGCTACCTAGAATTTTTGGGTCAATAGCTACATACATACATCTGCATAAAGCAGGTTGAAACAGATGATTGCGATACGATGATTTTTAGTTGAGTGGTTGGGGCTTCACTTTACCAACAAATCTGTTGTAAGCAATTCAAACACCGCACAGTGTGCGATTTAAAAAATGAAATGGAAATAATTATGGAACTTTGGAACGGCTGCTCCGATTTCTATGAAATTTCACATGGTGATAGTAGAGGTGTAGGCGAGTTTAAGTTTTGAGCTTGGACCATATAGACCTACAGGGGGCGAGTGCGCAGGGTCCCAAATTTGGACACCTCGGGTATAAAATTTATTAAAAACTATCCTGATTCCTTATATCTGAACCGATTTCAAAGATTTTTATATGGGAGGATTCTGCTAGTAAAGATATACAAAAAAACATCCTCGTAGCAAAGTATTATATCTTTTAGTTTAAGAGATATGGAAAAAGAAAGAATTTTGAAAAAATATTTACGGAATCAAAAGTTACAAGCATTTAAATTTAAACTTTCAAAAAAAGTTGATTTTCTCCCGTTTTTTTTTTGCCAAAAAAGTGTTAACATTCTTTTTCTATTATATAAAAATTTTCTGAAGTAAAGTTTCTGAAATGATTTTAAAAATTGAATTTTTCGAGAACCAGGGTTTCCCAAATTTGACCAATTTTTTCAACTAATTTCGAACTTTCGCCTTAATTTCTCAAATCGCAAAGCTGGAATCAAAAAAGAGTTTTACTTTTTACTTAGTCTAAAGTGTTTTAATTTTTTTCGCAATAGACATTTTTGCTCCCCGTTATCGGTTGGAAAGATATAGCAAAAAACGTAAAAAGTCCCATTTTTGGAAATTTTTTAAAATTTTTGGGAATTACGGGATTTTTGTAGACAAATCTAAAAAAGTGAATGATGCTTTAAATTAAGCACCAAAAAATCTACTTATCTGTAAAACTTCATTCAAAAATATTCACTTACAAGAATTTTATTGCATAATTAAAAATTAAAAATATGCAAAAAATCACAAATCCATGCTTTCTCAGTGTTTTTTGCAAAAAGTCTTCAACAAATTTTAGTATTTAAATTTTTTTTTACATATTTAAAAAGAAGATAAATTTTCCTAAACATTGATGTATAACAATTGTATATGGTATTTTTGCGTTTGCAATTGAAGGATTATAAATTTATGGTTTCAAGTAACTTGCCCAATTTTAACTCATTTTTATGTGCATTAATTATTTTAATAAAGCTTAATATTTTCATTTTTTTAGCATAGTGCTAAATTCATATCCATCTATTGGATCCGTTAGACAGATAAAAGATACATATATCATTGTTTAGGAAAATTCTTCTTCTTTTTAAATATGTAAAAAAAAAATTAAATACTAAAATTTGTTGAAGACTTTTTGCAAAAAACACTGAGAAGGCATGGTTCAGATATAAGGAATCAGGATCGTTTTTAATAAATTTTATACCTGAAGTGTCCAACTTTGGGACCCTGTGGACTCGCCCCCTGTAGGTCTATACGGCTCAAAACTTAAACTCGCCTACACCTCTTCTATCACCATGTGAAATTTCATAGAAATCGGAGCAGCCGTTCCGAAGTTCCATAATTATTTCCATTTAATTTTTTAAATCGCACACTGTGCACCGTACAACCTATTTGTGTGTGCTTTACTTAGTGAGTATTATTAAACAAGAACATCGAAGCGGTTCAACCATACTTATTTTGTACTAAAAGAGATTATTTTTGGATGAGTATTTATACACAAATTGATATTTATACACCGATGATATTATGTATTTCAAAAATACATAATATCATCGGATTGTTAGCATATTAAGAACTGGCTGTGCAAGTTATTTATAGCAGGATGTACCTGCAGCATCTTTAAATTATATACTTTTGGCTAAAATTCTGGTAAATTAGATAGAAAATCATTATTAAAATATTCGTACCATTTAGTAAAAGAAAATTTTTTCCACTGAGTCTTATAAACGTCGATTGGAATATGTTTAATCAACACATTTTGTATCACACAGAATTTTGGATGCGCTATTGCGTTAATTCTTTATTCTTAAATTTTTAGGTAATTTTCAAAAATTCAAAAATCAATTTTTTAAAACAGTTCTGCTTTAAAGTTGTAATGTCTTCACTTACCAATTTGCATTTTGGCAGCTCGTTCTCAAATCAATTGCATTGATTGTCGTTTGAAATCTTTTTTATTTGATAATATGATCACTTTTCATATAGAACACCAAGAAGTATTTTTTGAAGAATTTGCTAGCTTGTAGGAGGCGAGGCCTCTTTAATTGGTTTAATTAAACCTTTAAAAAATGTTAAAAAGTGCAAATATATGAATGATATCATGAAATGAATGAGGTATTTAGCGATGCAAGATTAAACCAATTAAAAACGAGAGAAAAAGATATAGTCGGTCAAGCCCGACCATATGATACCCTACACCATTGTGTACATTATAATTCGGGGAGGGGTCTTTCATTAGACTTTTTATTTTACACTTATGAGTATCGGTCAAATGTGGACCGATACTCATAAGTGTAAAATAAAACATACGAATACAGAATATTACGCTGATGCTGACATTTATTTGAATTTATTCACTTTTGAGTAATTCCCGAAAGAGGGCCTTATATGGGAGCTATGGTAAATTATGGACCAATCTTTTTAAAAATCGACACACTTACATGTACCAAATTTCATTAAAATATTCTTATATTTAAGGGATTTATGATCGTTAAACCCTTTTCCGGGAGGACATTTGTATAGGGGCTAGGTGAAATAATGGACCGATCACAACTGATTTCAATAGGCTTCGTCCCTGGCCTATAAGAAAACTTTGTACCAAATTTTATTAATTTTGGTTCAAAATTGCGACCTGCAGTTTGATTACAAGGTTTACATGGACGGTCAGACGGACGGACGGACATCGTTAAATCGACTCAGAAAATGATTCTAAGCCGATTGGTATAAATTAAGGTGGGTATTATACCAATATTTTTGGGTGTTACAAACATCAGCACATACGCATAATACCCTCCCCACCTATGGTGGTGTAGGGTACAAAAATTGCACAGAATTTTTCCAATTCTTTTAACTTAACAAAAGATGCAATTATATCAAAATTTCTCCAAAAAATTCCACAGTTTAATTTTAATATCCCCAACAAATTCCCCAAACCCCAAACCCCAAATCAAAATTTTCATCCTTTTCTGCATCAAAAATTCCCAAATCTGGCAGCCCTGTGTATAACTCACCAGTGTTTCGAATGGCTGCTTAAAGCAGTCGTAATTTTCTAAACAGTTGCTTTTTTTACAGCATTTTGCTGAAACAAGTTTACTTGATTTAGTTATCCACCACATACTAACTAAACACATTTTGCTGCTCACACACAAAACTGATTTAAGCAGCATCTAGTTTTTATTTTGTTTAGCAGTCAAATGCAATAAGCAGCGCACACATTCAGTTTTTTACTCAGCCAAGTTGATTTTACGTCTTAGTCGTGTGCGCTCAGCACAACGTAGAAACCTTTTTCAGCAACACAAAGTGGGGTCAAACGCAAATTTTTTGGTAATAAATCTGAATCTCCTAAACTACTGGTCGGATCAAATTGAAATGTATGGAAGAGTTGTAGAGGAGGACCTAAGCTTTCAGAAAAATCATCTTGTAGTCACCCTGTGATAACACGAGATAAGCTACAGGGTGTCAAAGTTGACTACCTCGAGTATGTAAAAGTTAAAAAAAATCGTAACTTGTACAAATGAAGTCCGATTTTAAAGATTTTTATATTTCTGGAAAGTGCTTGGCAAGATAAAGAAAAAATAAGCTTACTCATCTAAGTTATCACTTACAGTTAAAAAGATATTTACGCTTGAATTTTGAATTTTTGATTTTTTGGCTCGACTTTCTTTCGTTTTTCGGGAATAAGTCCGGAGATATATGAGGTAAATTTTTTTTTTAAATATTCTGTAATTTGCTACATATTTCAAAATAATATGCTGAAAGAATTTTTGGATTATCTCAATTCGTCTAGACGTGAAAAATATTAAAAGTCAGCACTCTGAAATTGGCATGAAAAATGGCTAATTTTTTACAAAAATATAGTACAATTCATTCACTTTTTTCTCAAAGTTCCGTAAATAAAAAAATTTGTTCCTTATTAATTTCAAAAGATAAGGCTTCATAAATGGTTAATAAAGAAATTTTGAATTGATTTAAGTTTGCATCCTACATCCAGCATTGGCCGAAAATTGTCAATTTTAAAAAATAGTTTCATTTTTATCGATTAATAAAAAAAATGTCACGCGAGCTTTTTTAAATTTGGTACCCATATTTTTTATAGAAATAGATTTAGAATGATTTAACACTAAACTGCTTCCCGCCCGGCCAAAAACGAATGCAGGAGTGGAGATTTTATGTTAAAAGTCAGTTTTTTTAACGACTATTTTTAAAAGCATATTAAAAGCATATTAGCATAATATTTTTAATATTATTTCTTATGTAATGTATAGAACACAAATCAAGCTTTCATTCCTAAAAAAATCAATAAAATAGCTCCAATAACCTGTTTTTGGTAATTTTTCAAATATATATATTTTTTTTTTTTTTAAATAACTGAAAATCCAAAAAAAATTAATTTTTTTAATACAACTCCACAAATTTTGCAAATACTTTAAAAATGTTAAAAGAATATAAAAATAGACTTATTTACCAATTCAACGATATATAACATGTTGATATAGGTCATTTAATAATAATAAAATTCACTATTTTGTTCCGTATTTCCATATGTGTGTATACGTAACATTTTAGTTTTCTAATGTATTATGTAGGTATATATTTGTTATTATAAAGTAGTAAATTCTTTATTTGAGTAATGTTTATTTAATATGTTCTACATATTTACATACTTATTATACATATATCCCGTATATTTATTTTATTAAGAATATATTATCGAAGATATTATTAGAGATTTTCTTGAAAATAATTAGAAACATCAAACGTTAGCAAATTTTTAACTTCCTTAGCTTCGGAATTCTCTTTTTCTATTTCAAGAGTGATTTTTGGTAGCCATCGTGTTCTTATAGAATATATAACTGGATCTGATGATATTAATAAATATTCCATTAAGTCCATATTTTGCGCTATTTTCGAACATTTTCGGGTATTGAATGTTTAATGTTTAACATCTTTATTTCGGGCTTCCTGTGCTTCCTCTGTTAGCTCTCCCAATGGCAAAATACTATTTTCTATTATTTCTTTACCATGAGCCAATACTTTGTGAATTGTTGGAGTCATTGATTTCCAGGGGTATGTAATGTTAAGTAGTTTTTTAGTTTCGTAAGCAAAAATTTTAAATTTGTCCGCATTAATTTGTTTTTTGCTATTAATGGCTGCCAATATAATCTTAAAACGCTTCAAAATATTTAAGTCAATGCCTGTGATTGAAGATGTGAGTTCCGGATTTTCAAAGAAACGTCTTGCTGTATTTCCATCATTTGAGCTTCCATTGCCATGTAGAGGTTTATCAATTATTAATCCAAGTTGTTCCTTGAATTCTAATTGAATTCTTTTCTTCTCCTCTTTTCGTAATTCGTGAAGTTCCAAATTGTTTTTTACTGTAGCATTTTCCTGCCCGGGAATATTTCTGTACTTCATATCATATGCAAGATGTAAGCATTCCAAATTTTAAAAAATTTTTATTAACAAGGACTCCAGAATTATCCTGAAATTGTGAACTTATTTTTCCACATATATTACATTTCCATGTAGATGTTGTATCTGTTATAGCGTTTGCAACTTTTCCATCAATCATCGCTAATTGTTGTTGAAATGTAACTTTAATAGTTCTGTTTGATACTTTTACATATATTGGGGGCAATGCTTTAATTTCTTCTTCCAATTGGTTGACAATGCTTTTTATTGTAACCGTGGTTTCTTTTGTATAATCAAAAAGGATTGGACGGCACAAAAATTTGGAACCTGGAGTTAAATTTATCCATATCTCATCAAAAAGCGAGTCATTTCTTGTCGATGAGGAAGGCTTATTTAAGCGCATTCGAAGTGGTACCAGAGACGCTATAAACAGCGAGGAATAATTATTTCCAGAATTACTTCCATCCAGTTGTTTGTATTCCGAAAATCCTGATGTTCCATCGCAGCCCCATTTGAATATTAAAATAAGTTCAGAGTCTTTGCATTTTTCAATGTTATCATTGCTGAAGGTATATATAATTCTAGAGGCAGTATTTTCAAGTAATTGCAATATATTAACTTTAGCACTTTTAACAGAAGCATTAACCGGGTGCTCCATAGGCTGTAAAATATTACTTTTCGCTTCTCTCACTGATTTGCTACTGGGAAAGATATCATATCCTTTTTCGCTAACAGATTTCCTCAAAATCTCGTATTGGTTTCTTGATAATCCTAAATTTAATATTAGAGCTAAAGCATCTTCAGAGGTTGATTTCGGTGTCACTATGCTTTGGATTATCCGATGTAATCGATTGGGAGAAGCTGTTGGTAACACATCTATAACTTTTTCTACTTCCTTTGGTTGCGTACGTGTTACTAAAGCTTTAAATGTATCTTTTATTTCGGCATTCGTATGTGAATTTAGAATAGATTCCTGTTTGGTCCTCTTTGTTCTTAGCTGAACTTCATCGTAACTTTTTTTTGGTCGACCCTTTTTCTGCTTTCCGATGAAAATTGGTATTTCTCCCTCCAACCACTCTTCATTTTTCTTCTTGAACTTTGGTATTGACCAATCTGAAGCTTGCATCCTTTTTTCGTATGATTTATAAAAATTTTCGAGCTTTAAACTGTCTTCTGCAGTAAGAGTTAAACCAAAAGATACTACTGTATCAATGAGTTTCCTTATTTTTTCTGGACGATTGATAATATCAGATAGATTATCCCAGATTACCTTGCAAATAGAAAAATGTTTTAATGTAATCTCCATAATGGCAAATTCACTAATAAATCTGCATATTTATAAGGATACTTATATATAGAATATTTAAGAAGAATATTTATATCAGGTAAATGGTGACAGGCAAAAATGAATTAAAAAATTTAAATTTTTGCTCAAAACCCCCAATTTCATTCAGTTTATTTTTATGACCTGTAGTGTTAAACAGGTACGTCAAAAAATGTACCTATGCGATTGTAAAAAAATCACTTTTGTTATAATACATTAGTTAAGTAGCTAAGTAAATTATTTAAAAACTTAAAAAAATGTATTAAGAAAAGAGGGAAAATATACTTATTTATGTACATAGGTAATTTTAAAAACCTTTTCAGTAGAAAAAAATTATGAACACTTTAAATAAATTCATTAATAAATATTATAATCTCGTAACAAAAATAAGCAATGCAGTTGAGTGTTACGTATACACACATATGGAAATACGGAACAAAATAGTGAATTTTGCAACTATTACTATTATAAAATGACCTATATCAACATGTTATATATCGTTGAATTGGTAAATAAGTCTATTTTTATATTCTTTTAACATTTTTAAAGTATTTGCAAAATTTGTGGAGTTGTATTAAAAAAATTAATTTTTTTTGGATTTTCAGCTATTTAAAAAAAAAAAAATTATTTTTGAAAAATTACCAAAAATAGGTTATTGGAGCTATTTTATTGATTTTTTTAGGAATGAAAGCTTGATTTGTGTTTTATACATTACATAAGAAATAATATTAAAAATATTATGCTAATATGCTTTTAATATGCTTTTAAAAATAGTCGTTAAAAAAAACTGACTTTTAACATAAAATCTCTACTCCTTCATTCGTTTTTGGCCGGGCGGGAAGCAGTTTAGTGTTAAATCATTTTAAATCTATTTCTATAAAAAATATGGGTACCAAATTTAAAAAAGCTCGCGTGACATTTTTTTTATTAATCGATAAAAATGAGACTATTTTTTAAAATTGACAATTTTCGGCCAATGCTGGATGTAGGGTGCAAACTTAAATCAATTTAAAATTTCTTTATTAACCATTTATGAAGCCTTATCTTTTGAAATTAATAAGGAACAAATTTTTTTATTTACGGAACTTTGAGAAAAAAGTGAATGAATTGTACTATATTTTTGTAAAAAAATAGCCATTTTTCATGCCAATTTCAGAGTGCTGACTTTTAATATTTTTCACGTCTAGACGAATTGAGATAATCCAAAAATTCTTTCAGCATATTATTTTGAAATATGTAGCAAATTACAGAATATTTTAAAAATTTTACCTCATATATCTCCGGACTTATTCCCGAAAAACGAAAGAAAGTCGAGCCAAAAAATCAAAAATTCAAAATTCAAGCGTAATATCTTTTTAACTGTAAGAGATAACTTAGATGAGTAAGCTTATTTTTTCTTTATCTTGCCAAGCACTTTCCAGAAATATAAAAATCTTTAAAATCGGACTTCATTTGTACAAGTTACGATTTTTTTTAACTTTTACATACTCGAGGTAGTCAACTTTGACACCCTGTAGCTTATCTCGTGTTATCACAGGGTGACTATAAGATGATTTTTCTGAAAGCTTAGGTCCTCCTCTACAACTCTTCCATACAATTTGATCCGACCAGTAGTTTAGGAGATTCAGATTTATTACCAAAAAATTTGGGTTTGACCCCACTGTGCAACGTAACAACAACTGGATAGTAAGACTGTATAGTTCTACACAGTCAATATACAAAGTTGTTTGGTTATGGTTTTTACATTTAAGAGGGAAAACTTGTATAAAAAAACTTGTAAAAAAAACTCTTTTTTTTTATAAAATAAAGGGTGGTTCAAAGAGCTTTTTGTAATTTTTAAAATGCAATAACTGAGAAACTAATAAATATATTTTCATAACCTGATATAAGTCCTAATAATATATGTATACAATATTATACTGGTCGTATATTATAACGAAATAATAAAAGAAAAAAATTTGGACACTTTCGGTAAAAATTATGGCTTAATTGAAGATGGAGGCGTACGTGTACGTTTGGAAGAAAAATTATATATTTTAAATTTGCAATACATATGACTATTAAATAGAAAAAAGTAGTTCTAACAATTGTATATTTGACTCATTGATTCAGAAGTATGTAAATTTTATATAGAATTTTCTCTATTTTTTTGATCGATATTGTTAGTAAGTTAGAAGATCATTAATACAAATAAGAGTAAATTATCTCAAAAATTGTTTATATTTGTATAATAAATTGTCGCCTTTTTAAATATTGAACAAAATTAATCAAAAAATTACAACGTATTATAAAACCTGGTGGACAGAAATTATTCTGAGCATAATGGCCCAAGTTTTTCTATTATTTAGAGAATTTCAAGTCTCAAGATATATTTGAATATAATCTAATAATTTAATAATTCTGTCAAGTACTTAATTTATTTGGATATATTTAGCGATGTGTTATTCGTTATGTTTTTGCTATAACTGAATTATTTTAAGATATTTTATTCAATCATCGCTAATTGTTGTTGAAATGTAACTTTAATAGTTCTGTTTGATACTTTTACATATATTGGGGGCAATGCTTTAATTTCTTCTTCCAATTGGTTGACAATGCTTTTTATTGTAACCGTGGTTTCTTTTGTATAATCAAAAAGGATTGGACGGCACAAAAATTTGGAACCTGGAGTTAAATTTATCCATATATCATCAAAAAGCGAGTCATTTCTTGTCGATGAGGAAGGCTTATCGAAGTGGTACCAGAGACGCTATAAACAGCGAGGAATAATTATTTCCAGAATTACTTCCATCCAGTTGTTTGTATTCCGAAAATCCTGATGTTCCATCGCAGCCCCATTTGAATATTAAAATAAGTTCAGAGTCTTTGCATTTTTCAATGTTATCATTGCTGAAGGTATATATAATTCTAGAGGCAGTATTTTCAAGTAATTGCAATATATTAACTTTAGCACTTTTAACAGAAGCATTAACCGGGTGCTCCATAGGCTGTAAAATATTACTTTTCGCTTCTCTCACTGATTTGCTACTGGGAAAGATATCATATCCTTTTTCGCTAACAGATTTCCTCAAAATCTCGTATTGGTTTCTTGATAATCCTAAATTTAATATTAGAGCTAAAGCATCTTCAGAGGTTGATTTCGGTGTCACTATGCTTTGGATTATCCGATGTAATCGATTGGGAGAAGCTGTTGGTAACACATCTATAACTTTTTCTACTTCCTTTGGTTGCGTACGTGTTACTAAAGCTTTAAATGTATCTTTTATTTCGGCATTCGTATGTGAATTTAGAATAGATTCCTGTTTGGTCCTCTTTGTTCTTAGCTGAACTTCATCGTAACTTTTTTTTGGTCGACCCTTTTTCTGCTTTCCGATGAAAATTGGTATTTCTCCCTCCAACCACTCTTCATTTTTCTTCTTGAACTTTGGTATTGACCAATCTGAAGCTTGCATCCTTTTTTCGTATGATTTATAAAAATTTTCGAGCTTTAAACTGTCTTCTGCAGTAAGAGTTAAACCAAAAGATACTACTGTATCAATGAGTTTCCTTATTTTTTCTGGACGATTGATAATATCAGATAGATTATCCCAGATTACCTTGCAAATAGAAAAATGTTTTAATGTAATCTCCATAATGGCAAATTCACTAATAAATCTGCATATTTATAAGGATACTTATATATAGAATATTTAAGAAGAATATTTATATCAGGTAAATGGTGACAGGCAAAAATGAATTAAAAAATTTAAATTTTTGCTCAAAACCCCCAATTTCATTCAGTTTATTTTTATGACCTGTAGTGTTAAACAGGTACGTCAAAAAATGTACCTATGCGATTGTAAAAAAATCACTTTTGTTATAATACATTAGTTAAGTAGCTAAGTAAATTATTTAAAAACTTAAAAAAATGTATTAAGAAAAGAGGGAAAATATACTTATTTATGTACTTAGGTAATTTTAAAAACCTTTTCAGTAGAAAAAAATTATGAACACTTTAAATAAATTCATTAATAAATATTATTATCTCGTAACAAAAATAAGCAATGCAGTTGAGTGTTACGTATACACACATATGGAAATACGGAACAAAATAGTGAATTTTGCAACTATTACTATTATAAAATGACCTATATCAACATGTTATATATCGTTGAATTGGTAAATAAGTCTATTTTTATATTCTTTTAACATTTTTAAAGTATTTGCAAAATTTGTTGTATTAAAAAAATTAATTTTTTTTGGATTTTCAGCTATTTAAAAAAAAAAAAAAATTATTTTTGAAAAATTACCAAAAATAGGTTATTGGAGCTATTTTATTGATTTTTTTAGGAATGAAAGCTTGATTTGTGTTTTATACATTACATAAGAAATAATATTAAAAATATTATGCTAATATGCTTTTAATATGCTTTTAAAAATAGTCGTTAAAAAAAACTGACTTTTAACATAAAATCTCTACTCCTTCATTCGTTTTTGGCCGGGCGGGAAGCAGTTTAGTGTTAAATCATTTTAAATCTATTTCTATAAAAAATATGGGTACCAAATTTAAAAAAGCTCGCGTGACATTTTTTTTATTAATCGATAAAAATGAGACTATTTTTTAAAATTGACAATTTTCGGCCAATGCTGGATGTAGGGTGCAAACTTAAATCAATTTAAAATTTCTTTATTAACCATTTATGAAGCCTTATCTTTTGAAATTAATAAGGAACAAATTTTTTTATTTACGGAACTTTGAGAAAAAAGTGAATGAATTGTACTATATTTTTGTAAAAAAATAGCCATTTTTCATGCCAATTTCAGAGTGCTGACTTTTAATATTTTTCACGTCTAGACGAATTGAGATAATCCAAAAATTCTTTCAGCATATTATTTTGAAATATGTAGCAAATTACAGAATATTTTAAAAATTTTACCTCATATATCTCCGGACTTATTCCCGAAAAACGAAAGAAAGTCGAGCCAAAAAATCAAAAATTCAAAATTCAAGCGTAATATCTTTTTAACTGTAAGAGATAACTTAGATGAGTAAGCTTATTTTTTCTTTATCTTGCCAAGCACTTTCCAGAAATATAAAAATCTTTAAAATCGGACTTCATTTGTACAAGTTACGATTTTTTTTAACTTTTACATACTCGAGGTAGTCAACTTTGACACCCTGTAGCTTATCTCGTGTTATCACAGGGTGACTATAAGATGATTTTTCTGAAAGCTTAGGTCCTCCTCTACAACTCTTCCATACAATTTGATCCGACCAGTAGTTTAGGAGATTCAGATTTATTACCAAAAAATTTGGGTTTGACCCCACTGTGCAACGTAACAACAACTGGATAGTAAGACTGTATAGTTCTACACAGTCAATATACAAAGTTGTTTGGTTATGGTTTTTACATTTAAGAGGGAAAACTTGTATAAAAAAACTTGTAAAAAAAACTCTTTTTTTTTTATAAAATAAAGGGTGGTTCAAAGAGCTTTTTGTAATTTTTAAAATGCAATAACTGAGAAACTAATAAATATATTTTCATAACCTGATATAAGTCCTAATAATATATGTATACAATATTATACTGGTCGTATATTATAACGAAATAATAAAAGAAAAAAATTTGGACACTTTCGGTAAAAATTATGGCTTAATTGAAGATGGAGGCGTACGTGTACGTTTGGAAGAAAAATTATATATTTTAAATTTGCAATACATATGACTATTAAATAGAAAAAAGTAGTTCTAACAATTGTATATTTGACTCATTGATTCAGAAGTATGTAAATTTTATATAGAATTTTCTCTATTTTTTTGATCGATATTGTTAGTAAGTTAGAAGATCATTAATACAAATAAGAGTAAATTATCTCAAAAATTGTTTATATTTGTATAATAAATTGTCGCCTTTTTAAATATTGAACAAAATTAATCAAAAAATTACAACGTATTATAAAACCTGGTGGACAGAAATTATTCTGAGCATAATGGCCCAAGTTTTTCTATTATTTAGAGAATTTCAAGTCTCAAGATATATTTGAATATAATCTAATAATTTAATAATTCTGTCAAGTACTTAATTTATTTGGATATATTTAGCGATGTGTTATTCGTTATGTTTTTGCTATAACTGAATTATTTTAAGATATTTTATTCAATCATCGCTAATTGTTGTTGAAATGTAACTTTAATAGTTCTGTTTGATACTTTTACATATATTGGGGGCAATGCTTTAATTTCTTCTTCCAATTGGTTGACAATGCTTTTTATTGTAACCGTGGTTTCTTTTGTATAATCAAAAAGGATTGGACGGCACAAAAATTTGGAACCTGGAGTTAAATTTATCCATATATCATCAAAAAGCGAGTCATTTCTTGTCGATGAGGAAGGCTTATCGAAGTGGTACCAGAGACGCTATAAACAGCGAGGAATAATTATTTCCAGAATTACTTCCATCCAGTTGTTTGTATTCCGAAAATCCTGATGTTCCATCGCAGCCCCATTTGAATATTAAAATAAGTTCAGAGTCTTTGCATTTTTCAATGTTATCATTGCTGAAGGTATATATAATTCTAGAGGCAGTATTTTCAAGTAATTGCAATATATTAACTTTAGCACTTTTAACAGAAGCATTAACCGGGTGCTCCATAGGCTGTAAAATATTACTTTTCGCTTCTCTCACTGATTTGCTACTGGGAAAGATATCATATCCTTTTTCGCTAACAGATTTCCTCAAAATCTCGTATTGGTTTCTTGATAATCCTAAATTTAATATTAGAGCTAAAGCATCTTCAGAGGTTGATTTCGGTGTCACTATGCTTTGGATTATCCGATGTAATCGATTGGGAGAAGCTGTTGGTAACACATCTATAACTTTTTCTACTTCCTTTGGTTGCGTACGTGTTACTAAAGCTTTAAATGTATCTTTTATTTCGGCATTCGTATGTGAATTTAGAATAGATTCCTGTTTGGTCCTCTTTGTTCTTAGCTGAACTTCATCGTAACTTTTTTTTGGTCGACCCTTTTTCTGCTTTCCGATGAAAATTGGTATTTCTCCCTCCAACCACTCTTCATTTTTCTTCTTGAACTTTGGTATTGACCAATCTGAAGCTTGCATCCTTTTTTCGTATGATTTATAAAAATTTTCGAGCTTTAAACTGTCTTCTGCAGTAAGAGTTAAACCAAAAGATACTACTGTATCAATGAGTTTCCTTATTTTTTCTGGACGATTGATAATATCAGATAGATTATCCCAGATTACCTTGCAAATAGAAAAATGTTTTAATGTAATCTCCATAATGGCAAATTCACTAATAAATCTGCATATTTATAAGGATACTTATATATAGAATATTTAAGAAGAATATTTATATCAGGTAAATGGTGACAGGCAAAAATGAATTAAAAAATTTAAATTTTTGCTCAAAACCCCCAATTTCATTCAGTTTATTTTTATGACCTGTAGTGTTAAACAGGTACGTCAAAAAATGTACCTATGCGATTGTAAAAAAATCACTTTTGTTATAATACATTAGTTAAGTAGCTAAGTAAATTATTTAAAAACTTAAAAAAATGTATTAAGAAAAGAGGGAAAATATACTTATTTATGTACTTAGGTAATTTTAAAAACCTTTTCAGTAGAAAAAAATTATGAACACTTTAAATAAATTCATTAATAAATATTATTATCTCGTAACAAAAATAAGCAATGCAGTTGAGTGTTACGTATACACACATATGGAAATACGGAACAAAATAGTGAATTTTGCAACTATTACTATTATAAAATGACCTATATCAACATGTTATATATCGTTGAATTGGTAAATAAGTCTATTTTTATATTCTTTTAACATTTTTAAAGTATTTGCAAAATTTGTTGTATTAAAAAAATTAATTTTTTTTGGATTTTCAGCTATTTAAAAAAAAAAAAATTATTTTTGAAAAATTACCAAAAATAGGTTATTGGAGCTATTTTATTGATTTTTTTAGGAATGAAAGCTTGATTTGTGTTTTATACATTACATAAGAAATAATATTAAAAATATTATGCTAATATGCTTTTAATATGCTTTTAAAAATAGTCGTTAAAAAAAACTGACTTTTAACATAAAATCTCTACTCCTTCATTCGTTTTTGGCCGGGCGGGAAGCAGTTTAGTGTTAAATCATTTTAAATCTATTTCTATAAAAAATATGGGTACCAAATTTAAAAAAGCTCGCGTGACATTTTTTTTATTAATCGATAAAAATGAGACTATTTTTTAAAATTGACAATTTTCGGCCAATGCTGGATGTAGGGTGCAAACTTAAATCAATTTAAAATTTCTTTATTAACCATTTATGAAGCCTTATCTTTTGAAATTAATAAGGAACAAATTTTTTTATTTACGGAACTTTGAGAAAAAAGTGAATGAATTGTACTATATTTTTGTAAAAAAATAGCCATTTTTCATGCCAATTTCAGAGTGCTGACTTTTAATATTTTTCACGTCTAGACGAATTGAGATAATCCAAAAATTCTTTCAGCATATTATTTTGAAATATGTAGCAAATTACAGAATATTTTAAAAATTTTACCTCATATATCTCCGGACTTATTCCCGAAAAACGAAAGAAAGTCGAGCCAAAAAATCAAAAATTCAAAATTCAAGCGTAATATCTTTTTAACTGTAAGAGATAACTTAGATGAGTAAGCTTATTTTTTCTTTATCTTGCCAAGCACTTTCCAGAAATATAAAAATCTTTAAAATCGGACTTCATTTGTACAAGTTACGATTTTTTTTAACTTTTACATACTCGAGGTAGTCAACTTTGACACCCTGTAGCTTATCTCGTGTTATCACAGGGTGACTATAAGATGATTTTTCTGAAAGCTTAGGTCCTCCTCTACAACTCTTCCATACAATTTGATCCGACCAGTAGTTTAGGAGATTCAGATTTATTACCAAAAAATTTGGGTTTGACCCCACTGTGCAACGTAACAACAACTGGATAGTAAGACTGTATAGTTCTACACAGTCAATATACAAAGTTGTTTGGTTATGGTTTTTACATTTAAGAGGGAAAACTTGTATAAAAAAACTTGTAAAAAAAACTCTTTTTTTTTTATAAAATAAAGGGTGGTTCAAAGAGCTTTTTGTAATTTTTAAAATGCAATAACTGAGAAACTAATAAATATATTTTCATAACCTGATATAAGTCCTAATAATATATGTATACAATATTATACTGGTCGTATATTATAACGAAATAATAAAAGAAAAAAATTTGGACACTTTCGGTAAAAATTATGGCTTAATTGAAGATGGAGGCGTACGTGTACGTTTGGAAGAAAAATTATATATTTTAAATTTGCAATACATATGACTATTAAATAGAAAAAAGTAGTTCTAACAATTGTATATTTGACTCATTGATTCAGAAGTATGTAAATTTTATATAGAATTTTCTCTATTTTTTTGATCGATATTGTTAGTAAGTTAGAAGATCATTAATACAAATAAGAGTAAATTATCTCAAAAATTGTTTATATTTGTATAATAAATTGTCGCCTTTTTAAATATTGAACAAAATTAATCAAAAAATTACAACGTATTATAAAACCTGGTGGACAGAAATTATTCTGAGCATAATGGCCCAAGTTTTTCTATTATTTAGAGAATTTCAAGTCTCAAGATATATTTGAATATAATCTAATAATTTAATAATTCTGTCAAGTACTTAATTTATTTGGATATATTTAGCGATGTGTTATTCGTTATGTTTTTGCTATAACTGAATTATTTTAAGATATTTTATTCAATCATCGCTAATTGTTGTTGAAATGTAACTTTAATAGTTCTGTTTGATACTTTTACATATATTGGGGGCAATGCTTTAATTTCTTCTTCCAATTGGTTGACAATGCTTTTTATTGTAACCGTGGTTTCTTTTGTATAATCAAAAAGGATTGGACGGCACAAAAATTTGGAACCTGGAGTTAAATTTATCCATATATCATCAAAAAGCGAGTCATTTCTTGTCGATGAGGAAGGCTTATCGAAGTGGTACCAGAGACGCTATAAACAGCGAGGAATAATTATTTCCAGAATTACTTCCATCCAGTTGTTTGTATTCCGAAAATCCTGATGTTCCATCGCAGCCCCATTTGAATATTAAAATAAGTTCAGAGTCTTTGCATTTTTCAATGTTATCATTGCTGAAGGTATATATAATTCTAGAGGCAGTATTTTCAAGTAATTGCAATATATTAACTTTAGCACTTTTAACAGAAGCATTAACCGGGTGCTCCATAGGCTGTAAAATATTACTTTTCGCTTCTCTCACTGATTTGCTACTGGGAAAGATATCATATCCTTTTTCGCTAACAGATTTCCTCAAAATCTCGTATTGGTTTCTTGATAATCCTAAATTTAATATTAGAGCTAAAGCATCTTCAGAGGTTGATTTCGGTGTCACTATGCTTTGGATTATCCGATGTAATCGATTGGGAGAAGCTGTTGGTAACACATCTATAACTTTTTCTACTTCCTTTGGTTGCGTACGTGTTACTAAAGCTTTAAATGTATCTTTTATTTCGGCATTCGTATGTGAATTTAGAATAGATTCCTGTTTGGTCCTCTTTGTTCTTAGCTGAACTTCATCGTAACTTTTTTTTGGTCGACCCTTTTTCTGCTTTCCGATGAAAATTGGTATTTCTCCCTCCAACCACTCTTCATTTTTCTTCTTGAACTTTGGTATTGACCAATCTGAAGCTTGCATCCTTTTTTCGTATGATTTATAAAAATTTTCGAGCTTTAAACTGTCTTCTGCAGTAAGAGTTAAACCAAAAGATACTACTGTATCAATGAGTTTCCTTATTTTTTCTGGACGATTGATAATATCAGATAGATTATCCCAGATTACCTTGCAAATAGAAAAATGTTTTAATGTAATCTCCATAATGGCAAATTCACTAATAAATCTGCATATTTATAAGGATACTTATATATAGAATATTTAAGAAGAATATTTATATCAGGTAAATGGTGACAGGCAAAAATGAATTAAAAAATTTAAATTTTTGCTCAAAACCCCCAATTTCATTCAGTTTATTTTTATGACCTGTAGTGTTAAACAGGTACGTCAAAAAATGTACCTATGCGATTGTAAAAAAATCACTTTTGTTATAATACATTAGTTAAGTAGCTAAGTAAATTATTTAAAAACTTAAAAAAATGTATTAAGAAAAGAGGGAAAATATACTTATTTATGTACTTAGGTAATTTTAAAAACCTTTTCAGTAGAAAAAAATTATGAACACTTTAAATAAATTCATTAATAAATATTATTATCTCGTAACAAAAATAAGCAATGCAGTTGAGTGTTACGTATACACACATATGGAAATACGGAACAAAATAGTGAATTTTGCAACTATTACTATTATAAAATGACCTATATCAACATGTTATATATCGTTGAATTGGTAAATAAGTCTATTTTTATATTCTTTTAACATTTTTAAAGTATTTGCAAAATTTGTTGTATTAAAAAAATTAATTTTTTTTGGATTTTCAGCTATTTAAAAAAAAAAAAATTATTTTTGAAAAATTACCAAAAATAGGTTATTGGAGCTATTTTATTGATTTTTTTTAGGAATGAAAGCTTGATTTGTGTTTTATACATTACATAAGAAATAATATTAAAAATATTATGCTAATATGCTTTTAATATGCTTTTAAAAATAGTCGTTAAAAAAAACTGACTTTTAACATAAAATCTCTACTCCTTCATTCGTTTTTGGCCGGGCGGGAAGCAGTTTAGTGTTAAATCATTTTAAATCTATTTCTATAAAAAATATGGGTACCAAATTTAAAAAAGCTCGCGTGACATTTTTTTTATTAATCGATAAAAATGAGACTATTTTTTAAAATTGACAATTTTCGGCCAATGCTGGATGTAGGGTGCAAACTTAAATCAATTTAAAATTTCTTTATTAACCATTTATGAAGCCTTATCTTTTGAAATTAATAAGGAACAAATTTTTTTATTTACGGAACTTTGAGAAAAAAGTGAATGAATTGTACTATATTTTTGTAAAAAAATAGCCATTTTTCATGCCAATTTCAGAGTGCTGACTTTTAATATTTTTCACGTCTAGACGAATTGAGATAATCCAAAAATTCTTTCAGCATATTATTTTGAAATATGTAGCAAATTACAGAATATTTTAAAAATTTTACCTCATATATCTCCGGACTTATTCCCGAAAAACGAAAGAAAGTCGAGCCAAAAAATCAAAAATTCAAAATTCAAGCGTAATATCTTTTTAACTGTAAGAGATAACTTAGATGAGTAAGCTTATTTTTTCTTTATCTTGCCAAGCACTTTCCAGAAATATAAAAATCTTTAAAATCGGACTTCATTTGTACAAGTTACGATTTTTTTTAACTTTTACATACTCGAGGTAGTCAACTTTGACACCCTGTAGCTTATCTCGTGTTATCACAGGGTGACTATAAGATGATTTTTCTGAAAGCTTAGGTCCTCCTCTACAACTCTTCCATACAATTTGATCCGACCAGTACTTTAGGAGATTCAGATTTATTACCAAAAAATTTGGGTTTGACCCCACTGTGCAACGTAACAACAACTGGATAGTAAGACTGTATAGTTCTACACAGTCAATATACAAAGTTGTTTGGTTATGGTTTTTACATTTAAGAGGGAAAACTTGTATAAAAAAACTTGTAAAAAAAACTCTTTTTTTTTTATAAAATAAAGGGTGGTTCAAAGAGCTTTTTGTAATTTTTAAAATGCAATAACTGAGAAACTAATAAATATATTTTCATAACCTGATATAAGTCCTAATAATATATGTATACAATATTATACTGGTCGTATATTATAACGAAATAATAAAAGAAAAAAATTTGGACACTTTCGGTAAAAATTATGGCTTAATTGAAGATGGAGGCGTACGTGTACGTTTGGAAGAAAAATTATATATTTTAAATTTGCAATACATATGACTATTAAATAGAAAAAAGTAGTTCTAACAATTGTATATTTGACTCATTGATTCAGAAGTATGTAAATTTTATATAGAATTTTCTCTATTTTTTTGATCGATATTGTTAGTAAGTTAGAAGATCATTAATACAAATAAGAGTAAATTATCTCAAAAATTGTTTATATTTGTATAATAAATTGTCGCCTTTTTAAATATTGAACAAAATTAATCAAAAAATTACAACGTATTATAAAACCTGGTGGACAGAAATTATTCTGAGCATAATGGCCCAAGTTTTTCTATTATTTAGAGAATTTCAAGTCTCAAGATATATTTGAATATAATCTAATAATTTAATAATTCTGTCAAGTACTTAATTTATTTGGATATATTTAGCGATGTGTTATTCGTTATGTTTTTGCTATAACTGAATTATTTTAAGATATTTTATTCAAATAAATCTGGTTTTAGTAGATCTCCGACACTTAAAAATATTAAACATACATTTTAAATTAACTGAAAATCTCTGCGTAGTACATAGATTATTATTTGTCGAAATTGAAGAATGAGGTTATGAAATAAAATCGCTAATTATTCAAAAATTTTTATTTGGATCAAAAGTACGAACAATCTCTTTTAATTGGGTAGCATTAGTTTTTCATAGTGCAAAAACTCTTTAGCTTTTAAAACGTGACAAAAAGCATTTGGGATCACCCATTACGTACTTTTATGTACATTTTGGGGAAAAGTGAGATGGGTGAACCGATAACCAAGTTGGTTTTTGCTGGTCTATCAGCTTGAGTGTTCGTTTCCCACCAGAGAATGTGGTCTGTTTCACTACGATAACGATAACCGATTTTGCAAATATTTCACACAATACGTTTCTGCAACCCAAAGAACGATTCTGTGTGGAGCTACGGAGAAAATTCGAAAGTTGATATATTTTGGTGTAACTTTTATATGCACTCAAATTATGTGTTGGTTTTTTTCAATAATTTTTCTAATTTTTATTTTATTTTTTTAATGAACATTCGTTTTAACGAATAAATTTGTATAATTTTTCCTATGAAATTCTTTTGCTTTTTATTTTGATACCAAATGTAAAATATATCATTTGTGAGCAAAAATATAAATGAAGATAAAATTCAAAAACACGCAATTGAATTAAATTAAAAATGTGCCATTTCATTAGTACAACATTTTTAGTTCAACATGTGTAACATAAAATTTTTATTTGTTATTTAATAGGAGGATATCTTTATCAAAGTCGAAAGTAAATAGAGAACGATATCACTAACAATTATTTTTCGATGTTGCTGAATGTACGAACAATTTTCGAACATTTATTCTTATCAATATCGAATTGAAAGTTTTACTTTTTGTGATACGATATATATATCGCAAACATAGCTGCCATATATGACGATTTATCGTCATTTGACGATTTTTTGTCTAAAAATTTCTAAAATGACGATTTGACGATTTTTCCTGAAAAAAAATGACGATTTTTAAGCTTAATAATATAAACTGTTTTTATTTTTATGTGTATTAACAATATTTTAAAAACACCCATGTTTGTAAGTGAAACAACAATAATTTTCTCATACAAAATTAAATCCATAATCTGCACACGCAAATGGAAAGACTTGTCAATAATTTTATAAAACATTATTCGGTAAAATGCGACAAAATACATTTAATAGAATATAATAATTCAGACAATTTTTTAAATCAAGTTTATGCTAAAGATATTATTTTAAAACCGATAACTTATATTTTTTATGTGGAGCTCTGTAGCCAAATTAAAAAAAGATTTGATTTTGACAGTAATTTAAAATGCTTAAATATAATAAACCCTAATACAATTATAAGTGAAAATAATAATTCAATTTTTGAAATTCTTAAAGAGTTTTCTAATTTTGTTAACGAAACAGATAAGAAAGGTTTAGATTCTGAGTTCTGAGAATTAAATTTTTTCAATTTTAAATCAATATTAGAAAATAATGATATAAACTTATGTGATTTTCATAAAAAAACCTCAGAAATTAAACGTGGTAATAATTTTTGTGCCCTTCCAATTTTATCAAAATTTCAGAATAGAATGAATTTTCAGTCTTGTAAATTTAAATAAAACAAAAATTAGAAACTCTTTAAAAAATTACTCCCTCGAAGGTATCCTTTATTCTAAAGACTATTTAAAAATAAACAATTCAATTGCTATGACATTGTAATTAAACCTGAATTGATAAATTTGCTTAAGTCTGACATTTATTTGTAATACACTGCTGTATTATTTAATTTTTTGTAATCTTATTTTTAATATATGCAAATTTATGTATAAATATGAGTTTTTATGTTTTTGTTTAAAAGTACAAAAAACTTGGTATTTTATTAATCCTATTTTTTGACGATTTTTTAAAACCAAAAAGACGATTTTTTTTATTTTTTATCGGAAAATTTACGATTTTTTTAAATATTTATCTGGCAGCCCTGATCGCAAAGAAAACACTATTGATATCACTTTCGAATTTAGAGAAAGAAGGTTCTCTTGCCACAAACTGAGCGTCAAGTAAACCTTTTTCATATCGTATTCTGAAGTCGTTTTCGAGAGTTTTGCGCGAGAAAGCTTCGAATAAAATTCGATATCATTTTTGAATTCTTTAATCACATTTTTATATTTTTTTACTTGGTTTTTTTACTTTTAGAGGAAATAATTAAAAATGTATGGAAAGTTTTAGTAAATTATTAAGGATAAAATCTAATAATTCTACAGGTTTTGCCTAATTTGAAAATACAATATTATAATAATAATGTCCTTAAAATTTATTGCATCGTTTCATACGCTTTAATAGAAAAAAATTGAATAATAATCGCAGTTAAACTCGAAAAATTTTGTAAATATTTCATTTTTTTTAGATGTTTTTTAAAAAGTAGCTTTTACTTTTGACTAAATACAAATGGTAAATAAAACCTGTTTCTTCTACTTTTCAAAGAAATTTAAAACACAAAAAATCAATACAAAGATATATTAGTCTTTATTTTTTTTTAGATTTAAGATTTGAGACCTTCAAAAAAGGCAGATTTGATGTATAAATAAAACTTAAAAAATCAACAAAAGATTGACAGAATGTGAAATACACTACAACTATTTTTTGCGAATAATTCGAAATTTTTTGGGTGTATTACAAATTTTTAAAACTAATTTATGATGTCCTCAGGAAGGCTTATAACGTACATTATGTCAGTTCTCGGTAATTTCACAGTGTTTCAGCGTGTTGTTAATCAAAAATTATTTCTATTATTTAATATTTTATTTACAATTATTGCAATACATTACTCATATTTCAATTATGAAAAATTCGTAAATGATTATTTTAGATTCAAGCCTAAAAATATACATATATATTTTTTTAATGTTTTAGAAAATTTTAATTTTGAAATAATTATAATATTTCTGTGATAAATTGTTTAATTGACTATATTTTTCCGTTTAAAACCACATTCAACTTTTATTTATTAGCAGATGATCTGCTTAATTTTGATTCGTTTGTTCACATTAAAAATATTATCATTACTCAACAACCCTTCAACTCCAATTCCAATTTGTAAATAGTAACATCATTTTACTAAAAGAGATTTACATATATAATTTTCCAACAGTTGGTTATGTTTTATAAAACTGATCATTTATTATAACTTACGTGTAAGTCTAATCTCTAATTCAGTGCTATTCTCTAATTCATGACAATTATCATCAATTAATTATTACTTATCATATGCTTTTATGAGTGTGACAACTATCACCAAAAATATATGAAAAAAAAATTTTTCAAAGCCAGAATAGAAAAAAATTTTTTATTGTCATATTTTTTTTTACTATCACAATAATTTTTTTTGTCACTCGCTCGAATTATAATTATTTTTGTATAATCAAATGTCTTATTGTTCGGCTGATGTCTTAATAAAAGTAAAAAATTAATTAAGACATTAAAGCCGATCAATAAGAAAATAATAAATAATAACCAAAAAGTCTGCAGCATACAAGTTAATAACTTTTATTTTTACATAAATAAATAAATAAAAATCACAACAAATCTTTATTATTTCGGTAACATAATACATACATATATATAATGTATTTTTTTATTAATCTTTACAAAATTTCTATATTTGTTAAATGAAAAACTTTTTTATTTAAAATTAATAAAATAAAGACAAATATCTTCAATACAATTCATAATATTTTATTGCACCGTTTTTTATTTGTTTTCATTTAAAATAATCAACTTCATGTCCTTCTTAAATTTAAAAACAAAAACCAAACAACTTTGTTTAATAGATCAAAACAAAGAAAATTATATAAAATAAAAAAATTTTCTTCTTATTCCAAAGAACAAACAAATTTTTTTTAAATTTTTTTCTTTAATTTAAACATTTAATATTTAGTTAATATTTTTTCATCTACTAATATTAAATATTATCTAATATTTTTATACAAGTTCTACAAAAATTTTAAATAAATTGCAAAAATTAATAAATCTACATATTAATACAATTCATAGTATTTTATTACACCGTTTTCTATTTGTTTTAATTTTAAAATTATACCACATCATTTTCCTTCTTAAATGTAAAAACACAACTTTGTAAATCAACTGTACAGAACTATACAGTCTTACTATCCAGTTGTTCTTACGTTGCTGATAAATGTTTCTACCAACCAGTCAACTTTCCAACGCAACGCAGAATAAAGAAAAAGTAGCGTGAAACATTTTGTACAACCAGTCAACAAAAGAAAACGTATCATATGTTTTTGAACATTCATTGTGTAAACAACTCTGTTTTTCGGTTATTTTGTGAACAAAATAAACTACAGGGTTGTTTAAAACTTACGCAGCTACGTAAAAATCTATTTTCTGTAGATTTCTGCGATGCGCTACCTAAAATTTTTGTGTCAATAGCTACATACACACATTTGCATTAAGCTGGTTGAAACAGCTGATTGCGATACGATGATTTTTAGTTGAGTGGTTTATGTGTATGGGAAATTAGTATAAAAGGAAAAAACCCATTTTTGGTATTTTCAGCGTTTTTTTTTTTTTTGGGAATTATGGGATTCCTTTTACATAAATCTTAATTTTTTTCACTTTCTCATTTCATACGATAAAATGTACATCTGCCGAAAATTTCGTTAAGATATCTTTAATAACAAAGAGGGGTCTGTACGGTCCCCCTTCCAAACTTAACATTGTACACTCCTCTGCTACGCCTATGCAAATCCAACGAGCCGATCAGAAGTTACAGATTTATTTCCAAAAAATTTCGATTCCGCCCACTGTGCTCTAGTAGAAATTCCCCAGTGAAAAAAAGAAGTAAAAAGATACCAGCAAAAAATATAAAATAATAAAAAAAATATATAGATATACATAATTAGAAATAGTTCCCGAAGTGATTTAGACACGTAACTCTGTTCTAGCCTACAATTTCCGAATCGATCTAGAATTTCTAAGAAAAAAAATATGCCTGACTGATATAATGCCAAGTTAAAAACCATCCCTCAAGGAAATAACTCCCTTCTATGGAAACTCGCTTAAAATCGAGGTTGCCCCGAACTCACACCTACAGAATCATTATATAACCATCCCAATCACTTATATACCACCATATTTGAAAATAAATTACCAGAAAATATTTTTCGAAAATCATTACAAATTGGGTATTTTATTTACAGGAAAAACTCCCATTTTTAATTATAATTCACGACTTTTTCACTATTTGATTCCCGGGATTTTTTTTGTCGGGAATCAAAAATTTTATAAAAAAAATTTTATTGACCATAACCAAAAAAATATACGGTTGGATGATTACATTGCTTTGCACCCAGTTCGATGTAATTAATTCTATTTTACATACATATGTATGTATTTTGTTTATTTAATATTTGTAATAGTAGAATTAGCAATATTTGTCACTTATTGCAAACATTTTGGACAATTTTAAATTTGTCTTATATAAATAAGGTCTTATGTACTGAAATATGTTTTGAAGCAAGAGTTTAATTTTAATTGTAAATATTAATCCAAATTGTTTTTTAAATAATAAATTAAAATTTTAATTAAATCAGGATTAAAATATGCAATCAATCCGGATTATAGAGTATGTAATGAGTTAGGAAATAGCGTCCGGATTACCAAATAATCCGGATTATCGACATTCGGATTATCGAGTTTATACTGTATTTTGTTTTGAAGTTGCTTCGTTAACCGTTCTACATTTACATATTTAATTTGTACTCCAAGCTTTCATGGAAGCTAAACATTCAACATAGGGTTAGTAAGGCTACGGTAGCATACTACACCTGTAAAAATATGTTTAGTGTAAAATGGGGTTTGAGTCCAAAATAGACAAAATGGCTATACACTGCAATAGTACGGCCCATTCTTGTATAAGGTGCGCGACAAAATTATAAGGTCACTTTTCTTTGCACCGCACAGTGTCACATTTATCCAAATTAATTAGAACGACAAAAATATGAAAATAAAAGTTTATTAATTGAAGTATTTTTTCGGATTTATTAGTAAACATATCATATATTATGGAAAAAATACCTAAAGTATTGGAAAGTGTCTATAGTGTGAATTATTGATTTTCAAAGTTGCAACTTTTGAAAAATATTTTAATTTTATTTAAAACTTTTTTAAAGAAGTATGTTAACTCTAACTTCATATATCTCAGTAAATACTGCAGATGTTGGTATGATTTTTTTTGATATGTAATAATAAATGTATCCAAATTATTCTATTATAATTTTCTTGGTTATAAAATCAATACTGAAAGTATTGTTTTCAATTTAATAGAAATCATAATATAAAAAAAATATATTTTTTGGGAAATTTTACTTTTAATGGACTGGAACTAAAAAGTTCCAACGAGTTCCAATTTAAAAATACGATTGTTATATAAAAGAACATCTATAAAATATATAAAATATATTAGCAATTTTTTAAGAATTATTTAAACATTTTAAGGTAATAGCTAAAAAATTCTTATGCAAATGTTACACTATGATTGGTGTGATTAGATCCTGATTAGACGCCTACTTTTAAAATATAATAAAATTTACAAAAATATATCGGAAATTCATACAAATAAAGTAATTTTTTTCAGTGGCAGTGATTCTACCCGCCGATTTTTATTGGGAGTGTTTAAGGCCTTATCTACTAACAGAATATATAATTTAAAAACAATATCCCCAAAACTGGATTTTTGTCGTTCTAAAACTGCCAAATGTGACACTGTGCACCGTGTATCAAAAAGTACAAGGGATATTTGATGGTACTGCTGGGTAAAATACTTATTACTAAAAGGTGTTCCTATATACACCGTTTGGAATTATTTATTTGACATTTGATCGTTTTCTAGATGAAAATTTTTAAAATGTGAACTTTCCAATGCGTCAAAATTATAAGGTCAATTCATTTCTTTTCCCCTAAAATCATATTTTTTGCAATTTATTCCTTGACTATAGTTATTGATATATAGATGTGATTAGGAAGTGAAATATTTTAATTCCAGAAGTGTTCCTAGGAATTCATCCCGCCCAGCTTTAAAAATTTCCACTTTTGCCTATCCATCTGGATTTTACGATCGTTTTGCAAGATAAAAGTGCACTAATCCTAAAATGATCTAAGTAAAATTTAATTAACATTGAAAATGGAAAAATGTACAGATTACTACATAACAGGCACCCTAGGGTCCCCAAAACAGTTGAGGAAGGGGTTGGTAAATATTGCTGCTGTTCTAGACTATCCATTTTAGCTAATGAGAATACTAAAAGTGAGTTCAAATTATGATAAACATATTCCATACTCCTAGGGAATTCCCATAAAATTTTGCCTTTCTTAAAATACATGAATTCTCCTATTAAATCTCTTTGCTAGTCTGACGGATCGTTGGAACTATCAGAAATTATTTTTTTATCTTTAGAAAGAAAGAAATTCTTAATAATAATTTAAGCATTTTCTAATGAAGAAAAAATCCCAAAATTGTTACCTGATACCACTTATCTGACATGACGTTTTTGAGTTAATCTCAAATAGGAGCCACTTCTAAATATGGCTTTTCAATAAAATTATAGTTCTAATCACTTATTATAGTTCTAATCACTTATTGCCACATCTGGGTGCAAAAACGCTATAAACATCCATTTTTTTGCCGGAAATTTGTGAAAATCATTAGTATTACATATACTAAGACCTGTTTTGGGGGCCCTAGAGTGTCTGTCATGCAGTAATCTGAACATTTTCCCATTTTTAATGATAATTCAATTTTATTTAGATCAGTTTAGGATAGATGAATTCCTAGGAACACCTCTGGAATTAAAAGAATTCACTTTCTAAACACTTCTATAAATCAATAAATAAAGATTATCAAGGAATAAATTGCAAAAAATATGATTTTAGGAAAGAAAAGAATTGAACTGACCTTATAATTTTGACGTATTGGAAAGTTCACATTTTTAAAACTTTTGTCTATAAAAAGATCAAATGTAAAGTAAATGTTTCCAAACGGTGTATATAGGAACACCTTTTAGGAATAAGTATTTTACCTAGCTGTACCCCTTGTACTTTTTGATACACGGTGCAAAGAAAAGTGACCTTATAGTTTTGCCGCTCACCTTATGGATCTCTTGTTTGGGGGACTGCTACTAGTAAGAGATACGTGGTGGATCAACTTTATAGGATGCAAAGATCCGCTTCCATTGGTATTGCGGGTGCATTACGTACTAGTCCATCAGAAGCTATGAACTGCACCTAACACTTATAGACCTGCACATTATTTAATCATCAGTCAATAGTGTGATAAGATTATCTGCAACGGAAAGCTGGAGATCAAGAACCGCCGCAACTCAATCAATCTACCGACTATATGACTCACCAGATAGACTTCAGAAATATTATTAAAGTCTATTTCCCAACAGGAGTGAATGGAGAAGGAGAATCATCAATGAACTAAAGTATACACTGACGGTTCAAAGATGAACTGAGACACTCATATAGACTCCCTGATGAGGCAAGCGAATTCCAAGCGGAAATACTAGCGGTCAGAGAGGCGTATAAACTAATTCGCGATAGTTTATACGCCGTTCTGCTTTGAATGCCTCCTTATCGGTTTCAGTCCCAATCCCGTTAGGATCAGTCAAAAGCAGAATCCAAAAACACTATCTCGAAAAGGCGAAAAATAGATGGCGAAATCTGAACAAATGTAGAGTCACGAAGAAAACGTGGCCCACCTACAACGAGAAACTCTCAACGCAACTCATTAGCTACAAACGCAAAGACATCTCGAGACTAATAGCATTGTAAACATACAAGCAGACTTGGTCTCCCTTACAATGAATACTGTCGTAGTTGTGGCAATCGCGAGGAGGAGACAGTACATCATCTTCTATGCGAATGCCCAGCATTGAATGCAATGAGATATAAATTTCTGGGAAAGTACCAATTAGACAACCTCTTTGAGATATCTGACACTAGACTCAGTGACATTATTAAATATCTCAATACTACTGTCTGCATCTAATTAATTTATGTTCTCATTTTTTTTCCCTACACTTCTATCTCATTACAGACTCAATCCAACTCAATCACCTGGCAAGTAGTGAGGTCTTATCAAAACGGAATCTATCGTTTACGGGCTACCACGTAAACCAACATATTTAATTTTGACTTGTGAAAATTTTCAAAAAATGTTTGACAAAAAATCAGAAAAATAGAATTAAAAAAATCTCATGAATTTCTTTGCTTTGCGGCGACGAGCAACTCTTCTCACTCTGCTTGATTCTCTTGCCGACAAACTTAAAAGCGATTTTTTTTTTTTACTAAACCGAATTTGATGAAACTTGAAACATCGATAGTAGAGTTTATCAAATCGACTTTCGAATAATCGAACAATCGACTTATTGTTGTAAAAAGTCGAAAAGTCGAAATCGACTTTTTGATTTGAAAATTGTCGATAAATCGACTTTCTTGATGCCAAAAGTTGAAAATAGTCGGAAAAAGTCGAAAATAGTCGAAAAGTCGGAAAAAGTTGAAGATAGTCGGAAAAAGTCGAAAAGTCGGAAAAAGTCGAAAATAGTCGGAAAAAGTCAAAAAGTCGAAAATAGTCGGAAAGTAGAAAAATGTTTAAAAAATTATCCTATTTAAAATAGGATAATTTATATACCATTAAACCGTGTAGTTAATACATATTTTTGTGTGTAACTAGCACTCTCATTGGATAGAATTGTTTGTTAATCAATCAATATATTTGTTTGCGTTATATTCCTTTTTTTTTTAAGTTTTATTAGACAATTAACAAAAAATAGTAAAAAAAAAAAGTCGAAAAGTCAAAAATAGTCGGAAAAAAGTCGAAAATAGTCGGAAAAAGTCGAAAATAGTCGGAAAAAGTCGAAAATAGTCGGAAAAAGTCGAAAATAGTCGGAAAAAGTCGAAAAGTCGATTATTTCAAAATTAAAAAAAGTTGAAAAGTCGAAAAATCGACTATTTAATAATTGAAAAAGTCGAAAAGTCGAAAAATCGACTATTTAAAAATTAAAAAAAGTCGAAAAATCGAAAAGTCGACTTTTTGTTGAAACTGTAAAACCCTTATCGATAGAAGAGGATCTAGAGAGCTTTCAGAATATTGTTGGCTAGAGTGTGTAGCTGAAGCACGGACGCCGCTACAGTGGGCCAAAGTTGACCACCTCAAGGGTGAAAAACATATCGGGGCTTATAACAAATATGAACCGATTTTAAATATTTTTGAATTCTCCTAAGCAAGCAAAGAAAAAACTCCAAAAAAAAATTCTCATATTTGGCCTTGTATGCGATTTTGCATACAATTAAAATAAAAATCCAAAAAAAAATTTAAAATACGGCGAAATTCTCTATAATTTTCTAAAAAATGCTAAAGAAAATAATTTTTAGTTATCTCAATTCGATAAGAAGAAAAAAAATGTCAAGTTTTAAAAACAGGTCTCAAAAATTTATATTTTTGGCCAAAAAAGTAACTTTTTATATTTTTTGGTATTTTCTGAAAGACGGGACCTCAAGAAAACTTGTAAGTGTAACTATGGAAAGTTCTGAACTTTCACTCTACATCCAGTCAAAAATAGTTAACTTTGGATGAGAAGTTCAACTTTTTGAGTCTGTAAAAAATTATTGTTGATTTCGGTACTTCTGCGAATTCAATTATATAGTTCAATGTGTTCTTAAAGGTTTTGCAAAAATTATGACCTATAAATTTAGTCATACGAGTCTTTCGACCTTTGAAAATATATAGTAAAATTATAAATATTTTCTGATTTTTACATTTGTCAATTCTCCATTAAATGTTTTATATCATGTGCAAAATTATTTTGATACCTTTAAGCATTTAGAAAATATTCAGGTTAAAATTTTTGAAATATGTCCCTGTAAACATAATTTACATTTGTTTACATAATTTCCTTTAAAATGATATATAATATTTTGCCACTGTGTGTTAGTAGAATTTCCTACTGTGGTATTCACACTTGCTAACATCTACCATCAATTTTACAAGTTGTTAACATCTTCCCCATTTTGTTCATCTTTCGATTATTTTAGTTCATTACAAGAAAAATGACATGAAATTAAAAAAATACAAAAAAGGAAAAAAATAACAGGAACACAACTAGTGTTTATAAAAAACCGACTTTTTAAAAAAACGGTTCGACCGAAATTTGGGTAAAATTTAAAAACCGGTTTTTCGGTTAACAGTCTACTTAAAAACCGGTTAACCGACATTTTGATAATTGCTCTAAGTTGAAGATTAATAAAAATATTTTTGGTTAAAAAAAAGTGTTTTTTAGATTATAGGTTCAACCATATAGCAAATAATAAACACTGTTCTTTATAAATAGCGACTGCTTTACATCGAAAGTTTATAATACTTTTTTTCTTAGACTAGTGTATAATTTATAAAAGAAAATTTTCTGGCATCTTTTAGCACATCTTTTGAAGCTTTATAATGATTTAAAATTGTTCTATAAAGCTTTTTAATATTCTCTGTTTTTAAATTTTTTTAATTTAAAAATAAAATAAAATTATCGAAATTTTAAAGCATCTCAACAAAAAGGAAGCTTCAGACTTAGGAAAATGTACTTTATATTATGATTTATATTTACCGCTTTTGAAGTTTTTCTCTTGAAGAAATGTTTATATAATTTTTATAAAAAAAAATATCGGTATAAAATTGGAAAAATAATTAACCTTTTTTCTGCTAAAGAGAGATTTGTTTTTAATTTTTAGAATAATTATTAATCATTTATAAGTACATTTTCTGCACTTATTCAGTTCTACTTTTGAAGTCTTTCTTTTTTCCTATTATCCTATATAAAATCTTATTTTTCTCTTAAGCTATACATTAGTAGGTGTAATGTTATTTTCTTCTTTTGGGAAATTTCATTCGTACGAATTAAAGGTTCTGTAAATGGAATGCTCAATTATCTATCTGATTTTATTATACATACAATTTTAAAATATATTGAACTTGCAACACATAAATATATCACCTGACTACTTGTTAACTCAAATAGCTAGTATTTTTAGTGGCTTCAAAAAATTTTCTTATATTTAAAATTCAGAAAAAGGCAACAATAGAAGGAAATTTAGTGATATTTTAGTGAAATTTTAAAACCGGTTAACCGACACAAAAAACCCGAATAAACCGGTTAACCGAAATTGAATATTTCAAATTAACCGGTTCACAAAAAACCGACATTTGAAGAAAAAAAAACGGGTTTTCGGTTAACCGGTTTATAAACACTAAACACAAAAATAACAGAATATGTATTAAAACTTTTATTAAAACACAAATATTTAAAAAATATCATACAAATTGACATATTAATAATTGTTGTTATTGTTTAATAGCAATATTTAATAAAATTATTGATTATTTTTCATGATATTATAAATTTTTTTTCGTCAATCATTTTTCCATGCTTATTTAGTGTTTCTTAAAAAATGTTCTGTGTATGTGACGAACGATATCCAGATACTTAAATAGTAAAGAATTTTTAGTAGAGTATCCAAAAAAGTGATTTTTTCAGAAAACCGGTTTTCGGTTATATCGAAAAATCTCATTTCAGAAAAAACCGGTTGTCCGGTTTTGGATTCTTCAAAAAACCGGCTAACCGTTTTTCAATCATTTAAATTTTTTGACATGAAAATATTTTCTTTTTTTGTATTTTTTAAACAAATAAAATAAAAAAAAAAAATTATACATTCATATAAGTTTTACTCAAAGGTTCGAAAGGCTTAAATATTTAATTTTCAGATTCGAATTAAATGTATTATTCTAGTCATTCCTTTAAAACATTTATATTAATTTAATACATAGACTTTAATTCTTTGTAATCATATGAATTGCATTATTTCTGTAAAGAATTTAGAATATATATTAAATCATTCAAATTTTCTTCAGTTCAAATCTATTAAAAACTAACTTTAAAAAATATTTTTTAATTCATTTTGTAAAAGATTAGAAAACAGAATATTTAAAATTGAATGAACGTAAAATATTTCCATTCAATTTTTAGAAGATTTGAATTAACAATAAAATAATGAATTCTTTATGCATTAATTCAATAAAGAATTAATTATATTCAAACACAATGCATAATTTCAAAATTAAAGTTTATTATTCACGCTAAAACTTTCGAGAATTAGTTTTTTTATTATTTCTATTTATATTAGTTAATTATTTTTCTTTGTTTTTTTCCTAATCCTAGTATTTGAAATTATGTCCTTCCGAAGTGAAATAAAATTTATTTTGTACATAACATTTTTCTGCCAGAAAATAGTGAGCACCTTTACTGTATATTCGGCAACTTCTTTGCTAATATGTGTGTACTTTTAAGCTTAAAGTAACTAAATATTTCTTAAATAAGGCCCAATACAATTTAACTGATAGGAGTTTTGGTGAATCTAGTTGTTATGGTTCATTTGGAACATATACACCATCATGATTAATAATGATAAGGTCAATTCATTTCATTTCCACGAAAATCAAATATTTTGCAATTTTTTCCTTGACTATATTTATTGATTTATAGAAGTGTTTAGGAAGTGAATTATCTAAATTTCAGAAGTTTTCCTAAGTAAAATTGAATTAACATTGAAAATGATAAGATTCCTGCATAACAGACACTCTAGGGTCCTCAAAACAGGTCTAAGTATATCTACTACCAATGATTTTCACATTTTTTTAAGAAAAAATTCAAAATTTTTGTGAATATTGCGCATATCAGGGTGAATATGTTGTTGGTAACTATTACTACTATTCCAGACAATGCATTTCAGCTAAAGGGAATGCTATAAATGGGTTCAAACATACAGGGGAATTCCCATAAAAATTAGTTTTTCTTAAAAAACATGAATTCTCCTATTAAATCTCTTTCATAGTCTGGCACATCATTGAAACTATCAAAAATAATTTTTTATCTTAAGAAAAAAAGAAATTCATAAAAATAATTTAAGCATTCTCTAATGAAGAAGAATTTTCAAAATTGTTACCTGGTACCACTTATCTCACATGACGATTTTGAGTTAATCTAAAACAAAAGCTATTTCAAAATATCGCCTTTCAATAAAATTAATAACCTTGAATACTAGCCATAGTTTCTAACCACTTATTGCCACATCTGTGTGCAAAAACGCTAAAAACATAAAATTTTTCTGCCAGAAAATGGTGAAAACCATTGGTAGTAGATATACTTAGACCTGTTTTGAGGACCTTAGAGTGTCTGATATGCAGGAATCTTATAATTTTCACACTTTCAATGTTAATTGTGCACTTTTATCTTTCAAAACGATCGTACAATTCAGAGGGAGAGATAAAAGTGGAAATGCTTAAAGCTGGGCGGGATGAATTCCTAGGAAGACTTCTGGAATTTAAATAATTCACTTCCTAATCACTTCTATAAATTAATAAATATAGTCTAGGAATAAATTACAAAAAATATGGTCTTAGTGGAAAAGAAATGAACTGACCTTATCATTTTTACTCACTGGAAAGTTCAAATTTCCAACACTTTTGTTTATAAAAAGATCAAATGTCAAATAAATGATACCAAAAGTTGTATAAAGGAACATCTCTTAGTAATAAATATTTTAGCTAGTAGTACCATTAAATACCCCTTTTACTTTTTAATACACAGTGCAATGAAAAGTGACCTTATAGTTTTGCCGGACACCTTATATACATATGTAATACATCAAGCGTTTTAAAGCAAATGTTTCAAGCTAAACTTTTTGTGCGCACTCAATAGTTCAATTTATTCAAATACTAAAAAAAAGGTCCAACTTTAATCAGCTATTTGTAAATTATATTGCATTAAGCAAGTTACCTGAAACTTCATATTTTTAGTCAAGTTATTTATTTTTTATTTTTTGAACTCTTTTTCTGATTAAATTACATAAAAAATTAAATGAAATGCTGTTTAAAAAAAAAACGGTTTCAACAAAAACCGAAAATTAGAAAAAAAACCGAAACCGACTGCGAATGTTAAAAACCGGAAACCGGTTAACCGGTTTTCGGTTACGGTTTTGGATACTATAATTTTTAGTTTAAAAAAAAGAGATGTATATATAAATATATTTTTAATATAATAATGAATTTCCAAATACATAAATAAAATATTAATACCCGTATTCACAAACAACTTATAAACTTAAAATGCTATTAAAATTAACTTTTGATAAAAATTTTGTCTCTAAAATATATTTAGAATTTTTAATTTGTTTGCGAATACGGGTATAAACGTATATTTTATTTCTTACCCAACATAAAGATTTATTAAAAACTATTTTTAACAGGTACCTATTACAATCCATGTATGGTGGCCCTCTTTTATATAGAGGAAAATAAAGGTTTTTAAATTTTCAGTCTCACCCCCTAGAAATGTTAAAATAGCGCAAAAACAATAAAATACAAAGTTTTAGTTTGATTGGAACAAATTTAGAGGTGGCTCAAAGCGATTGAAATATCAATTTCTTTTTGTTCTCTTCAACCATATATAATTCATTAGAACTTAAATTTTCTTCGGTTTCATCTTTTTGAATTCCTCAGTTTATTACCTTTCTAAAATGACCAAAATGAAGAAAATTGAACAACTAATAATATCATAGTTATTAAAATAATATTACGTAAAACGCGTAATTTTCGACCAAATACACCCCAGTAAAATAAGATTTCACCCAAAACTATAGGGAGAGAAACGAAATTCGGCATACGGTTTCGTCTTGGTGTCTTATACATCATGTCAAATTTTTTTTTTGTGATCTGCGTAAGACATTCACGATCGAAATTCACAAAAATCTCTTGTTTTGCATATAATTCACCTACGTATTTTTTGCTATTACTACAATTTTGGATAATAAAATTATTTACAGGATATATAAAACGTCAATAGGAAACTACATGCCAAGTTTCGTTTCACTCCTTCAAATACTGCTTGAAATTTCATTTTTCGGGGTATATTTGCCTGAAAATCACGTATTTTACGGTAATTTTATTTTAATAACTATTATGTTATTAGTTGTCCAATCTTCTTGATTTTAAGAACTTCAGAAAGCTCATATTGTGAACAATATATAAACCCATGAAAGGAATTTTTTTTTTTTAAGTCATCATTTTTAAGATTTTGATTGTTTTGAGCCACCTCTAAATTTGTTTCAATCAGTTCAAAACTTGGCATGTCTTAGTTTTTCGACTATCCGAATATTTCCAGGGGGTGGACACCTTTATAATGAGTTCCACCCTAGTATACATATATAAATGAATTGTGTTTGTTTGTACCTTATAGAAAGCTAAACCGATTTTGTTGAAATTTTGCTACCCCTACACTGAACCAAAAAGGTACATAAATACAATGAAAAAGTTCATTGTTACAAGAATTTGTGCACTAATTTTGACCCTATGTACATGTTTATTGAAACAATGTATTGCCATACATTAATATTATAATTCAATGAACAAGTTCATTAATTAAATTTCTTCTTACATTGAATCAATGAACACGTTCATTAAATAAAATAAATAATTCCAGTGAACAGTACATTGATTTCAATGAACTCATATTTTGTCCCAATGAAACTATACATTAAAAATGTATTATAAAAATAGGCTTGTTCTGTATTTTTGGTTTCTATTTTATTTTAAATTAAATGATTAAATTATATGATATTGAGTTAATATAAGCAAAAATTAAATATAAAACTAAAAATATTACATTTCACTAAAAACAATTTAGAAAACAAAATGCATTTTACAGATGTGATCGTGCTTGTTTTGTCATTTATAATAATATAGTAATTCCTGTTGTCCTCTATATTGCTCAATGATGGTATGGAATATCCATTTAGACGCCACAGCATTATCCTGAACAAAAAAGGTTTATAAATAAAATTTTTAAAATTCGTTCAATTGCTTAAAATATTTGAACTAGTTACCTTTAAATCTTTTTTGTCTATAGAAATTCCATTATTTTGACGATCAGTCTGTAATAAATTTATATTAAGAATTCAATTTAAATATTTCATATATTTATATTTACTTACGAATAGAATCCTCTGGTTTTGAAATCACAATATTTTTAGAAACCCTGATAATTGAGGCTAATAACACATTCTTCTGCGTCTTAGTGATTTTATCTACATATATATAAATTAAATGTAATAGTATATAAAAACTGTTTAAAATCATAAAAATTTTTTGGATTTTCAGCTTTAAAAAAAAAAAATAATAATTTTTGAAAAATTACCAAAAATAGGTTATTGGAGCTATTTTATTGATTTTTTTAGGAATGAGAGCTTAATTTGTGTTTTATACATTACATAAGAAATAATATTAAAAATATTATGCTAATATGCTTTTAAAAATAGTCGTTAAAAAAACTGACTTTTAACATAAAATCTTGACTCCTGCATTCGTTTTTGGCCGGGCGGGAAGCAGTTTAGTGTTAAATCATTCTAAATCTATTTCTATAAAAAATATGGGTACCAAATTTAAAAAAGCTCGCGTGACATTTTTTTTATTAATCGATAAAAATAAAACTATTTTTTAAAATTGACAATTTTTGACCAATGCAATTCAAAATTTCTTTATTAACCATTTATGAAGCCTTATCTTTTGAAATTAATAAGGAAAACATTTTTTTATTAACAGAACTTTGAGAAAAAAGTGAATGAATTGTACTATATTTTTGTAAAAAAATAGCCATTTTTCATGCCAATTTCAGAGTGCTGACTTTGAATATTTTTCACGTCTAGACGAATTGAGATAATCCAAAAATTCTTTCAGCATATTATTTTGAAATATGTAGCAAATTACAGAAGAGTTTTAAATGTTTACCTCATATATCTCCGGACTTATTCCCGAAAAACGAAAGAAAGTCGAGAAAATCAAAAATTGAAAATTCAAGCGTAAATATCTTTTTAAATGTAAGAGATAACTTAGATGAGTAAGCTTATTTTTTTTTTATCTTGCCAAGCACTTTCCAGAAATATAAAAATTTTTAAAATTGGACTTCATTTGTACAAGTTACGATACTTGAGGTAGTCAAGTTGGACACCCTGTATCTTATTTCATGTTATCACTACTACTACAAGATGATTTTTCTGAAAGCTTAGGTCCTCCTCTACACAATTCCATACATTTCAATTTGATTCGACCAGTAGTTTAGGAGATTCAGATTTATTACCAAAAAATTTGCTTTTGACCCCACTGTGCCATGGTTGTCATTGGTAGGATGTTGTTCTTTTATACTTCTTATTAATTTCTTTTGAAATACTTCCCTTAAAACTATATTTATAAAACTTTTGAACAAAAATTCCGCTTTAGCCTTATTAAGAGATAATAAAAATGCTTTAAAATTTTTAAAAATTTAATTTTGTTAGAAATTATTACCATTTTTCCCGCTAAAAATTCCATTATTTTTACTTTTTTGGAAGTAATTATTAAGAACTTCCAAAAGAGTTTAAAATATGCACTTTCTTCCAGTTGTGAAGTTATGAATATGTTCTTTTTTCGGAAGAACTTCATCGTTTTTTGCTGGATATTTTTAGGTAAATTTTAGATTTTTTAATTGATTGGGAAGAACGTAGCTTTTAACTATTTAAAATCCTTTTCTATTTCAAAACTTCAACATTGATGGAATTTTTTCTTTAAGATGTGTTTCTTTCTAAAGTCTTTATTTATTTGATATTTTGTTTACAAAATGAGATATCAATTTTTAAAAACTCAAAAAATTTATCAAAAATGTCAAGGTTTAAATATGCAATTCTAGCTTAAAAAATTTCATTTACGACTGTTCAATAAATATACAAATGTTTTATTTGTACAATACAAAACAACTAGATATATCCACACCATAACATCGTTATACTACTAAATTTGTGACTCGTCTCTGCAATTTGCAGCAGCAATAGTAAACCATTGCACACGAAGTAAAATATATTTCTGTATAGTTGCGCACGCACAATTTTGTTGAACCCATATTGCGCAGTATTATTTATTTTCGTTTTGATTTTACTACTATAGTACAATGTATAGCAGCCTTTTTGTTGACAATTTCATTGCTGCTAGACATTCTTGTGTGAAAGATAAAAACATAAACAAACTTACGAACATACACACAACATATATACAAACTAAAGCATAGCGATTGACGACATACATGTTTTCAAAAATTGTGCGACACCTAACATTGCTATGTTGTGTTATGTTCTTTTTCTTATTTGCATTCCACACGAAGGCATTTTTAAATACGAGCAAAGACACACACAAACATCAACTTAAAAATAAAATGTCACACATGAACGAAGAAAGGCATTGTACGTTTTAACTGTCTTTGCATCAAGTGCGACATGTGTGACACTTGTCGCTCCTTTTTCTTTTATATGGTTTTTCATAGTTTGGCAATACATACTACAATTTTTCTTGTGCATTTTTTCTTCAAAAAATTATTGTAAATTAACAAAAAAAAAAAAAAATATATATACTTTTACGAAATGTATGGATTTGGAAAATTAAGTTATTAAATGTAATATTAATAAAACAGGTAAATATTAAACATTCATTAATTAATAATATTATAAGATGAAGATTCAGTTTAAGTTATACTTTAATGTATGTAAATTGATAAATGTATGTAATGATTTGTATAAAATTTTATTTGAATATTATGGAAAATTAGTGGAATATTTCTATATATAAATTTTTTGTGAAATAGTTTGCATTTAATTAAATATGCAGTAGTAAAAATAAATATATAAAATCGATGTGGAGAATCGTATTTTGCGACGGATGAATGAATTTAATAAATTAAATGTATTTATTTAAAATGCAAGAAAACTCAAATGAACATTTTTAGTTTCCTGTTAAGATTTTATAGAAAAAAAAAAAAAAAATAAAAAATCTTAGATTTCGCGGAAATTTTAAACAAACAAAATGCTTTAATGGGACGTTTACAATGGTGCTAGGTCATAAAAAGCAACAAAGAAAAGAAAGTATTATTTTTTTTTTTTTATTTTCCGTTTAATAATTTTTTTTTTATAGAAAATTCTACCTAAATTTTGTATGAATGAGAAGTAAATTTTGGCATACATCTACTATATATAAGAAATATGAACAGTTACAGGTAATTGACACGCAATAAAAAGTGCCTTTAAATTAAATATTTCTGTTTTTTTTCGCAATAAAACTGTCAGCAATAAAATAATATTCGCGGAAAATTCAAAAAGTCACACTTGTGATCATATATCCAAATTTAATTTTTATAGTGCCTGTAAACAATTATTTATTTTTTATAAAACTACAATGATATTCTAAATTTTTTGGTATTCTGTTTTTTGAACTCAATAAGTTTTGATCGTGTATTTATTTTTAAATTTGTGAAAATGAGTAGTGATAATGCTTTATTTAAAACAGAGAAAAGAATCTCCAAAAGCGAAATTTTCACTATACTTTATGAAATTAATGTGCTAACAATGAAATTATCAGAAATTATGTATTATGTAGTCGCTGCAATAATGTATGTACATATATAAATTCAACGAGAATTCTACATCTAATCTTTTGAGCTACAAAAAATATAAGACATCAAAAGAATAGGCACCAGTCAAAATTCAACTAACTAAAGAGCTAAAAAAGGAATATTTATATGTATATTAATAAAAATGTGGTTGAATCACTAAATTTTATAACAAATATGAATATTTTGAAATGAAGCAATAAACGTGTAATGTATAATTTTCTTAATATATATCCTTTCAGATGAAAATTAAGTTTTTTCTGAATAATTTTACAAACTAATTTTGAAATTGGAAATATAAATGGACTCTGTCATGTTCTCAAAAATTACTTATTTCTGTATTAGTTATAATTCTCAATAAAAAGGAATTCATAGTAAAAAAAGTAATTTTATTTTAAGTTTTTTTCTAAAATAGATTATGGATACATTTGGATCTTATACAAATAATTGGCCCTGCATTTAAAATAAAAGGAATAAATACATACAGTGTCTCACATAAGTTAGTGAATTTTAATTTTTAAATAAAAAATGAGTTATTTTTAGTTATAAAACTAGGTAAATAAAAAATAATAATTTTTTTATGAATGGGATTTTTTTGCCTGAGTTGTCTTCTTCCAAATGCTGCAAAAAATAGCACAAAATGTTGAATCGTTTCCGAGAAATTGAGAAAAATAACACGTGCAGTCATTTCAGGTACCTCACAAAAGCATTTGAATTTTTTAATTTTTTATATTTGAAGATACTCAAAATACAAAAAAGGCAAAAAAAGATATGTTTTTTTTTATATTAATTGCTATTAAGTATTGGTGTTAAGCGTTTACTATTTTGTTATAAATTTGGGGGCAAAATTTTAGGGAAATTAAGCGAAGTTTTTTTACATGTATCTTACAAAAGGGAAAATTGGAATAATCGGGTAATTTTTCCCAAATTATTTCTTAAATTTAATTTGTTTTATTTGGAAATAAAAATGGACTTTGTCATGTCTTCGAAAAATAATTTTTACTGCAAAAGTTCTAAATATTGACATTCCAAGCGGCGTACATATTTTCATTATGTTGTTAAAAATTAAAAATCTTCAACATTCTGTTTAATTTACTGAAGTATTGGTCCACATATTTTAACAAAACTTTCAGATTGTGTTTCTGTAGGTATTAGCTGTTATTTAATAGGAGATTTGGATACCGGCTACAAAAATACAAAGAAATTGGAGCCATAGTATAAAACGCGACAAAAGGCATATTTTAAGTTACATAACTATATGACTTTCAAGGTATAGGGGAACTATAAAAAGGTAAAAATACCCGAAAAAGTTTAGTATTCTGTTAATATTACTTATTTTGATGAAAATAAAGTTGAAAATTTTTCACTCCAACATTTCTGGATTGGAAGTTATTCATCCAAAAGTAATATGGCTAAGTAATTAGAAAAATAAACCCAAGTACAATTATGTCAGGGTATATTTTGGAGCTATATCATAAAGTCAGGTATTTTAGTCTCCAAATTTATAATTGGGTTATATATCGGGAAGATATTCCCCAACATTTTGAAATAAATTTTTGATACGTAGGGAACCAAAATGGGCTTGATATTTAAGGTATTATATTTTTAATGGTGCCATGCCTCATAATTATCGACTTGGACCCTTCGTATATGGGGTTTTAACAAAAAAACTCATAAGGAACTAAAACCATATTATTTTTTTACTATAATGACAAAAAAATTATTGTTTTGGTCAGTTATAAAGGTAAAATAGGCGTGTTCTTTCGAAATCAACCTTCTAAGTCCATTAAATATAAAATTGGACCAAAAATTCCCCAAAATTTTACTCCAAATTGGGGAAACAAATTAGTAAACATTTAATTGTGATACCTGTGACCAATTATTAATAAAAAATATATGAATTTCTCCAATTTGTATTCTGTTTGACATTTTTAAATACAAAAGTGATAAAAATTCAAATACTTTTGTGAGGTAAATTCGATGAATTTTCATACTCTTTATGGAATAACTTGGATACAATGAAATATTTTTGATTGCAGTTTTTTGCATTATAAAGTTAACAAATAGATAAACACAATTCAGTTAATAAATTTAGAATTATTTTTTTTAAATCATGTAATTAAAGCGTTTTAATTATTAATTTAAAAAATTCAAATACTTTAGTGAGACACTGTATATGTATATAAACAAAAATAATTTGATTTTCCCATATATTTGTTTCATTGTTATACAATTCTTAATTTATTTATTTATTTACTTGATTTTAAAAAAATTTTTTAATCTCCATCACTCTACTATCATACATACAAGTGCTTCTTACAATACATTGGTGGTAGTTTCTTTTACATCTACATTCAAACTCAAATGTTAGTACCATCACACACAACAATTTCTTTCACTACCTGTGTGTAAGTAAGCATATTTCGATATGACAGTAAACAACAGTTCATTAGCCAAAGCACGACATAACATAACATTACATTAGCCAATGCATGTCACAGCACAACATCAAATTTTTGCGTACGACACTTTTAAGCAAAATGATGTCTTACGCAGTCCTTTATTACAAACGTAAATACCAACATACAATATGTACATTAGGTTACATTTCAACCCTTAAGTGTTTTATTTTACACACAAAGCATCGAAAGTGCAAAAACAAGACTGCTAAATTGCCTACTATAGTAGAAAAATCAAAGCGCAAATTTTCAAATAGAAAAAAATATACAGCATAACAAAGAAAGCACTGACTGGTATTTAGTATATTTTCGGCAAAATTCTACGAGCACACTGCAGCACGAGGTTGTAGTTTATATATTTGACAAACAAGTTGAATACTGTTTAAGTATGTTGCTTTAAATTGTAAACAAACGCTGCAATTTTTAGTATACCACATGAAAATAATCCCAGCAGTTCAAAAGGTGCCAATTTGCCCATTATCACTAGATATATAACTACTTAGACGATTCACTAGTTACATTTGGTAGTGCAAGTGGTTGATAAACGATCACATTCTGCATTACATTTCACTAGTAAAATAACTACTAAATAATGTTTATTGTTTTAACTAGAAAATATAATATCTAAAAGTAAACTGCCACTTCTATGTTTACATGTAATGCATAGAGTTGCCGTTGAGAGCTTTAAAAGCGTAAATTGAGAAATTTATTCTCGTGTTATATATGAATATGCTGCAAAATTTCTTTTAGTGATTTCACTATTGAATTGTAGTGCAGATAGTAGCATTTCGCTTTCAGAAATTTACAATTCGCTACAACTATTAATTCAGTGAATTCACTATTGAAATGTAATGCAGTTAGTGACCAATCGACAAAAAGTCTTAAATTTGTCTCTATAATTAAACTTGATTATATACACTAAGGGAAAAAATTCGATTCAAAATCAACAACGGTTGTGCTCACATTGGTAATTTACGGTAACAGCTTTTTAATACCTTTCGTTAACAAATTTAATAGAAAACATAAGTAATTTAACAATCTGATACCGAAATGGTTTCAATTTGGTGCCAATTAGATATCGATTTTCAATAAGAATTGAACACGCAGTGTTTAATTTAAACACATACGGTGTAGATTCACTATTGACACAGAATGGTATTGTTTTCAACACGTATGTGATTGATATTTCTCTGGGTGTAGGAATTCCTTATAACTATTACATTAGTGAACACACTATTGTATTGTAGTGAAATTGTTGGCTCTTCGTTTTCAGAAATTCACAAAGTGTACGATTTCGTTACAACTATTAATTTATTAAATTCACTATTGAAATATAATGTAATAAGTGGCCAATTAGCCAAAAAGTATTGCATTTATCTATAGAAATTCCCTACATTGTAAACAAATTCGATACAACTATTTTGTTAGTGAATACACAATTCATTTTTCAATTATTGATTTATCTTACTACTCAAATGTAAATATATTTAAGGAATGGTAGTCTGTTTTTATTATATTTTTAAAACTATTTTCCTATAAGTGCCTCTATGTACAATATAAGTTCTCAAATACTTTGGTCGGTATATACATTTATTTTGCAAAATTTATATGAGATATACACAGAAAAATATATACACAGAAAATAAATAATTCATTCAATAAACAACTTGTTTAAATTTGCTCCTCTCACCAAAATGATTATATCAATTACTAAAAACTGTAAAAAATACAAAACAGAAAAAAATTCCAAATTAATAAATTAATTAAGTCAATTAAGTGGGTGATTGAATAAATTAATAATTTAAATGAGTAAACAAATATTACTAAAATTTGATTCTTATTTGAATATATTTATTAAGTTTTGAAGCAAAATTAAACAACTTTTTTAATTAAAAAATATGAACATTTTTTCTGTGTATGAACTAAAAAAGTCAATAAATTATAAAACTTTTTTATGTATGTAATTTATTAACAAAAATATTTAATACTAGCTTTTTCTAGTGCGCTTCGCTACTCCCCTCGCACCTATTCGAATTTTAATATGAAAATTACAACAAAAATTTTTAAGACTTTCACTATAATACTCATTTAGATATGCGAAAATTAATATATTTTTTGTATCCATTTTCATTTTATCAAAGCGATATAATAAGCTGGACGTTCATATGAAGATTGATGGTTTTCACCATAATAGTTCTTCAGATTATCACTCCCCTGCTACGATAAAAAAGATATATCATATTTGAAGTTAGTGACAATTTATTTATATGAAACTATTTCTTATTTAATTATTAAATAAATTATAACAAAAATAGTAAAAAAATTGTTCCGTTGAATATTGAGATTAGGACCCTAATAAATTTAAAGTAAAAAATAAAAATAAAAAACATATAATCGGCCTAACCCGATAATACCCCACTCACCTATGGTAGTGTAGAGTTTAATTATCGAGACAAAAGTTGCAGGAACAACATAATAAAATACCTAATCATTAGCTTTTATTTATTTATTTATTTATTTTTTAAAAATTTAAAATATAAAGTTTTTTTTCTTTAAAAACTGTTAAAAAAGTAAAAAAAAAAAATCTTTCATAGGACAACATTACACTTAATACATATATTATATATAATATCTTATATAAGTTACTTTTAATAATTTAACTGTTTGTTAAATGTTCACATTTTGTCTAAATAAATAATATAAAAATAAAAAAGTATACGTTTAAATTACCAATTCACTAACTACATGTAATGCCTAAAATCGCCGTTAGTATTTTGTTAAATAAGAAATTTTATGTAAATTCATAATCAGACCCATATATAAATTGCCAATTCACTAACTACATGTAATGCACAAATTAACCATTATTGTTTTCATAATACGTTTTCTCTTAATTCATAAACAAAACCATATATAAATAGCCAATTCACTAACTACATGTAATGCAGAAATTCGCCGTTAGTTTAATTTTGTTGGCACAGATGATGCATACATTACAACAAATATTCTCTTGAAATTGAAAACAGCACATAGCAGAATGTTAAATAAAGAGATCAATAGCCCAGTGGTTAATACGCGTGCCTACAAACCAGAAGGTTAGAAGTTCAAGCCCAGCTGAAGACATCTATGAATCAAAATATAAAATAAAAACATCAGAAAATTCTTAAAAAAAACTAAATTAATAAAATAAAAAAACAATAATTACTTATCAGGGAAATTAAAACTTTAAAAATACAAAATAAAAGTACAATTTTATTTTTTCAACTTTTTCGTCCCAAATACGAGAGTTTTTGTACTACTGAAAATACTAGTGACTTGTTATGCTGATAGTGCTAGTTTCTTACGAACAGTTCAATGTGTAGTATTATGTTTCATTCGAAATAACTAGAAAAATGGCACCATCCAAACTACTAGTGAATAGTAATGCAAAGGGTATCCAATTGGTTACCTCCAATGACATCCCCATGTTAAATTCACCAGTTAAAAGCATTGTGAGTGGGTTGAAAAGTAACTAGTGGTAGTTCTTAGTGGCTAACGAATTCGACGTAACGGAACTAGTTCGGCGAACTGCTGGGATGCTGCAGTTTGTAGTAGTATGGAACACAAAATGTTAAACAGTGAATATATATTTTTAGTATGGCGTTTGTTAGTAGTTGATATTCATAATAAATGAGAGCTACTATAGTAGAAAAATTAAACCTTGAAAAATATCAGTGTTTATTTCTTTGATATTTTGTTTACAATAAAATGTGATATCAATCTTAAAATCATTTAAAAACTCAAAAAATGTATCAAAAATTTTCATTTATTTTTGATTTAAACTTGATTCTTCTACTTTCAAAAAAGCTAAATATATCTAGGAAAAATATTAAATTTTGTATAAAAGAGCTGGGAAAAAGTAATGTTATTTCTTAAACAATGTTTAACTATTATGATTTTTTTTCTGTGTTGTTTACTTAAATGCTTATGTTCATTTTTGATGTTAAAAAATAGTTTCGTACAAAGTTTTTAATAGATTCGGATTTATAAAATAAAAAAATATTATTCATGTAGCCAAAATTTGTTAGTAATATTAAAACATTTGTTAGTGTAATTTAACCCTTAAATACCAATGAACACCGATTTTGCTGAAAAAAATATATGATATATAAAATTAGAAAAAATAAACAATTGCATACCCCGATTTCGAAAAAATTTTTGAAAAGATATTTACAAAAAACTGGTTGTATCTTATAAGATATACTGAGCACTCTCTAGAGTTTATGTTATACATAAAATTTTTGTTTTGCAAAGAAAAGTGTTCTTATAAAACGTATAATAAATGTATTAAATTTTGAAAGTTTTAATTTATTTTTTCAACAAAGTTGGAAAAAAACAATACAATTTAAAATTTTAATAATTTAATTTAAGGTAAATAATGCAAAAAATATTAAACTAAAAATAATACATAAGAATATGAAATTAGACACAATCAAGTAAGAATGTTATATTCGGCTTTGACCAATCTATATATCCACCAACTGAAACTTTTTAAAATACTACCACATATGCGAAGTGGGTCGTAAAGTGGGCGGACTACGCCCATTTTTGGTTTGGCATTTTACATTTACCTCTTTATGGATGATGGGCGGTATAGTGGTCGGTTTCCAAGTTTATATTGGACTTTATACTTATTGTTCAAAATATCGTGAACGTATATGTTTTTTTGTAAAAAAATTTCGGCCAAAAAGTATAAACTGGAGTTACAATGGACACCCTGTGTTTCTAGTTTTCGATCCATAACGTTGTTGTTTATGAACCGATTTTATCAATTTACAATGCCAGACAAACCTTATATTAGAAAAATATTTGGGCCAAATTTCATTCCCGTAGATGTTCCGCCCCGAGTCCTATACTGGTTTCAACAGCCAGAAAGACAGGCGGACGGACTTAGGTAGATATATTCAAAATATAACCAGGACCCAAAATATATATTCTCTATATGGTCTTAAAAAATTTTTCGACATGTTACAAACAGAATGACAAACTCAATTCATACCTACCCCTTCTGATAATGGTAGGTATGAAAACACAATCATAAAAAAAGAAAATATTTGATTTGACTTGAGATTTAAACTACGACAACAGAAATTAGATGGAAATGAAGTCCAAATATTTGTACAGAATCTCTACATCTGGGGAAAATTTCAGATCTTTGTAATAATTAATTTTGAAGAGAAAATTATTTTTATACGATATATGTTTTCATCGATTAACAGCCTTTTAGCCTCTTACAGGGTAGATGTCAGTTCTTAGTGTCCCATTTCTCCCCGCTATTGTAGCAAAGTCTTCATAATTGTGCAATAAGCTCAAGCATTGATTGTTAGGTATATTTGGAACCGGAAACATTTCTTATGAATGATATTTCCGGTTAATTAAAGTAGTTTTCTTAGTTTTCACATATGAACCTTATATCCCAAAAACGTTCACCAAAATAAATATCTCTTTTTCAATCCCAATTAATTAAAGAAGCCTCGGTTAATTAATTAAAATAAGAAATCCTTGTTTTTTTTTTTGTCCTGTATATTTCCTGTATTTTCCGAAATTACAAACTTTCTAATTCATCGAATTGGATCTGTTGGAAAATATTGTTGTTTCCCAACCACACACATTAATATTTATATATTAATAGAAATTTAGAAATTATTAATTAAATCAAATTTCTTAGATTAATTAAATACTATACTAACTTTTGTTACACCATATAATTAATTTGTTTATTATTAATGTTTAACTTCATTATGATTAATATGAAATTTATATTTGTACTAATTACGATTATTTCATATATAAATATATAGGTTGTAACGAAAGATGATCTCTATTCACATTACATACTATTCTCTTTATACATTTTATTATTACCGAACATACTCTCATTTTAAAATCTCTTATACTATTCATTTATATATTTGTTAATAATTGTAATATAATTGTATAAAATTTATTAAAAACGATCCTGATTCCTTATATCTGAACCGATTTCAAAGATTTTTATATGGATTCTGTTAGTCGATATCTACAGAAAACCTCGCCGCATGCCTATATTATCTCTTTTTGTTTAAGAGATATTAAGCTTCAAATATTAAAATTGAAGTTTTTCGCTACAGTGGGTCCAATTTTAGCCCCATTGTTTTAGTTTCATTAAAAACAAATATAAAAGTTGTGCAAAGAAAGAATTTGGAAAAAATATTTACTTTCAAAAAAAGTTGATTTTTTCCCGTTTTTTTCGAATTTTCGGATAATTTCGAATTTTCGGCTTTATTTCTCAAATCGCAAAGCTGGAATAAAAACAAATTCATACTTTTTATTTAGTCTGAAGTGTTTTAATTTTTTTCGCAATAGAAATTTTTGCTCCCCGTTATCGGTTGGAAAGATATAGCAAAAAATTCCATTTTTGTAAATTTTTTAAAGTTTTTTTTTTGGGAATTACGGGATTTTTGTAGACAAACCTTTGAATTAAGCATTAAAAAATCTACTTATGTGTAAAATTTCATATCGACTAGCAGAATACTCCCATACAAAAATCTTTGAAATCGGTTCAGATATAAAGAATCAGGATCGTTTTTAATAAATTTTATACCCGAGGTGTCCAAATTTGGGACCCTGTGGACTCGCCGCCTGTAGGTCTATATAGTCCAAGCTCAAAACTTAAACTCGCCTACACCTTGACTATCAGCATGTGAAATTTCATGAAAATCAGAGGAGCCGTTTCAAAGTTCCATAATTATTTCCATTTCATTTTTTAAATCGCACACTGTGCGGCGTTGATTATGCTGGCCCAATTTCTGTAAAAACTCCACCTTTCGATCCGCTATTATTTCAAAGGGTTATATTTGTCTGTTCCTGTGTATATTTTGTTTGCTCCACCGGCAGTTTCTGATAGATGAGGCTAAAAAAATAATACGTGTGCAAAAATTGGGTCAATCGGTCGTAAACCGGCCAGTAGACTTTGACCTTTGTCCTAAAACAAGGCTTAAAAGTAGCTAATATCTTTATTGCGCTATAACTGTTTAATTTAACATTTTCTGATAAAATACTATATAAGCTTTTTATTCAGAATGAAATGCAGAAATTTTTGACATATAATTTTTTAGCCTACTACGACTTGTTGTTATGTTATAAGCAATCAAAGTAAAAATTTTTTCTAGAAACGGTTTTTATTATTTTGTAGAGCAGGATTTGTAGTTTTTATAAATCGATACGTTTTGTCACATTTGCTTTATAAATTAGGGTAGATGGACCAAAATCTGAATTTTGGGTATCAATTTTTTATTTATTATACAAAATTTGTACTATATGTAGGGTGTAGCATGAACTTTTGAATCATTACAGAAAGTATTTTTAAATTGCTATTGAATTAAATAGTCACTCGAAATTTAGGTGTTGCCGATTAACCAAAAATTATAAAAGTTGACATGTTTATATTTTTACATATAGGTAAATAATAGGTAAATAATTATTTGTAATATTAATAAAAATTTTCATTATTATTATTCGTAAAAATGTTAAATTAAACAGCAAGTGATGATGATGAACTTCTAAATGTAGAATGGAAGTACATTAAAAGCTTCCTTAACGGACAGCTCCCATAGGCGGACATCTCCGGTAGGCGGACAATTTTTTAGGTCCCATGGTTTAGGTGGCATTTTTAGAATAAATTAATCTCCGCTAGGTGGACGCTCCCTTGGGCTGACGCGGACACCTGTTTTTAGGGAAAACATCTCTCGTAGGCGGACAAAAATCATAAACCGTAAAAGAAATGTAGCGAATATTTTATAATAAGATGCTACTTATTATCATTTTTGTCCGTGTTTGCATTCATATTTACTTATATTTTTGGAAATTAAATAGTTTACTATTTGTTTTTTAGTTAACTTTTTGCTGGTTTTAAGCAAAAACTAGTTTTTTAATTTAAGATGCTACTTATTATCATTTTTGTCCGTGTTTGCATTCATATTTACTTATATTTTTGGAAATTTGTGAGGATCTAATTCTTGCGAATTAGGTCCACAACGATAAAATAAATATTTTTGTATTTTATACCAATAAATGAATTTTTTGACAAGAGTTAGAGTTTTATTGGTAGGGAGATGGATTACATCCATCTATATTGGGGGGCGAATTACATTCGCCTATGTACCTCTTTTCTTTTCAGATGTTCCGGAGGTCGATGGGGTAAAGGATGGAACAAAGTGTTCCGGAGGTCGATGGGGTACACAGGAGGAAAAGTTATTCAGGTCAGGGGCAGGTGGTGGGTTTGATCTTAAATGGCACGCTAGCCATTTAAGGGTTTAAGTAAAAGCACAACAGGAAGAAGTAGCAGCAGAGAGCAGCAGGGAGAAAGGCCGAAGTGAAGACGTCAATGCCTACATCGTCACAGCTGAGCAGGCGAGTAGCAGAACTGACGAATCACGGAGGTAGCAGCGAGAAATACACAGGAGTGTAAGAGTAGCAGTGAAGCAGAGGAGAGATGTAAACACAGCAAGACAGAAGGAGACAAAGCAAAGAGGCCATATAAACAATAACACACACACATAGATCACGAAACTGTTACAGCAGCGAACATCAAAACAACAGGAAAACAAGGTTCGATGCAACAACCGCTATCGGTTCGAACCAACTGCAAGAAAACTACAATAATATTAGTTTTAAGAATGTATATAAGCCAGAGCAAATTACAAGCTCACTCTCTTATCTTTTGGGGTGCTGGTCAGTGAACAAGCAGACGTGGTGAGTAGCCGGTGAATAAAAAAATAAAAGACTAACAGAGCAGTGTTAGGAGAAAAAAATAATAATAATAAGTGGTTGAATTGATTACATCAATCCAACGTAGGGTATACCGATTTTCAATCAGTAAGATTAAAGACTTCAACAAGGTTTACAATCGGGTTGAAGTGACAGGAGATACACACTGCTCAGGGCCAAGTGGTAGAATATTTTCTTGGAAGTTTTCACTCAGAAAATACAGGGCTAAGAAAAATCTCGGATTACATCCAAGATCAAAACAATCAATAAAGAAGCTTTCAATTAAAAGTGTCTCAATAAAACAAGTTGTGATTAAAGAAATATAAGAAAATAAAAAAGAAATAATTAGCCAAGTGAAAATATAAAGTCTTAACAGTGTTTTATTTATGTAAGAACCTTGGACGCGACTGAGTTTTACCCCAGCTGCAAACCCGGATAACCGGAGGTTCCTTACATTGGCGCCCGAGCAGGGACTTAGGAAAAAAAATTCAAGTGAAAGTGCAAGTGACTAGTGAATTATGGTGCGAACATCGTGGGCTTATACCCTCCGAAGAGACGAACTGGTGCAGTATTTAGAAGAGTTTAATCTAGATGTGAGTGGTACAGTAGAAGAGATGAGAAGAAGATTTGCAACGTTCATATCTTCTGAACACAAAGAGAAAGTTCTTGCCAGGCTGGAAGAGCTGGAAAACAAACACGGACGTTGTCCCACACCCACAACACCAGGTATACAGGTACAACTGGAATTACCAAGTGTTTCTAATGTTTCGTCTAGAACGGGGCAGCAGGCAACCACAGGTCACCTGTTGCACCCAAATCCTCAACAAGAAAATGTGGCGCAATTCCAATCACAACTACCTTATTCGACGGTCATAGATATCGTCAGGAAGTGGTCATTTCGCTATGAGGGTGGAAAAGACCCTATATCGTTTATAGAACGGGTTGAAGAGTTGGCCGAAGTCTATGGGTTAGACAAAAATATGCTCCCACGAACGATGCCAGAACTATTAAAAGACGCGGCTTTATTGTGGTACAGAAACAACAACCGACAGTGGCAAACTTGGAAAGGTTTTCGTGACGACTTTTTAAAATTTTTTCTTCCTCCTCGCTATTTTGAAGGCCTCGACGACGAGATCCGTAGACGGCAGCAAAGACCACGTGAGAGTTTTAAAGACTTCGTTATCGTGCTTCAAAACATGATGAGACACGCAGGATACAGCTCAGAGCAACAAGTGGACCGGATATTTAGGAACTGCCTGGTTGATTATCAAATGTATATCCGAAGAAGAGATTTCAACTCCCTCGAAGAGCTCATTCAAATGGCCGAAGATTTCGAGGTTATCCGCACAAACCACCCCGAAATAAGTCATGATCACCATAATACTCGACAAACACAGCAACGAGGTGACAGGACGCATCAGGTAGTTCCAGTGGAAAACGAGGTGCCCATTAATCCCGCTACCGCCTGCAGAAGATGTGGACAGGAGGGTCATGGCTATCGATTCTGCCAGAATGAAAGTGTGCTGTTTTGCTGGCAATGTGGTAGGAGAGGTGTGAGAACGAGGGAATGCTGCCGTAGAAATGCGGGAAACTTCAGAGGACCGCGCCAACAGCAAGGGGAGAACGCGGCCCGCAACAACCAGCCCTTGCCCCAATAAGCGCGTTTCGACAGACCGAGACGAGGTTGCTGGCGAGTATTGTAATAGGGAACCAGCAAAAAGAGGCGACTATAGACACAGGGGCTTCAAGAAGTTACGTGAGTGAGAGTGTGGCGGAGCAGCTAAGAGGATGTAGCGTGGTGATTCCCGTGGAGAATAAAATCAGTCTAGCGAATGGTGCAACAGTGGAAGTGAGGGAGTTTCTTGGTGTGGAGGTGCGTTTGGGTAGCAAAAGCTGTAATTTGGAGGTAGGAGTAATGCCTAGTATGCTAGACGACGTTCTGCTGGGGTTAGATTTCCTGAGAGCGGCGGAAGTTGAGATGCAGTGTGGTGACCAGAAAGTGAAGTTTAGGCCTGTTACACATCAGGTAATGGTAGCGGTAGAGGAGGAGGTAGTAGAAGCAACGAGTGAGAGTAAGCCCAGTGAAGAAGATGTAATAAGGAAGTTTCTAGAAGAGGAGTTAGATAAGTTTAAACACGTCAAGGGTCCAACAAACCTAGCCGAACACAAAATAGTTCTCAAAGATGACAGACCGGTACGACAAAGGTATACGCAACGGAATCCCGAAATGTAAAGGTTGATCAACGAGGAAATTGACGAGCTGTTAAAAAACGGATGTATTGAGCAGTCAACAAGCCCATACAGTGCACCAATCGTCATGGCACCCAAGAAAAATGGGAAATTGAGGCTGTGCATTGACTACAGGCAGTTAAATGCGAAAACGGTGGCCGATGCTTATCCATTACCACGGATAAATGCCATACTTGATCGCCTTCGTAACGCCAAATACATCAGCAGCATCGACCTGAAGAATGGTTATTGGCAGATACCTATGGCAGTAGACAGCAAGGAGTACACTGCGTTCACGGTAGCAGGGAAAGGTTTGTTTCAGTGGAGGGTGATGCCTTTTGGTCTTACGTCGGCACCAGCAACCTTCCAGAGAACGCTAGACAGAGTCATTGGCGCTGAAATGGAACCTCATGCGTTTGCCTACCTTGACGACATCGTGGTACTGGGCAATTCTCTCGAAGAACACATGGCAAATCTGGAGAAGGTATTTCGAAGACTACGAGAGGCACGGCTGACCATCAATCACGAAAAATGTAAGTTCTTCCAAAAAGAAATTAAATATTTAGGTCACGTCGTTAACGAAGAGGGCATCAGTACGGACCCCGAAAAGATTGCTGCTATTCGAGAGCTACAGCCACCTAGAAACGAAAGAGAGCTACGAAGATGTCTGGGAATCGCCTCTTGGTATAGACGATTTGTCCCGGAATTTTCCCAAGTTGTGTCCCCATTAACCGCGCTGCTAAATAAGGGAAAACACTTTCGCTGGAACCAGGAGCAACAAGAGGCGTTTGATAGATTGAAGAAGATGCTTACCGAAGCCCCGGTATTAACATGCCCGGACTTTAGTCGAAAGTTCACGCTACAAACCGATGCATGTGATTATGGGTTAGGTGCAGTTTTAACCCAGGAGTTCGATGGTCAGGAAAAGGTAATATCTTACGCAAGCCGACGATTAAATTCCGCAGAAGCAAATTACTCATCCACCGAAAAGGAATGCTTAGCAATTGTTTGGGCGATAAGAAAGCTAAGGCCGTACTTGGAGGGATACCATTTTACGGTGGTAACAGATCACCTTGCGCTAAAATGGCTGAATTCTATAGAGAGTCCCTCAGGACGTATAGCTAGGTGGGCGCTGGAGCTTCAGCAGTATAACTTCGATGTACAATATCGACGTGGAAAGCTGAATGTTGTAGCCGATGCTTTATCGCGCGACCCAGTTGATGTCTGTCAAACCGTGCAAGAGAGCTTCCAGAAGTGCAAGTGGTGGCTCAACAAATGCGAAGAGGTGAAGAAAGAACCCGAAAAGTTCCCAGATTTTTCAATTGTGGAAGAACAACTTTATCGCCATCTTCCAGCCACCGACGAAGACGAAGAGTGTGTGCCTTGGAAACTATGCGTTCCGTCGTTTCAGAGGAAAAGAGTTCTAGAGGAAAATCATGACGCCCCAACTGCAGGTCATATGGGCATAAGAAAGACAATTTCACGAGTAACGAACCGGTATTACTGGCCCGGAATGTTCAGGGACATTCGGAGATACGTCCGAAATTGTAAGATATGTCAGCAGTACAAACCAAGCCAACAACTTCCCGCAGGACAAATGTTGTCACGTATTGCAGAGGAACCATGGGCTATTGTTTGCGCAGATTTTGTAGGCCCTTTGCCAAGGTCAAAGCACGGTAATTCAATGATGCTTGTCTTTACAGACAAATTTTCTAAATGGTCGGAATTGGTGCCATTGCGTAGAGCCACGGGAGAGACGCTTAGAAAAGCATTCAGAGAAAGAATTCTGGCAAATTTTGGTGTACCAAAAGTACTTATCACGGATAACGGGTCACAGTTTACTAGCAAAATCTTCCGAGCCTATTTAAAAGACATCGGAGTGCAGCACCAATTAACAGCTCCTTATACACCCCAAGAAAACCCCACAGAACGAGTAAATCGCACCGTAAAAACAATGATCGCACAATACGCTACAAATAATCAGAAAACTTGGGATGAAGTTTTACCGGAAATTCAACTGGCACTCAATAGCGCGAAATCAGATACCACGCAGTATAGCGCAGCATTTCTGGTACAAGGAAGAGAACCTAGGCTTCCCAACGCCTTATACGACGAGGTAACATCTGGCACTGGAACGCAAACGAGAAATCCAACAGAAAAATCAGAAATGTTAAAACAAATATTTAGTCTCGTACGAAAGAATCTCGTAAAAGCTGCCAAAGATCAAGGGCGCTATTACAATTTACGACGCAGAAAGTGGAGACCGAGACCTGGAGAACTTGTTTGGGTGAAAGAACATCATTTGTCCAGTGCGGCAGATAACTTTGCCGCAAAACTGGCACCGAAATTTGAAGGTCCATATCGTATCCATCGCCTGATATCACCCGTTATCGCGGAATTAAGAAAAGAAGGTGAAAAGAAGTCCCGTACGGCTCATATCAGTGAATTAAAAATATATAATGAGTCCCGAAATAGTAATAGTCATAATAATAATAATTAATAATAATAATTAATAATAAGTAAATTGAAGCAATGAATTAAAAAAAAAAGATATATATACAAAAATATATAAAAAAAATAAAAAAATAATGAAAAAAAATATATAAAAAAATAGATATATATAAAAAAAAAAAAACGCTAAAAAAAATAATGAACTTAAAAAAAACGCTAACATGGGCAACATTGTTCGAAGGTTCGATCAAACATCGGCGGCTTGATCAAAGAGAACAATATAATAACATACCTACTAAGCTACATATTACACACAATAAATTTAGTTTATTAAAAACTGTGCGTGGGTGAAGTCGCGAGTGCGTTAAAGCGGGAAGATAGTTGAAAAGAAATTGAAAAAAAAAACTAACAACACATAAAAAAAAAACAGTAACTGTGTAACATATATTACTTACAAACTAAACAAAAGAAAACAATACAGTGAGTAAAAAAAAGTTAAATGCATGAAATAAATAAAATTGTGTGTAGTGTAGCTGAGTACTTATTATCAATAATAATAGTTATAATAAAAAAAAAAAAAAATATTAAAAAAAAAAGAAAGAAGAACATTGGGAGAAGGCATGAATAGAAAATTATAAAAAAAATAAAAAAAAATAAAATAGTTGTGGACAAAAATAAATGAATAAGTAAACAAATAAATAAATAAATAAAAAAAAAAAAATAGGAAAGAAAGTTAAAAAAGAAAACGGTAGATAGAATAAATGTGTGTGTGATGTAGAATAATGTCTTGGAAAAGTAGAACATCACTAAAAATGGAAAAAATAAATAAAATTCCTATATGAATTTCAGATGAATCAGGACAATTTTGTACCACTGCGTGTTGGAGAGACGATTGTGATATCCGATAGTGAGGACGATCGAAGTACAGCTGATATACCGTCGTCCCAGCTAAGTTGTCGGTCCGGCGAAAGCTTACTGAGGGAGGCAGAAGGGGGATGGTACGATCCCGATGAGGCTGGTCAAAATTCTCAGTACACGGAAGAGCAGGATGGCTGGATTTCCCCAGGTGAAGAAGTTTCGAATTCACAAACGACGGAGCAATCCTTACCCGACTGGGAGCCGAGGGTCTGGGTAGAGGCGCGCTTAGACCGCTGTATTGTACGTCGCCGTCGATACCGGCAATACATAGCACAAATAGGCATCACATGGACGGTAGAAGAGTCGGACAGCGAGGCGGAGGACCCAGACCCACTTGTGGAGACGCCCGTGTCTCCCAGGAAACTGGCCATCCTGGACGGACGAGCCAGCCCCGTGAACGAAAACCCGGAAGCAGAGGCGCATGACCCCCTCGAGCCGGCCGATGGTGAAGAATTACGTTTGAGTGGTGTGGACGACGATGTGCTCTCTCTAGGGGGAATGAGCCTAGGGAGCATCGAAGAGGCGCTACATCGAGTCCTGCAGTCTGCTGAGACCGGAGAAGAAAGGGAAGAGCCGGTCCCTATAGAAGAACGAGAAGTCGTCCCACAGTATGAGGAGACAGAAGGAGCCCTCCCCGATTCCTTAAAGCAGGAAATACGATCGGCGGTGGAAAAGGGGCGGAAATTGTGTTTCAGGAGGAAGGTGGCGGGAAGATCCTACCGGATTCGAATTTCGGCCACGGGAAGAGTGGTGGTTCGCGGTCTTCCCGAAAGAAAGGAGGGAGTGTGAGGATCTAATTCTTGCGAATTAGGTCCACAACGATAAAATAAATATTTTTGTATTTTATACCAATAAATGAATTTTTTGACAAGAGTTAGAGTTTTATTGGTAGGGAGATGGATTACATCCATCTATATTGGGGGGCGAATTACATTCGCCTATGTACCTCTTTTCTTTTCAGATGTTCCGGAGGTCGATGGGGTAAAGGATGGAACAAAGTGTTCCGGAGGTCGATGGGGTACACAGGAGGAAAAGTTATTCAGGTCAGGGGCAGGTGGTGGGTTTGATCTTAAATGGCACGCTAGCCATTTAAGGGTTTAAGTAAAAGCACAACAGGAAGAAGTAGCAGCAGAGAGCAGCAGGGAGAAAGGCCGAAGTGAAGACGTCAATGCCTACATCGTCACAGCTGAGCAGGCGAGTAGCAGAACTGACGAATCACGGAGGTAGCAGCGAGAAATACACAGGAGTGTAAGAGTAGCAGTGAAGCAGAGGAGAGATGTAAACACAGCAAGACAGAAGGAGACAAAGCAAAGAGGCCATATAAACAATAACACACACACATAGATCACGAAACTGTTACAGCAGCGAACATCAAAACAACAGGAAAACAAGGTTCGATGCAACAACCGCTATCGGTTCGAACCAACTGCAAGAAAACTACAATAATATTAGTTTTAAGAATGTATATAAGCCAGAGCAAATTACAAGCTCACTCTCTTATCTTTTGGGGTGCTGGTCAGTGAACAAGCAGACGTGGTGAGTAGCCGGTGAATAAAAAAATAAAAGACTAACAGAGCAGTGTTAGGAGAAAAAAATAATAATAATAAGTGGTTGAATTGATTACATCAATCCAACGTAGGGTATACCGATTTTCAATCAGTAAGATTAAAGACTTCAACAAGGTTTACAATCGGGTTGAAGTGACAGGAGATACACACTGCTCAGGGCCAAGTGGTAGAATATTTTCTTGGAAGTTTTCACTCAGAAAATACAGGGCTAAGAAAAATCTCGGATTACATCCAAGATCAAAACAATCAATAAAGAAGCTTTCAATTAAAAGTGTCTCAATAAAACAAGTTGTGATTAAAGAAATATAAGAAAATAAAAAAGAAATAATTAGCCAAGTGAAAATATAAAGTCTTAACAGTGTTTTATTTATGTAAGAACCTTGGACGCGACTGAGTTTTACCCCAGCTGCAAACCCGGATAACCGGAGGTTCCTTACAAATTAAATAGTTTACTATTTGTTTTTTAGTTAACTTTTTGCTGGTTTTAAGCAAAAACTAGTTTTTTAATTTAATGTTTACTTTTACACTTCATTAAAAATTCTTCATACTAGAAAAAACGAAAATGAAAACTTGATCCCTAAAAATAGATGCTGTTCCAGTTACCTATGTCCTGAAGACAGTCTCGATGATGGGTGCATGATTTTTCGTACAACACAATGGCGGCAGATTCCTAAAAATCTTGACAGCTTTTTTGAACAAGGGGCATAGAAATTCTGCTCTTGTTGGGCAGAGCGACATTGTCATCAGTCATATGCTGCTTAAGATCGAGGCCAGGCCACCAACATAATTTTTCCAAGTTAATCCTGTTTTTTTGAAATGCCAATATATGTAGATGACTTTGTTGTCAAACTTGTCATTAACATACTTTTAATTTTTAAAATTTCGTGGAAAAATCGTTAGTAAAAATGCTGTTGAAAGAAATCTGAACCTTAGCCAATTAATAGATGATTTTTTTCGCGTACGAAAAATTAAAACGGAGAGAAGCGAACTGTAGCCATAAATTCGATAAAATAAATTTCATGAAATCATAATTTGTTGCAAATAATGTCTAAATGAAGATGCAAAACGTCTTTTGCCGCAGAAGCAAACGAAAAAAAAAACAATTTTAGTTTTTTTGCTTTAAAATTGAGCTATTAAGTAAAATGTTTCAAACGTTAAATTAATGCAAAAATAGATAAATCATAAAACACTTTTCAAATAAAATTTTTCTTAAATGGAACAAATTTTATGACTGTTTCGTTTATGAAGCTAATGTTACGATCTTTTAACTTTTGTCAATATTGATGTAATTTTTGAAGATGAAATTTTTTGTATAAATGTAGTTTGGTTCAGAACATTAAAATCCAGTAAATAAAACAAACATTTGATTTTTTAGTGGTTACTGCCTTTTGCATTTTAGTTGACGACATATATGTATAAATAAAAATATGTATATCTATAAGTTAATTTATTACAAGCAGTCTTTAATGTTGACATAAAAAGATATAGTACTAAATTACCCCTTGTAAAAAAAAAAATATGTACCATATACCATAGACGGACATCTCCCGATAACAGACAAAATCAGCGTGACGATCGCTGTCCGCCTATGGGAGCTTTTATAAAACCTTATATTTAAGTAAATATTTAAATACCATGTATTGACTTCTTGATAAATACATTGGAACTGAATTTAAAAATTACAATTTAAGTGTTCAAGACAATGCCATAGTATAATTATAAAGTATACTCGTAAGAACAGCTGTTTTACAATTTTTTTTGACAGTACCTCGCGGTACTGTCAAATTGTTTTTATATTCATATGTAAAATTTTTTTCGAGTTTTATTACTCTTGCTCTCTTTCATTCTCTCATTTTTTACACTAACAAAATACAAGCAATTTTTGTTTTTGTAGATGTGCGAGTACTTTATTATTATACTATGGACAATGCCTTACGGAAATAAAATGGTTTACGTTTAATTAACCTTTGTTATGTCATGTACCCTCAATAGAGGGAAATTATAAAATAAATTGCATAATTGTTCCTTTTTGAGAGAAAACTAAACAAAAACAGACAAAAAAATATTTCTGATGGCATCGAAACAAAACTAAATTATTTTATTAATTTAACTCATATAAGTTAATTTACTAGTTCTTTTGCAAATATATTTTTATTTACTTCCAAGTTATTGTGAGAAATGTTATCAATTTTTAATATATATCACCGATTTTAAGGTAAAAGAGATGAAAAGGTTGTTTATATGTAAAAATATTAACATGTCAACTTTTATAATTTTTGGTTAATCGGCAACACCTAAATTTTGAGTAACTGTTTAATTCGTTAACAATTTAAAAATACTCTTTATAATGACTTAAAATTGTATGCTACACCCTACATTAAGTACCAATGTTTGTATAATAAATAAAAAATTTATGCCTAAATTCAGATTTTGGTCAATCTACCCTAATATATAAAGCAAATGTGACAAAACATGTTGATTTATAAAAACTACAAATCCTGCTCTACAAAATAATAAAAACCTTTTTTAGCAGGCTAGGCCAATATTAAAACCAGGGCATTTTTAAAAAAAAGTCCATATAAAAATGTTTATTTTGATTGTTTATAACATCACAACAAGTCATAGTAGGCTAAAAAATTATATGTCAACAATTTCTGCATTTTATTCTGAATAAAAAAGCTTATATAGTATTTTATAGGAAAATGTTAAATTAAAGAGTTATAACGCAATAAATATTTTAGTTACTTTTTAAGTCTTGTTTTAGGACAAAGGTCAAAGTCGACTGGCGTGTTTCCGACCGATCGACCTACCAGAAACTGCCGGTGGAGCAAGCAAAATCAAAACTTTTGTAAAATCCATTCATTTTATGAGTAATCTACTGTGTATGGTGACTAAAGTCATACATTTGGAGGCAGTTTCCGATCTGACAATAAACTCATTTTTAGCTGCTTTTCGCAGATTTGTTTCTCCTAGAGGTAACTGCACGGATATTTATTCAGATTGTTGCACTAATTTTATAGGTGCATCCAAAGAGCTACAGGTCCTTTTTAATCGGAATTCTAAATCAATTTTTGAAGATTTGCGTAACTCGTTGATATCAAATGGTACTCAATGGCACTTTATTCCACCTGCATCTCCGAATTTCGATGGTCTATGGAAGGCAGGCGTGAAATCTGTGAAATATCATTTAAAACGAGTCATGCATGACAAAATTCTTAGTTTTTAAGAGCTTTCAACATTGTATAAATGTTACTCTGTAAGATAGCAATAAGTTTACTTTATTAATTGAAACTTTACTCATTGAATAAACGTCTGTAAGAAAAGTTCGCCTTTTGTCTCGTGTACTTAATTCCGCACTTATTTAATTCCATTAACTCTAACAAAGGTTATGGGCCCAGCGTGCCAAATAAATTGTCGAAGATAAGTCGGTCGAGTTTTTGTCAAAACGTTTAGTAAATATATTGTATTGTATATTTGCGAAAAATGTCAAGTTCAATGCAGATCGAAAAATTGAGTGATAACAATTATCCAAGTTGGTCAATACACATGAGGAGTCTCTTAATCACGTTGGATTACTGGACGGTAGTAGATGGTATTTGTTCACCAACAGCATCAGCGGAAGAGAAAGCGCAGTGGAAAACTATAGACCAAAAGGCTTTGGCTACGATCACGTTAAGTATTAAACCTTCAGAATTAATTCACATCAAAAGATGCAGAACTTCTAGAGAAGCATGGGAAAAACTTAACTCCGTTTACATAGCAAAAAGTCCGGCTCGAAAAGTTAGTTTATTTAAGAAATTGATACGTTTCAAAATACAAGATGCTATTGGTTACACACAACAAATCAACGAATTTAGTAATTTGGTTGAGTCGTTAAAAGAAATCGATGTCTCCGTCCCTGATGACTTTATTAGTATTTTGTTGCTTTGTAGTCTCCCCGATGACTTTGAAAGTTTTATTGTAGCTATCGAAAGTAGAGATAAATTACCAACGATAGATCAATAGAAGGTCAAAATATTGGAAGAACATCAACGTCGAGACGAAAAAGTACATGTGGGTGAGGAGCACGTTTTTGCGGCGTATTCGAAACAGAAAGAAAGAAGTTAGAATAAATATCAGACAAATAGAAGATATAACAATATAAAATGTTATTCATGTGGGAAGAGAGGCCATATCAAATCACAATGTAACAAGAAAGAAATCGTGATGAGTGCAAGAGAATGCGATTTATACTCAGATGATAATGAGTGGATAGTTGATAGCGGAGCATCATCACACATGAGTGGAAACAAAAAGCTTTTCTCTTTATTAAAAGAGCATAAACAAAAAATAACTATGGCTTCGGGTGATTGTGTATATGCAGAAGGCATAGGTAATGTAAATTTAAAATCGGAGTTTACCGACATTACACTATGCAATGTTCTCTTTGTGCCTAAGTTAAATTCTAATTTTTTATCAGTGAATAAAATAATTAAGCATGGAAACAAAGTGTATTTTTCTCAAGAGAAAGCAATTGTAAAAACAAAACACGATGAGAAGATTTTTGAAGCTCAAGCTAAGAGTGGTGTTTTTACAACAAAATTTCTGTCAAAAGAAATAAAAGAAGATAAAGAAAAGGTGATGATGGCGAAATCTAAAAATCAAAATTGTGACGTATGGCATAGAAGATTTGGCCATGTGAATATTAATGATTTGGAAAAAATTTATAAATACGAAATTGTGCGCGGATTGGAAATTAAATAAACCGATAAATTTTCTTGTGTTACATGTGCCATGTGTAAGATAAGTGTACAACCTTTTACAAGTTATGGTGGTCGTTTTACAAAAAACCCATTGGAATTAGTGCACACCGATATATGCGGTCCAATGCGGATTCCAAGTGAAGGTGGTTCCCGCTACTTCATATCATTCATAGACGATTTCTCGCGGTTTACAACGATTTACTTCCTAAAGAAGAAGTCTGATGCACTGGCAGTATTTAAGGATTTTCATACGAATGCAGAAAGGCAGACGGGTTTTAAGCTGAAAACATTACGCAGCGATAATGGCTGTGAGTATCTAAATAATAATTTTCTTCATTATTTATCGTCAGCAGGTATATCGCATCAAACAACCGTGTGTTACATCCCGCAGCAGAACGGCATTGCGGAAAGGGCAAACAGAACCCTGATAGAAATGGCCCGTTGTTTGCTAATGGATTCAGGTTTGACACACACGTTATGGTCTGAAGCTGTAAACACCGCCACGTATTTCAGAAATCGCTGTCCCACGAAAGTGTTGGATAATAGTACTCCCTATGAGTGTTGTTTTGGACGTAAACCCAGTGTTTTTCATTTACGAATTTTTGGTTGCCAAGCTGTAGCTTTAATCAAAAAACCTGGTCGATCGAAACTCCTACCAAAGGGTAAAAAGTATACGTTGGATACTCTCACAAAACAAAAGACGAACTTTTCTTACAGACTTTATTCAATGAGTAAAGTTTCAATTAATTAATTAATGCTATCTTACAGAGTAACATTTATACAAAGATAGTAAAGTGTGTGGATTGTATTAGGGTACAATCATAGGGTGATTACTAACATAAAATAAAATTCTTAAACGACCAATATCTAAAACTTGTTTTTACCAACAGATTCCACCCAAGAAGTATCTACACCAAAATTTGAATCCAAAACTTCTACGAAAGGATGGAGCCTGATATTGACACTATGAGTCGGAGCATAGCGCAGTCTACTGACTAAATCAAAATACTCCTAACGCACTATGGTTTCGCCGACCACTTTTTTTGGCCAAAATTAATTTTAATAACATTTTCTTTTTGTGTTTTAATAATCGTAGTTTTATAATAAATACTTCAAAATGCCAAAAAATTAAGTTTTTTCCTACTTTTATTAATTTATCTTCAAAATACAACAGATTAAAGTTCAGTTTCTTAAGCAAATTTAAAATATGTATAAAAAAGGTGCCTTTTTTCAATGGTTTTCATTATTTTATAATTATTGAGTACAACAATTTGTTAAATAAGTTTATTATGGAAAATAGATCTTAGCATAAGTACTTTTAAAATTGAATACGAAATCAGTAAGAACTTGTTGGCATCTTAGAAAAATACTGTGTGTTTTACGCAACCCAAAATGAAATTGGATTCGTCAAAAAAATTTCATTTCATTAGACCTTCAAGTTTTTGGTGAAAATCGGTAAACAAAAACTCAACGGAAATAAATAAAATTCCTAAAAGAAATTTTTTCTTAAAGAAATTTTATTTTTTTTTTCTTTTCCTATTGTAAGTTTTTAATATTTCTTAGTTCAAAAATTCATTCCACGCCTGGTTCAATATGTTCTTAAAGGTTTTGCAAAAAATTATGACAGCCTACCGGTAAATTTAGTCACACGAAGCAATTTTCCGAAAATACCCATATTTTCAATAATAAAAATTTTGACCTTTAAAAATATATAGTAAAATTATATATATTTTTCTGATTTTTACATTTATCAATTCTAAATTAAATATTTTAGCATGTGCAAAAATTATGTTGATACTTATAAACCTTTAAAAGTTATTCAGTCTCAAATTTTTGTAATATGTTCGTTTGGATTTGTTCGTTTTGTTTTAAGAAAAGTGTGCTAAAAATTAAGAAGAAAAAATTAGCATGATTTAGAAAATTATAGAGAATTTCAACATATTTTAAAAAAATTTTAGAAATTTTATTTTAAAAGTTATAGGCCAAAATCGCAAAAAAGTCAAGTCAAAAAATGAAAAATTAATTTTTTGAAGTAAAATATCTTTTAAACCATACGAGATAATTTAGAGCAATGTTTTTTCCTTGTCTTGTTTAGGAAAATTAAAAAATATAAAAATATTTAAAATCGGTTTATATTTGTAAAAGTTATAAGCTCCGATTTGTTTTTCACCCTCGAGGTGGCCCTTACGAGTTTTTTGTTATTTGACAGCTGTTTCAGCAAACAAAAATAATCAAAAAATCCGCGTAATGTCAACCAAAAATCATCTTTAAATAAATATTTCTAGTCTAATATTTGCCCAAAAATGTATATATATATATATATATATATATATATATATATATATATATATATATATATATATATATATATATATATATATATTTTCATTTTTCAACCAATTTTTGTGTTTTATATCTTTTTGTAGTACTAATTCTTTGTACATTACGATTCCTTTACAATAAAATGCAAAACTAATTATTTAATGACAAAATTTTTGTGAAAACTGCAAAAAATGCATATTTTCCCCTTGTAAATGCATCTTTAAACTTCAGAGCCGTTGCGGCACCAGTTAACGTAGTCCTATTGCCCTAAAATTTAATATATATATATATATATATATATATATATATATATATATATATATATATATATATATATATATATATATATATATATTTTTTTTTTTTTTGCATTTTATTGTAAAGGAATCGTAATGTACACAGAATTAGTACTACAAAAAGATATAAAACACAAAAATTGGTTGAAAAATGTAAAAGTTATTGAAAATTCCCCAGGCCATTAACGTGTCTCAGAGCGCTTGAATTCGAAATGTAACAAAAAAATAAATATATTTTTGAAAATATTCGAATAAAACAATTGTATTACTCAAAATACATCTGTAGTTACTCGAATATGAGTTTTTGTCCTTATAGAATAACGTAAACCTGTTCTCAGCTATGGTCAAAAAATGTTGATATTTTTAACGGTAGTTTCAAAACTCAAATTTCAGTTTTTTTGATACTTTGTTAAACAAATTTCAATATTTTTTGGAGATCTCATTGGGATTTATGGAAAACAGATTACAGAATAAAACAGTTAAAAAATTAGGTTAACACCTCTTATAGTTTGCCTGTACCTCCATTTTGAATTCAGCGTATTTCGAGAAAAACCCATTTTTATGTAATATTTTGGCAAATCAGCCATTTTATTACATTGTTGTGTATTTTAAATGGAACTTTTTTAAAATTTTATAATCCACATAATTCTAAATATAAATCAAGAGCTTCATACAATTTGGACGACATTAACCCATAAACTTTAAAGGTCAAAGGTAAAATTTTGTAATATTTGCAATTTTTGATGGAAACTAGTCGAAATTTTATCTATTTTTCGGTAGATTATCATAAAACTTAAGAAATTTATTTATTAACAACAGATATTTATAACGCCCTAATTTTTTGCACGACGTATTTTTATAGCCCATAGATCAATTTTAGGGGGGGGGGGGACGGTCAAAATTCGAAACTTCGTTTTTTTGGAGCACTCTAATATATATATATATATATATATATATATAAATAGACTCATTATTCTGAAAGCCTAACTCCTCCTCTATCAATGTGGCATTAAAAAGATATTTCACTTTAATTTGATGAAACTAAAAATATTTTACATGAAACCCTATAACTTCTTATTAAATTTATTAAATCAATAACTTTTTTATAAAGTCTTTTCAATTTCCTTTTCATAGAATCCATGTGAAATAAGATTGATCAAATTTTTTCGAATTTTGCGACTCTTTAATGCTAAGGTCACAAAACTTGTATTTCACAGAGAAGTGTGCGGCCTCTAAAAATAAATTTTACTTAAACGACTTTATAATTCAAAGACGGAAGACATTTCAAAAAGTGTTGAAATGTAACTCATGTCTTAAAATTTTATTTTTCATTTTGGTTTCAGCGCTTTGTTTTATGGAAATGAAGTGGGCAACATGGTGTGTTTATTTATTTTGCATTGTTTTTCTATATTTGTTTCTTTCTATCATTTTACTAATTCAATATTAATAAAATACAAAAAGAAGCTATTGTTATATAGGCTTTAACGTTTGTAAATTTTTAGGTAAATAATTAAGGGCATTGTTAATGCAAAAAACGAGGACTCAATTTTTATTTCTTCTTCAAAGGTATGTGAACATTCTTCAATTTTTAAGCAACTGATTGTATAATGCTTTTACGTTACCCATAAAGCTAATCCGTCGAATAATCATCTTGTTGCACAAATTTGAATTAAGCTATGGTATCATATTCAGTATTACCGTTATTGTTATTATTATTATTTTTTTTTGCTGAAATAAGTTTTTTTTTTTTTTTTTTTCATAAAACTTAATATTCGAGGGAAAACTATGTTTTATTGATTCTTTATTAATATTAAATTAAAAAGACAAATTATAATTAAAAGATTATTTTTATAAAAATCTGCAAAAAAATCCCTAAAACCTAAAGAAACATTCCCCAAACCAAGTTTTTCGTCCCCAATTTGGGGATAAATAAAATTCGATTATTTTGGTTTAAATTCGATTTAATACAAAAAAAAAAAAAAAAAATAATAATAAAAATAAAAATCATTCCGGATTTCGGTAGAACCTGTTCTGAGGATTATACTTTTGCATTTAACACTTTTATCCGTTCCTTGTATCTGATTTTTATATTTCTAGGTACATAGATTAGTTGTACACATATCAATTAAACATGATAAAAAATTATTATACTTACATTGTTCTAAACAATTCGGTATACTGACTATTTTTGGAGACCACCCAATTCAGCAGCTCAGTTTCTAAAAGACCCGAAACCACTCGCAAATCACAAATTTCTGAGGCTTCAAATTGCTTCGAAATTTCCGGATAAGCGTCTACAACTTCGCAGTGAAAAGCGTAACCACCGCGTCTTAAAAATGGAATTGCGTTTTCAATGTGAGTAAACACTGGCAAGTCTTTTACGTCTCTTGGTGGTAAAACTTTTCTGTTTAAGAGCCGTACAATCCTAGATGATTTGTTTTCCTGAAATTTGTTAATAGCCAGCATTACAATTTATATTTCATAAGTACGTACTAAGTCTGTGAAATAAGATTTCATACAGTCAGCAGAAGTTTTCGTAAAGTTCAGATTGGGCAAATATTAGACTAGAAATATTTATTTAAAGATGATTTTTGGTTGACATTACGCGGATTTTTTGATTATTTTTGTTTGCTGAAACAGCTGTCAAATAACAAAAAACTCGTAAGGGGAAAACGATTGTTTCCTCAAAATTATTTGAGTAGAAAAGCAACTCCCAACAAATTAAATGATACCGCAATATTATCATAACGACATTATTTCGGCGATAAAGAAGTCCGAGAATATCATTTATAATTATGAAGTTACATAGGTTAAATTAAAAGGTAATAATTTATTAATTTTTAAAAATGACGATATTGGTAATGATATCGAAAAACTTAAGTATAGTGATCATTTTGATATATATATGTAAATTGCAAGAATATATAATAAGGAGTGCGATAGAAAAAATCTTAACATATATAAAATTCAATAAATTTAAAACGGTTGATCTTAGAGTTTTGATTGTTTTTTATTTAATTAATAATATACTACACATCACAGAAAAGTATAACTTTTATACTTATGTCCACTACTTATGAACTCGTAGACCTTTTTTGGGAACCCTTCCATTAGAGATTTGATAGTTGTTTCACTCACTTTGTTGGAACAGTCTGTCCATCTCCTTTTAAAACCTTTGATATTTTAGGACACCTCTTTTATCCTCTTCGATTCTCTTTTCACAAAAGCTCAAAATCTCTCCACTGGTCTTAGATGTGGACAATTTAGAGAACTGAATTCTCTTGGTACAAAAACTATGTTATTGCTTTGGTACCACTTCAGAGCTTTCTTACGTAGTGATATGATGCCAAATCAGACCAAAAATATGTGGACACATTGTGCTCTATTATGAAAGGAAAATGATTTTATTTCAAACATTCTTTGATGTATTTTTCGGTATTTATAGAGTCCACTGTAACAAATGACTTGCTTCTTTTGCCGCAACTGCATAAATCTTGCCACACCACGAATTCTTTAGGAAATTTCGTGAGCTTTTCGGTCCAAAACGTATCTTCAACATTTCCTTGAGCATCATCAACATACATACGTTCCGTCGTTTTTTATACAACATGAGTATTTTTGTATGAAATTTGATTTTAACTTCCGTGCCCTATTCTTGGTTTCTAAGACTCCAATCTGGAACTTTTTTGACTTTATGTGTTCTTAACTCCGCATTAGCTTTAACTTTTCGCACCAAATAGTCAGAGCACTGAGCTAACCGGGCTGCTTTTCTACCAGATGTGTTTGGAGTTCTTTTCAATATGCTTTCAATTTTCTTGGCCTTACCAATATTATGTGGGCCTTTTTTTCCCGAACCGTGATTCCTATCAATAGTCGAATTCTCTTGATACTATTCAATAACCATGGCAACCGTTTGATTTCTTTGACCACTTATTTGTAGGACCAATTTGAATTTTTGGAAAATTTTTAATAATTTATAGCACGTAAATTATTTTTGCCACTCATTTTGATCAAACTCACAACAAATCAACATGGATGTCATAAAAGTAATAACTGACATATTTTTCAATGTTAACCAGATTAAAAAAAAATTTAAATATTGCTTCGGAAAAAAGTTATGAGACAAAACGTGTGTTAAGATTTTTTCGTTCGCACTCCTTATTATAAATTACTTTGTTAACAATTTAAATATGCTTCACGATTTTTTCGAAATCGTGTTTTTACTGTAATCCGGTAGAGGACACTCTGACATTGGTTTTCATGAGTTCATGAGTTTCGCATTCTGGAAGGAAAAACGGAAATGCTCCTGGTATTACAAGAAATTTGAAGATGGACTTATCTAATATTCTGGAAGTCGATGGTAATATTTTGCAGTTGTTACTATATATGTATATATATATCCAAGTAAAAAATCAATAGTACGAGCATTTTGGAGAAAGGAAAAATAATTAGTCACATATATATATATATACACTCCCCGAAATATTTATAAGACCAAAATAGTTTTTTATATTTCTACGGAACTACAAGTGCAATTACAGAAATATTTGGCACACATGTGAAGACAAGTAAGGCAGTTTTTTGATATGTAAAAAAGTTGGTTCCGTTACTCCAGTGCAAAAATAACGGGACTTTTACTTGAGTTTCGAACGAAATAATTATAAGACCAAAAAAAAATATTATGGGGAAAGTGCTGTTTATTGCTGTTCTTGTAATTTTGGACTATATTTGTATCATAATATGTAAAACGAATGTATTTTTGTAAGTAAAAAATCTATTTATAGCCTTAAATTTTGAGATATAGAATGTCTTGTTCAAAATAATTCAATATTTATAAATATTTTTAATAAATATTTATCTTGTCTTAATAAAACTTGGTCAGAATGTCAGTTGTATGCTAATTTATAATAATTGCTAACTATGCTAAAGATATTTAGTAAATATATCTTGTAAAAATATATTTTTTTTTATTGCTTTAAAAGCTCCGGAAGTTATTGCATATACGCTATATAATATCTAGCCTTCATTTATGGTTATTTTGAAATAAATTGTATCCAATCAAGTAAAAGTCCCTTTATTTTTGCACTGGAGTAACGAAACCAAAAAAAAGTTTCAAAAAACTGCCTTACTTTTCTTCACATGTGTGCCAAATATTTCTGTAATTGCACTTGTAGTTCCGTAGAAATATAAAAAACTATTTTGCTCTTATAAATATTTCGGGGAGTGTATATTTTGCAGTTGTTAATATATATGTATATATATATCCAAGTAAAAAAATTAATAGTACGAGCATTTTGCAGAAAGGAAAAATAATTAGTCAAAACATTATTCGTTATCTCCCACGGATTCCACATTATAGTTGGTAAAAGAAAATCAAGAAGACGGAGGAATTCGGGGAGATCCCACTATAATTGGCAAAATCATTGAAAAGGAAACAATACAAAACCAGATATTCAACTACATTCCTGGCTGTACATTTATTAACACAAAATAACACAAATTTATTTGTTTTATAGTTAAATTTATTAATTTTATTATTTAATTAAACAATTTAAATTTTATTTCATATCACATACACACATTTCATTTCATTATAAACTACATATTAAACAAGTGAAAATTTTAAAAAGTAACTTCTTCGAAATAGAATATCTGGACAACAGTCCTGTTTCATTGGGTTCTTGGTGAGTTTTGATATAAAAAAAATTAAATATTTTTTTTATACAAATTTATTAAGATTTTCACTTAAAACTAAAAAAGAAAAAAATATGAAATATATAAATCGTATTTCTTGCGAAAAAGTATTATGCTATTTAAGCTAAATTATTCTTTTAAATTTTATTATTTTATTCTTAAATACTTACTTTTTTCAATGGCATGCTACTTCATTTACAAATTACAAAATACGCTATATGTAACTGAAAATATTAATTTTAAATAATTATTTCTAAAAATTGGTTAACGATTCATTCATTTTGCTATGATGCAAATAAAATCCTAATTAACATGTTTAATTAAAAGACCTTTTTCTTTAATTCCATGAAAAGTTTGGTAAAAAACAAGATAAAGTAGTATACGTAATGGGCTAACTAGGAATCGGACAAAAGTTAGCATGGACGGGAGGGTAATCAGCTAGATCACTTTCTTCAAAGTTATTTTTTTGTGTTTCTTTCGTTTAATTTTACTTGGATTGTCGATATTTAACAAATTCTTGTATTCTTGTTCCAATTCTCTTATGAGAACAAGAACCAGCCCAATATCCCTGAGCCTCGTCGGAATGAGGTAGCATAGTTCTCTAGGGATTGGAGTCCTTTATGATGGTTCGTTACAAATTATCTTTCCGTTCACAGGTTGCCAGGCCCGGGAGCATGTTCACTCCAATGAACAAACATACCCAGCCCTGATGCTGCTCATTAACGCCCCCAGCAGCAGCCAACTTCACCCCAATAGGCTGTTAACAAACAAGATCGGGTATACCCGAAATAAATTGTGTAACCCAGATTGGATAATTTAAAATAAAAAAATAAAAATTAATAAAAATATATATATGTACGTTTTATAACGTTTTTAAAAGAAAATTGTGTTTTTTATTTAAACGGAAAAATAAGTCGCTAATTATCCTACCCTCACCCTATAACCCGTCAAAACATGAACACCGTAAGTCATCGGTTTATATACATAGTTTAGTACCATGTTTTCCTTTATTACCATCGACTTCCAGAATATTAGTTAAGTCCATCTTAAAATTTCTTGTAATACCAGGAGCATTTCCGTTTTTCCTTCCAGAATGCAAAACTCATGAAATCATGAAAACCAATGTCAGAGTATCCTCTACCCGATTACAGTGAAAACACGATTTCGAAAAAATCGAGAAGCATATTTAAATTGTTAACAAAGTAATTTATAATAAGGAGTGCGAACGAAAAAATCTTAACACACGTTTTGTCTCATAACTTTTTTACGAAGCAATATTAAAATTTTTTTTTTAATCTGGTTAACATTGAAAAATATGTCAGTTATTACTTTTATGACATCCATGTTGATTTGTTGTAAGTTTGATCAAAATGAGTGGCAAAAATAATTTACGTGCTATAAATTATTAAAAATTTTCCAAAAATTCAAATTGGTCCTACAAATAAATGGTCAAAGAAATCAAACGGTTTCCATATATATATATATATATATATATATATATATATATATATATATATATATATATATATATATATATATATATATATATATATATATATATATATATATATATATATATATATATATATATATATATATATATATATATATATATATATATATATATATATATATATATATATATATATATATATATATATATATATATGTGGCATCACTGTTTGATACCAAATACTTTTTGCTACCAAGTAACCTTTAATTACTAGAGAAAACGTTTTAAAACAACTTTAAGAACCGCCATCCCAATTAGAAGTTCCACAAAGACAACAAGTATATTTTAATAATTTAAATATTTAAGAAACCTGTTTAATTTGTATCTTAAACAAAATTAGTTTTATTCAATAAAGTATTATATTTTATAGTAAATAAAACAATACTACGAATAAACTAAATTGGTGACCCCGTGTGTAAATTTAAGCAGTGTGCACATTTTTTGCGAATTTGACGCCATTTTTTATTACAAAAAATGTCTCACGAAGATGGAGGGCAACATGGCCCTAACGATAGTGGTCTGTCACAATCGTCTGCTGGGAACATTTCCGTCGTGTACGCTAGATTGCCGGTCCCTCAAATGTCGAGCTGCAACATAGAAGCGTGGTTCACGACTATGGATTTTTGGTTTACGGCTTACTGGTATTTACGGCTTCTGGTATTATTCTGGACAGGCAAAAAACAGCAACGGTGTTAGCAGCATTAGATCCGAACGTCATTTCGCAATTGTCCGATGTTATCGCAACACTTCCGCAATCAGACAGGTACGAATATGTTAAAGGAAAGATAATAGAACACTTCGCCGACAGCTTGTTGTCAGAACTTCCGCTCGGTGACAAGAAACCTTCTGAACTATACTTTGAGATGAAACGTGTTGCTGGCAATACTCTGGGAGACGCAGCCTTAAAAGGTCTTTGGGCAAAACGCTTGCCTGAACTCGCACAGCCAGTTGTTGCTGCCTCATCGGGATCTCCCGCAGAGCTGACTCAGTCGTTGACGCCATGTCACCGAGCCAGATTCATCGCGTCCAAGTGCAACCACCGAACGAGATTAACGAACTTCGTGCAGCCGTGGTCGAATTAAGCAAAAAATTCGAGAAATTTTCAACATGTTCGCGGTCCCGCGGACGAAGTTCTAAACGAAATCGATCAAAAACTCGACCCGCTTATAACAACGAAGCGACTGGTTTCGAATGCTGGTATCATCAGAAGTACGGATGAAATGCAGAAAAGTGTCGTAGCCCTTGTCGCCACAGGCAACGTAATGTGAATGCGTTGCAAACAAATAATCCTTCAAATTGACTCGACAGGCCGGTGGAGGATATAAGCGAAAGGTCCACCACCAATTGCCAAATTTTTCGCCTTCAAGTTAAGGACAATTATACTGACCAACATTTTCTCGTTGACACAGGTGCCGATGTTTCGGTCTTGCCTTTCACTTTACGATCGCTTGAAATTCGTCCTACTGCTGTCATGTTATACGCCGCCAATGGTTCCCCTATTAAGGTGTTTGGAGAAAAACGCATAAAATTAGACCTCGGTTTACGGCGAGATTTTTTTTGGTCCTTCATTATTGCTGAGGTAACATCACCTATAATCGGATCCGATTTCATCAAACACTACGATTTGCTTATTGACCTACGTCGAAACCGGCTCATAGATAACGTCACCAGTCTTTCGACACAACTTACATCGACAAATTAGTTATAAAAACCTTCGATTTAAACAAACCTTTTGCCGATATTTTACAACAATTTCCTGACATTACCAAACTATCGCCGTATGGATCCAAAACCAAATCTTCTATTACACACAGAATTGAAACATCAGGTCAACCCGTTTTTTGTCGTCCTCGTCGACTTTCTCCCGAAAAGCTTTCAGCCGCCAGAACGGAATTCGAATTTTTGATAAAAGCGGGCATTTGTCAACCCTCAAAGAGCAACTGGTCCAATCCGTTGCACTTAGTCAAAAAAGTGACGGAACGTGGAGGCCATGTGGTGTCTATCGCGCTTTGAATGCCCAGACGTTGCCAGATAGGTACCCGTTACCATATTTAACGGATTTTATAGCAAATTTAAAAGGTAAGAAAATATTTTCCAAGATTGACCTGCAAAAGGCTTTTCACCAGGTCCCAATTCAGGATGTTCCAAAGACGGCCATTAGCACCCCATTTGGGCTATATGAATTTAAATTCATGACCTTCGGACTATGCAACGCTGCTCAAACGTTTCAGAGGCTCATCGATGAGGTGTTACGAGGACTGGATTTTGTTTTTCCGTATATCGACGACATAATTGTCGCCTCGCCGGAACAACATCGACATGATCTAACCGAAGTTTTTCGTCGTATTCGTGATAACAACCTCGCAATTAATTTAAGCAAGTGCGAATTCGGAAAAAATTAAATAAAATTCCTCGGTCACCAAGTCAATGGAGATGGTATTCGTCCTTTACCTGTAGGACCAATTTGAATTTTTGGAAAATTTTTAATAATTTATAGCACGTAAATTATTTTTGCCACTCATTTTGATCAAACTCACAACAAATCAACATGGATGTCATAAAAGTAATAACTGACATATTTTTCAATGTTAAAATTGATTAAAAAAAAATTTTTAAATATTGCTTCGGAAAAAAGTTATGAGACAAAACGTGTGTTAAGATTTTTTCGTTCGCACTCCTTATTATAAATTACTTTGTTAACAATTTAAATATGCTTCTCGATTTTTTCGAAATCGTGTTTTTACTGTAATCCGGTAGAGGACACTCTGACATTGGTTTTCATGAGTTCATGAGTTTCGCATTCTGGAAGGAAAAACGGAAATGCTCCTGGTATTACAAGAAATTTGAAGATGGACTTATCTAATATTCTGGAAGTCGATGGTAATATTTTGCAGTTGTTACTATATATGTATATATATATCCAAATAAAAAATCAATAGTACGAGCATTTTGGAGAAAGGAAAAATAATTAGTCACATATATATATATATACACTCCCCGAAATATTTATAAGACCAAAATAGTTTTTTATATTTCTACGGAACTACAAGTGCAATTACAGAAATATTTGGCACACATGTGAAGACAAGTAAGGCAGTTTTTTGATATGTAAAAAAAGTTGGTTCCGTTACTCCAGTGCAAAAATAACGGGACTTTTACTTGAGTTTCGAACGAAATAATTATAAGACCAAAAAAAAAATATTATGGGGAAAGTGCTGTTTATTGCTGTTCTTGTAATTTTGGACTATATTTGTATCATAATATGTAAAACGAATGTATTTTTGTAAGTAAAAAATCTATTTATAGCCTTAAATTTTGAGATATAGAATGTATTGTTCAAAATAATTCAATATTTATAAATATTTTTAATAAATATTTATCTTGTCTTAATAAAACTTGGTCAGAATGTCAGTTGTATGCTAATTTATAATAATTGCTAACTATGCTAAAGATATTTAGTAAATATATCTTGTAAAAATATATTTTTTTTTATTGCTTTAAAAGCTCCGGAAGTTATTGCATATACGCTATATAATATCTAGCCTTCATTTATGGTTATTTTGAAATAAATTGTATCCAATCAAGTAAAAGTCCCTTTATTTTTGCACTGGAGTAACGAAACCAACTTTTTTTACGTATCAAAAAACTGCCTTACTTTTCTTCACATGTGTGCCAAATATTTCTGTAATTGCACTTGTAGTTCCGTAGAAATATAAAAAACTATTTTGCTCTTATAAATATTTCGGGGAGTGTATATTTTGCAGTTGTTAATATATATGTATATATATATCCAAGTAAAAAAATTAATAGTACGAGCATTTTGCAGAAAGGAAAAATAATTAGTCAAAACATTATTCGTTATCTCCCACGGATTCCACATTATAGTTGGTAAAAGAAAATCAAGAAGACGGAGGAATTCGGGGAGATCCCACTATAATTGGCAAAATCATTGAAAAGGAAACAATACAAAACCAGATATTCAACTACATTCCTGGCTGTACATTTATTAACACAAAATAACACAAATTTATTTGTTTTATAGTTAAATTTATTAATTTTATTATTTAATTAAACAATTTAAATTTTATTTCATATCACATACACACATTTCATTTCATTATAAACTACATATTAAACAAGTGAAAATTTTAAAAAGTAACTTCTTCGAAATAGAATATCTGGACAACAGTCCTGTTTCATTGGGTTCTTGGTGAGTTTTGATATAAAAAAAATTAAATATTTTTTTTATACAAATTTATTAAGATTTTCACTTAAAACTAAAAAAGAAAAAAATATGAAATATATAAATCGTATTTCTTGCGAAAAAGTATTATGCTATTTAAGCTAAATTATTCTTTTAAATTTTATTATTTTATTCTTAAATACTTACTTTTTTCAATGGCATGCTACTTCATTTACAAATTACAAAATACGCTATATGTAACTGAAAATATTAATTTTAAATAATTATTTCTAAAAATTGGTTAACGATTCATTCATTTTGCTATGATGCAAATAAAATCCTAATTAACATGTTTAATTAAAAGACCTTTTTCTTTAATTCCATGAAAAGTTTGGTAAAAAACAAGATAAAGTAGTATACGTAATGGGCTAACTAGGAATCGGACAAAAGTTAGCATGGACGGGAGGGTAATCAGCTAGATCACTTTCTTCAAAGTTATTTTTTTGTGTTTCTTTCGTTTAATTTTACTTGGATTGTCGATATTTAACAAATTCTTGTATTCTTGTTCCAATTCTCTTATGAGAACAAGAACCAGCCCAATATCCCTGAGCCTCGTCGGAATGAGGTAGCATAGTTCTCTAGGGATTGGAGTCCTTTATGATGGTTCGTTACAAATTATCTTTCCGTTCACAGGTTGCCAGGCCCGGGAGCATGTTCACTCCAATGAACAAACATACCCAGCCCTGATGCTGCTCATTAACGCCCCCAGCAGCAGCCAACTTCACCCCAATAGGCTGTTAACAAACAAGATCGGGTATACCCGAAATAAATTGTGTAACCCAGATTGGATAATTTAAAATAAAAAAATAAAAATTAATAAAAATATATATATGTACGTTTTATAACGTTTTTAAAAGAAAATTGTGTTTTTTATTTAAACGGAAAAATAAGTCGCTAATTATCCTACCCTCACCCTATAACCCGTCAAAACATGAACACCGTAAGTCATCGGTTTATATACATAGTTTAGTACCATGTTTTCCTTTATTACCATCGACTTCCAGAATATTAGTTAAGTCCATCTTAAAATTTCTTGTAATACCAGGAGCATTTCCGTTTTTCCTTCCAGAATGCAAAACTCATGAAATCATGAAAACCAATGTCAGAGTGTCCTCTACCCGATTACAGTGAAAACACGATTTCGAAAAAATCGAGAAGCATATTTAAATTGTTAACAAAGTAATTTATAATAAGGAGTGCGAACGAAAAAATCTTAACACACGTTTTGTCTCATAACTTTTTTACGAAGCAATATTAAAATTTTTTTTTTAATCTGGTTAACATTGAAAAATATGTCAGTTATTACTTTTATGACATCCATGTTGATTTGTTGTAAGTTTGATCAAAATGAGTGGCAAAAATAATTTACGTGCTATAAATTATTAAAAATTTTCCAAAAATTCAAATTGGTCCTACAAATAAATGGTCAAAGAAATCAAACGGTTTCCATATATATATATATATATATATATATATATATATATATATATATATATATATATATATATATATATATATATATATATATATATATATATATATATATATATATATATATATATATATATATATATATATATATATATATATATATATATATATATATATATATATATATATATATATATATATATATATGTGGCATCACTGTTTGATACCAAATACTTTTTGCTACCAAGTAACCTTTAATTACTAGAGAAAACGTTTTAAAACAACTTTAAGAACCGCCATCCCAATTAGAAGTTCCACAAAGACAACAAGTATATTTTAATAATTTAAATATTTAAGAAACCTGTTTAATTTGTATCTTAAACAAAATTAGTTTTATTCAATAAAGTATTATATTTTATAGTAAATAAAACAATACTACGAATAAACTAAATTGGTGACCCCGTGTGTAAATTTAAGCAGTGTGCACATTTTTTGCGAATTTGACGCCATTTTTTATTACAAAAAATGTCTCACGAAGATGGAGGGCAACATGGCCCTAACGATAGTGGTCTGTCACAATCGTCTGCTGGGAACATTTCCGTCGTGTACGCTAGATTGCCGGTCCCTCAAATGTCGAGCTGCAACATAGAAGCGTGGTTCACGACTATGGATTTTTGGTTTACGGCTTACTGGTATTTACGGCTTCTGGTATTATTCTGGACAGGCAAAAAACAGCAACGGTGTTAGCAGCATTAGATCCGAACGTCATTTCGCAATTGTCCGATGTTATCGCAACACTTCCGCAATCAGACAGGTACGAATATGTTAAAGGAAAGATAATAGAACACTTCGCCGACAGCTTGTTGTCAGAACTTCCGCTCGGTGACAAGAAACCTTCTGAACTATACTTTGAGATGAAACGTGTTGCTGGCAATACTCTGGGAGACGCAGCCTTAAAAGGTCTTTGGGCAAAACGCTTGCCTGAACTCGCACAGCCAGTTGTTGCTGCCTCATCGGGATCTCCCGCAGAGCTGACTCAGTCGTTGACGCCATGTCACCGAGCCAGATTCATCGCGTCCAAGTGCAACCACCGAACGAGATTAACGAACTTCGTGCAGCCGTGGTCGAATTAAGCAAAAAATTCGAGAAATTTTCAACATGTTCGCGGTCCCGCGGACGAAGTTCTAAACGAAATCGATCAAAAACTCGACCCGCTTATAACAACGAAGCGACTGGTTTCGAATGCTGGTATCATCAGAAGTACGGATGAAATGCAGAAAAGTGTCGTAGCCCTTGTCGCCACAGGCAACGTAATGTGAATGCGTTGCAAACAAATAATCCTTCAAATTGACTCGACAGGCCGGTGGAGGATATAAGCGAAAGGTCCACCACCAATTGCCAAATTTTTCGCCTTCAAGTTAAGGACAATTATACTGACCAACATTTTCTCGTTGACACAGGTGCCGATGTTTCGGTCTTGCCTTTCACTTTACGATCGCTTGAAATTCGTCCTACTGCTGTCATGTTATACGCCGCCAATGGTTCCCCTATTAAGGTGTTTGGAGAAAAACGCATAAAATTAGACCTCGGTTTACGGCGAGATTTTTTTTGGTCCTTCATTATTGCTGAGGTAACATCACCTATAATCGGATCCGATTTCATCAAACACTACGATTTGCTTATTGACCTACGTCGAAACCGGCTCATAGATAACGTCACCAGTCTTTCGACACAACTTACATCGACAAATTAGTTATAAAAACCTTCGATTTAAACAAACCTTTTGCCGATATTTTACAACAATTTCCTGACATTACCAAACTATCGCCGTATGGATCCAAAACCAAATCTTCTATTACACACAGAATTGAAACATCAGGTCAACCCGTTTTTTGTCGTCCTCGTCGACTTTCTCCCGAAAAGCTTTCAGCCGCCAGAACGGAATTCGAATTTTTGATAAAAGCGGGCATTTGTCAACCCTCAAAGAGCAACTGGTCCAATCCGTTGCACTTAGTCAAAAAAGTGACGGAACGTGGAGGCCATGTGGTGTCTATCGCGCTTTGAATGCCCAGACGTTGCCAGATAGGTACCCGTTACCATATTTAACGGATTTTATAGCAAATTTAAAAGGTAAGAAAATATTTTCCAAGATTGACCTGCAAAAGGCTTTTCACCAGGTCCCAATTCAGGATGTTCCAAAGACGGCCATTAGCACCCCATTTGGGCTATATGAATTTAAATTCATGACCTTCGGACTATGCAACGCTGCTCAAACGTTTCAGAGGCTCATCGATGAGGTGTTACGAGGACTGGATTTTGTTTTTCCGTATATCGACGACATAATTGTCGCCTCGCCGGAACAACATCGACATGATCTAACCGAAGTTTTTCGTCGTATTCGTGATAACAACCTCGCAATTAATTTAAGCAAGTGCGAATTCGGAAAAAATTAAATAAAATTCCTCGGTCACCAAGTCAATGGAGATGGTATTCGTCCTTTACCTGTAGGACCAATTTGAATTTTTGGAAAATTTTTAATAATTTATAGCACGTAAATTATTTTTGCCACTCATTTTGATCAAACTCACAACAAATCAACATGGATGTCATAAAAGTAATAACTGACATATTTTTCAATGTTAAAATTGATTAAAAAAAAATTTTTAAATATTGCTTCGGAAAAAAGTTATGAGACAAAACGTGTGTTAAGATTTTTTCGTTCGCACTCCTTATTATAAATTACTTTGTTAACAATTTAAATATGCTTCTCGATTTTTTCGAAATCGTGTTTTTACTGTAATCCGGTAGAGGACACTCTGACATTGGTTTTCATGAGTTCATGAGTTTCGCATTCTGGAAGGAAAAACGGAAATGCTCCTGGTATTACAAGAAATTTGAAGATGGACTTATCTAATATTCTGGAAGTCGATGGTAATATTTTGCAGTTGTTACTATATATGTATATATATATCCAAATAAAAAATCAATAGTACGAGCATTTTGGAGAAAGGAAAAATAATTAGTCACATATATATATATATACACTCCCCGAAATATTTATAAGACCAAAATAGTTTTTTATATTTCTACGGAACTACAAGTGCAATTACAGAAATATTTGGCACACATGTGAAGACAAGTAAGGCAGTTTTTTGATATGTAAAAAAAGTTGGTTCCGTTACTCCAGTGCAAAAATAACGGGACTTTTACTTGAGTTTCGAACGAAATAATTATAAGACCAAAAAAAAAATATTATGGGGAAAGTGCTGTTTATTGCTGTTCTTGTAATTTTGGACTATATTTGTATCATAATATGTAAAACGAATGTATTTTTGTAAGTAAAAAATCTATTTATAGCCTTAAATTTTGAGATATAGAATGTATTGTTCAAAATAATTCAATATTTATAAATATTTTTAATAAATATTTATCTTGTCTTAATAAAACTTGGTCAGAATGTCAGTTGTATGCTAATTTATAATAATTGCTAACTATGCTAAAGATATTTAGTAAATATATCTTGTAAAAATATATTTTTTTTTATTGCTTTAAAAGCTCCGGAAGTTATTGCATATACGCTATATAATATCTAGCCTTCATTTATGGTTATTTTGAAATAAATTGTATCCAATCAAGTAAAAGTCCCTTTATTTTTGCACTGGAGTAACGAAACCAACTTTTTTTACGTATCAAAAAACTGCCTTACTTTTCTTCACATGTGTGCCAAATATTTCTGTAATTGCACTTGTAGTTCCGTAGAAATATAAAAAACTATTTTGCTCTTATAAATATTTCGGGGAGTGTATATTTTGCAGTTGTTAATATATATGTATATATATATCCAAGTAAAAAAATTAATAGTACGAGCATTTTGCAGAAAGGAAAAATAATTAGTCAAAACATTATTCGTTATCTCCCACGGATTCCACATTATAGTTGGTAAAAGAAAATCAAGAAGACGGAGGAATTCGGGGAGATCCCACTATAATTGGCAAAATCATTGAAAAGGAAACAATACAAAACCAGATATTCAACTACATTCCTGGCTGTACATTTATTAACACAAAATAACACAAATTTATTTGTTTTATAGTTAAATTTATTAATTTTATTATTTAATTAAACAATTTAAATTTTATTTCATATCACATACACACATTTCATTTCATTATAAACTACATATTAAACAAGTGAAAATTTTAAAAAGTAACTTCTTCGAAATAGAATATCTGGACAACAGTCCTGTTTCATTGGGTTCTTGGTGAGTTTTGATATAAAAAAAATTAAATATTTTTTTTATACAAATTTATTAAGATTTTCACTTAAAACTAAAAAAGAAAAAAATATGAAATATATAAATCGTATTTCTTGCGAAAAAGTATTATGCTATTTAAGCTAAATTATTCTTTTAAATTTTATTATTTTATTCTTAAATACTTACTTTTTTCAATGGCATGCTACTTCATTTACAAATTACAAAATACGCTATATGTAACTGAAAATATTAATTTTAAATAATTATTTCTAAAAATTGGTTAACGATTCATTCATTTTGCTATGATGCAAATAAAATCCTAATTAACATGTTTAATTAAAAGACCTTTTTCTTTAATTCCATGAAAAGTTTGGTAAAAAACAAGATAAAGTAGTATACGTAATGGGCTAACTAGGAATCGGACAAAAGTTAGCATGGACGGGAGGGTAATCAGCTAGATCACTTTCTTCAAAGTTATTTTTTTGTGTTTCTTTCGTTTAATTTTACTTGGATTGTCGATATTTAACAAATTCTTGTATTCTTGTTCCAATTCTCTTATGAGAACAAGAACCAGCCCAATATCCCTGAGCCTCGTCGGAATGAGGTAGCATAGTTCTCTAGGGATTGGAGTCCTTTATGATGGTTCGTTACAAATTATCTTTCCGTTCACAGGTTGCCAGGCCCGGGAGCATGTTCACTCCAATGAACAAACATACCCAGCCCTGATGCTGCTCATTAACGCCCCCAGCAGCAGCCAACTTCACCCCAATAGGCTGTTAACAAACAAGATCGGGTATACCCGAAATAAATTGTGTAACCCAGATTGGATAATTTAAAATAAAAAAATAAAAATTAATAAAAATATATATATGTACGTTTTATAACGTTTTTAAAAGAAAATTGTGTTTTTTATTTAAACGGAAAAATAAGTCGCTAATTATCCTACCCTCACCCTATAACCCGTCAAAACATGAACACCGTAAGTCATCGGTTTATATACATAGTTTAGTACCATGTTTTCCTTTATTACCATCGACTTCCAGAATATTAGTTAAGTCCATCTTAAAATTTCTTGTAATACCAGGAGCATTTCCGTTTTTCCTTCTCACTCACCGTTTTTCCTTCTCACCTTCTCACTCATGAAATCATGAAAACCAATGTCAGAGTGTCCTCTACCCGATTACAGTGAAAACACGATTTCGAAAAAATCGAGAAGCATATTTAAATTGTTAACAAAGTAATTTATAATAAGGAGTGCGAACGAAAAAATCTTAACACACGTTTTGTCTCATAACTTTTTTCCGAAGCAATATTTAAATTTTTTTTTAATCTGGTTAACATTGAAAAATATGTCAGTTATTACTTTTATGACATCCATGTTGATTTGTTGTGAGTTTGATCAAAATGAGTGGCAAAAATAATTTACGTGCTATAAATTATTAAAAATTTTCCAAAAATTCAAATTGGTCCTACAAATAAGTGGTCAAAGAAATCAAACGGTTTCCATATATATATATATATATATATATATATATATATATATATATATATATATATATATATATATATATATATATATATATATATATATATATATATATATATATATATATATATATATATATATATATATATATATGTGGCATCACTGTTTGATACCAAATACTTTTTGCTACCAAGTAACCTTTAATTACTAGAGAAAACGTTTTAAAACAACTTTAAGAACCGCCATCCCAATTAGAAGTTCCACAAAGACAACAAGTATATTTTAATAATTTAAATATTTAAGAAACCTGTTTAATTTGTATCTTAAACAAAATTAGTTTTATTCAATAAAGTATTATATTTTATAGTAAATAAAACAATACTACGAATAAACTAAATTGGTGACCCCGTGTGTAAATTTAAGCAGTGTGCACATTTTTTGCGAATTTGACGCCATTTTTTATTACAAAAAATGTCTCACGAAGATGGAGGGCAACATGGCCCTAACGATAGTGGTCTGTCACAATCGTCTGCTGGGAACATTTCCGTCGTGTACGCTAGATTGCCGGTCCCTCAAATGTCGAGCTGCAACATAGAAGCGTGGTTCACGACTATGGATTTTTGGTTTACGGCTTACTGGTATTTACGGCTTCTGGTATTATTCTGGACAGGCAAAAAACAGCAACGGTGTTAGCAGCATTAGATCCGAACGTCATTTCGCAATTGTCCGATGTTATCGCAACACTTCCGCAATCAGACAGGTACGAATATGTTAAAGGAAAGATAATAGAACACTTCGCCGACAGCTTGTTGTCAGAACTTCCGCTCGGTGACAAGAAACCTTCTGAACTATACTTTGAGATGAAACGTGTTGCTGGCAATACTCTGGGAGACGCAGCCTTAAAAGGTCTTTGGGCAAAACGCTTGCCTGAACTCGCACAGCCAGTTGTTGCTGCCTCATCGGGATCTCCCGCAGAGCTGACTCAGTCGTTGACGCCATGTCACCGAGCCAGATTCATCGCGTCCAAGTGCAACCACCGAACGAGATTAACGAACTTCGTGCAGCCGTGGTCGAATTAAGCAAAAAATTCGAGAAATTTTCAACATGTTCGCGGTCCCGCGGACGAAGTTCTAAACGAAATCGATCAAAAACTCGACCCGCTTATAACAACGAAGCGACTGGTTTCGAATGCTGGTATCATCAGAAGTACGGATGAAATGCAGAAAAGTGTCGTAGCCCTTGTCGCCACAGGCAACGTAATGTGAATGCGTTGCAAACAAATAATCCTTCAAATTGACTCGACAGGCCGGTGGAGGATATAAGCGAAAGGTCCACCACCAATTGCCAAATTTTTCGCCTTCAAGTTAAGAACAATTATACTGACCAACATTTTCTCGTTGACACCGGTGCCGATGTTTCGGTCTTGCCTTTCACTTTACGATCGCTTGAAATTCGTCCTACTGCTGTCATGTTATACGCCGCCAATGGTTCCCCTATTAAGGTGTTTGGAGAAAAACGCATAAAATTAGACCTCGGTTTACGGCGAGATTTTTTTTGGTCCTTCATTATTGCTGAGGTAACATCACCTATAATCGGATCCGATTTCATCAAACACTACGATTTGCTTATTGACCTACGTCGAAACCGGCTCATAGATAACGTCACCAGTCTTTCGACACAACTTACATCGACAAATTAGTTATAAAAACCTTCGATTTAAACAAACCTTTTGCCGATATTTTACAACAATTTCCTGACATTACCAAACTATCGCCGTATGGATCCAAAACCAAATCTTCTATTACACACAGAATTGAAACATCAGGTCAACCCGTTTTTTGTCGTCCTCGTCGACTTTCTCCCGAAAAGCTTTCAGCCGCCAGAACGGAATTCGAATTTTTGATAAAAGCGGGCATTTGTCAACCCTCAAAGAGCAACTGGTCCAATCCGTTGCACTTAGTCAAAAAAGTGACGGAACGTGGAGGCCATGTGGTGTCTATCGCGCTTTGAATGCCCAGACGTTGCCAGATAGGTACCCGTTACCATATTTAACGGATTTTATAGCAAATTTAAGAGGTAAGAAAATATTTTCCAAGATTGACCTGCAAAAGGCTTTTCACCAGGTCCCAATTCAGGATGTTCCAAAGACGGCCATTAGCACCCCATTTGGGCTATATGAATTTAAATTCATGACCTTCGGACTATGCAACGCTGCTCAAACGTTTCAGAGGCTCATCGATGAGGTGTTACGAGGACAGGATTTTGTTTTTCCGTATATCGACGACATAATTGTCGCCTCGCCGGAACAACATCGACATGATCTAACCGAAGTTTTTCGTCGTATTCGTGATAAAAACCTCGCAATTAATTTAAGCAAGTGCGAATTCGGAAAAAATTAAATAAAATTCCTCGGTCACCAAGTCAATGGAGATGGTATTCGTCCTTTACCTGTAGGACCAATTTGAATTTTTGGAAAATTTTTAATAATTTATAGCACGTAAATTATTTTTGCCACTCATTTTGATCAAACTCACAACAAATCAACGTGGATGTCATAAAAGTAATAACTGACATATTTTTCAATGTTAAAATTGATTAAAAAAAAATTTTTAAATATTGCTTCGGAAAAAAGTTATGAGACAAAACGTGTGTTAAGATTTTTTCGTTCGCACTCCTTATTATAAATTACTTTGTTAACAATTTAAATATGCTTCTCGATTTTTTCGAAATCGTGTTTTTACTGTAATCCGGTAGAGGACACTCTGACATTGGTTTTCATGAGTTCATGAGTTTCGCATTCTGGAAGGAAAAACGGAAATGCTCCTGGTATTACAAGAAATTTGAAGATGGACTTATCTAATATTCTGGAAGTCGATGGTAATATTTTGCAGTTGTTACTATATATGTATATATATATCCAAATAAAAAATCAATAGTACGAGCATTTTGGAGAAAGGAAAAATAATTAGTCACATATATATATATATATACACTCCCCGAAATATTTATAAGACCAAAATAGTTTTTTATATTTCTACGGAACTACAAGTGCAATTACAGAAATATTTGGCACACATGTGAAGACAAGTAAGGCAGTTTTTTGATATGTAAAAAAAGTTGGTTCCGTTACTCCAGTGCAAAAATAACGGGACTTTTACTTGAGTTTCGAACGAAATAATTATAAGACCAAAAAAAAAAATATTATGGGGAAAGTGCTGTTTATTGCTGTTCTTGTAATTTTGGACTATATTTGTATCATAATATGTAAAACGAATGTATTTTTGTAAGTAAAAAATCTATTTATAGCCTTAAATTTTGAGATATAGAATGTCTTGTTCAAAATAATTCATTATTTATAAATATTTTTAATAAATATTTATCTTGTCTTAATAAAACTTGGTCAGAATGTCAGTTGTATGCTAATTTATAATAATTGCTAACTATGCTAAAGATATTTAGTAAATATATCTTGTAAAAATATATTTTTTTTTATTGCTTTAAAAGCTCCGGAAGTTATTGCATATACGCTATATAATATCTAGCCTTCATTTATGGTTATTTTGAAATAAATTGTATCCAATCAAGTAAAAGTCCCTTTATTTTTGCACTGGAGTAACGAAACCAACTTTTTTTACGTATCAAAAAACTGCCTTACTTTTCTTCACATGTGTGCCAAATATTTCTGTAATTGCACTTGTAGTTCCGTAGAAATATAAAAAACTATTTTGCTCTTATAAATATTTCGGGGAGTGTATATTTTGCAGTTGTTAATATATATGTATATATATATCCAAGTAAAAAAATTAATAGTACGAGCATTTTGCAGAAAGGAAAAATAATTAGTCAAAACATTATTCGTTATCTCCCACGGATTCCACATTATAGTTGGTAAAAGAAAATCAAGAAGACGGAGGAATTCGGGGAGATCCCACTATAATTGGCAAAATCATTGAAAAGGAAACAATACAAAACCAGATATTCAACTACATTCCTGGCTGTACATTTATTAACACAAAATAACACAAATTTATTTGTTTTATAGTTAAATTTATTAATTTTATTATTTAATTAAACAATTTAAATTTTATTTCATATCACATACACACATTTCATTTCATTATAAACTACATATTAAACAAGTGAAAATTTTAAAAAGTAACTTCTTCGAAATAGAATATCTGGACAACAGTCCTGTTTCATTGGGTTCTTGGTGAGTTTTGATATAAAAAAAATTAAATATTTTTTTTATACAAATTTATTAAGATTTTCACTTAAAACTAAAAAAGAAAAAAATATGAAATATATAAATCGTATTTCTTGCGAAAAAGTATTATGCTATTTAAGCTAAATTATTCTTTTAAATTTTATTATTTTATTCTTAAATACTTACTTTTTTCAATGGCATGCTACTTCATTTACAAATTACAAAATACGCTATATGTAACTGAAAATATTAATTTTAAATAATTATTTCTAAAAATTGGTTAACGATTCATTCATTTTGCTATGATGCAAATAAAATCCTAATTAACATGTTTAATTAAAAGACCTTTTTCTTTAATTCCATGAAAAGTTTGGTAAAAAACAAGATAAAGTAGTATACGTAATGGGCTAACTAGGAATCGGACAAAAGTTAGCATGGACGGGAGGGTAATCAGCTAGATCACTTTCTTCAAAGTTATTTTTTTGTGTTTCTTTCGTTTAATTTTACTTGGATTGTCGATATTTAACAAATTCTTGTATTCTTGTTCCAATTCTCTTATGAGAACAAGAACCAGCCCAATATCCCTGAGCCTCGTCGGAATGAGGTAGCATAGTTCTCTAGGGATTGGAGTCCTTTATGATGGTTCGTTACAAATTATCTTTCCGTTCACAGGTTGCCAGGCCCGGGAGCATGTTCACTCCAATGAACAAACATACCCAGCCCTGATGCTGCTCATTAACGCCCCCAGCAGCAGCCAACTTCACCCCAATAGGCTGTTAACAAACAAGATCGGGTATACCCGAAATAAATTGTGTAACCCAGATTGGATAATTTAAAATAAAAAAATAAAAATTAATAAAAATATATATATGTACGTTTTATAACGTTTTTAAAAGAAAATTGTGTTTTTTATTTAAACGGAAAAATAAGTCGCTAATTATCCTACCCTCACCCTATAACCCGTCAAAACATGAACACCGTAAGTCATCGGTTTATATACATAGTTTAGTACCATGTTTTCCTTTATTACCATCGACTTCCAGAATATTAGTTAAGTCCATCTTAAAATTTCTTGTAATACCAGGAGCATTTCCGTTTTTCCTTCCAGAATGCAAAACTCATGAAATCATGAAAACCAATGTCAGAGTGTCCTCTACCCGATTACAGTGAAAACACGATTTCGAAAAAATCGAGAAGCATATTTAAATTGTTAACAAAGTAATTTATAATAAGGAGTGCGAACGAAAAAATCTTAACACACGTTTTGTCTCATAACTTTTTTCCGAAGCAATATTTAAATTTTTTTTTAATCTGGTTAACATTGAAAAATATGTCAGTTATTACTTTTATGACATCCATGTTGATTTGTTGTGAGTTTGATCAAAATGAGTGGCAAAAATAATTTACGTGCTATAAATTATTAAAAATTTTCCAAAAATTCAAATTGGTCCTACAAATAAATGGTCAAAGAAATCAAACGGTTTCCATATATATATATATATATATATATATATATATATATATATATATATATATATATATATATGTGGCATCACTGTTTGATACCAAATACTTTTTGCTACCAAGTAACCTTCAATTACTAGAAAAAACGTTTTAAAACAACTTTAAGAACCGCCATCCCAATTAGAAGTTCCACAAAGACAACAAGTATATTTTAATAATTTAAATATTTAAGAAACCTGTTTAATTTGTATCTTAAACAAAATTAGTTTTATTCAATAAAGTATTATATTTTATAGTAAATAAAACAATACTACGAATAAACTAAATTGGTGACCCCGTGTGTAAATTTAAGCAGTGTGCACATTTTTTGCGAATTTGACGCCATTTTTTATTACAAAAAATGTCTCACGAAGATGGAGGGCAACATGGCCCTAACGATAGTGGTCTGTCACAATCGTCTGCTGGGAACATTTCCGTCGTGTACGCTAGGTTGCCGGTCCCTCAAATGTCGAGCTGCAACATAGAAGCGTGGTTCACGACTATGGATTTTTGGTTTACGGCTTACTGATATTTACGGCTTCTGGTATTATTATTCTGGACAGGCAAAAAACAGCAACGGTGTTAGCAGCATTAGATCCGAACGTCATTTCGCAATTGTCCGATGTTATCGCAACACTTCCGCAATCAGACAGGTACGAATATGTTAAAGGAAAGATAATAGAACACTTCGCCGACAGCTTGTTGTCAGAACTTCCGCTCGGTGACAAGAAACCTTCTGAACTATACTTTGAGATGAAACGTGTTGCTGGCAATACTCTGGGAGACGCAGCCTTAAAAGGTCTTTGGGCAAAACGCTTGCCTGAACTCGCACAGCCAGTTGTTGCTGCCTCATCGGGATCTCCCGCAGAGCTGACTCAGTCGTTGACGCCATGTCACCGAGCCAGATTCATCGCGTCCAAGTGCAACCACCGAACGAGATTAACGAACTTCGTGCAGCCGTGGTCGAATTAAGCAAAAAATTCGCTTATAACAACGAAGCGACTGGTTTCGAATGCTGGTATCATCAGAAGTACGGATGAAATGCAGAAAAGTGTCGTAGCCCTTGTCGCCACAGGCAACGTAATGTGAATGCGTTGCAAACAAATAATCCTTCAAATTGACTCGACAGGCCGGTGGAGGATATAAGCGAAAGGTCCACCACCAATTGCCAAATTTTTCGCCTTCAAGTTAAGGACAATTATACTGACCAACATTTTCTCGTTGACACCGGTGCCGATGTTTCGGTCTTGCCTTTCACTTTACGATCGCTTGAAATTCGTCCTACTGCTGTCATGTTATACGCCGCCAATGGTTCCCCTATTAAGGTGTTTGGAGAAAAACGCATAAAATTAGACCTCGGTTTACGGCGAGATTTTTTTTGGTCCTTCATTATTGCTGAGGTAACATCACCTATAATCGGATCCGATTTCATCAAACACTACGATTTGCTTATTGACCTACGTCGAAACCGGCTCATAGATAACGTCACCAGTCTTTCGACACAACTTACATCGACAAATTAGTTATAAAAACCTTCGATTTAAACAAACCTTTTGCCGATATTTTACAACAATTTCCTGACATTACCAAACTATCGCCGTATGGATCCAAAACCAAATCTTCTATTACACACAGAATTGAAACATCAGGTCAACCCGTTTTTTGTCGTCCTCGTCGACTTTCTCCCGAAAAGCTTTCAGCCGCCAGAACGGAATTCGAATTTTTGATAAAAGCGGGCATTTGTCAACCCTCAAAGAGCAACTGGTCCAATCCGTTGCACTTAGTCAAAAAAGTGACGGAACGTGGAGGCCATGTGGTGTCTATCGCGCTTTGAATGCCCAGACTTTGCCAGATAGGTACCCGTTACCATATTTAACGGATTTTATAGCAAATTTAAGAGGTAAGAAAATATTTTCCAAGATTGACCTGCAAAAGGCTTTTCACCAGGTCCCAATTCAGGATGTTCCAAAGACGGCCATTAGCACCCCATTTGGGCTATATGAATTTAAATTCATGACCTTCGGACTATGCAACGCTGCTCAAACGTTTCAGAGGCTCATCGATGAGGTGTTACGAGAACTGGATTTTGTTTTTCCGTATATCGACGACATAATTGTCGCCTCGCCGGAACAACATCGACATGATCTAACCGAAGTTTTTCGTCGTATTCGTGATAACAACCTCGCAATTAATTTAAGCAAGTGCGAATTCGGAAAAAATGAAATAAAATTCCTCGGTCACCAAGTCAATGGAGATGGTATTCGTCCTTTACCTGAAAAGGTAGCAGCTGTACGGGATTTTCCGAAACCGAAAGTGGCTCAAGAATTAAAAAGATTTATCGCTATGATAAATTTTTATAGAAAATTCTTGCCACATGCGATTTCGTACCAAATGTAATTACAACAACTTATTATCGGCAACAAGAAAAACGATCGTACTCCCTTAATATGGAATCCGACAGCAGAAGGTGCTTTTGGAAGATGTAAAGAAGAACTAACGAACGCAACCCTTTTAGCCCATCCTGCTGCAGATGCTGAATTTTCAGTTTATGTAGACGCTTCTGATATAGCTGTTGGAGCAGCTTTGCACCAAAATATTAAAGGTAATCTTCTGCCATTAGCATTTTATTTTAAAAAGTTAACAAATACCCAGCAAAAATACTCGACATATGATCGGGAATTAACAGCAATATACCAAGCTGTGTGTCATTTCCGATATATGGTAGAAGGGCGAAGATGCTACATTGTCACCGATCACCGACCAATCATTTTTGCATTCCAGCAAAAATTGGAAAAAGCATCGCCACGTAGAATTCTTGACTTTATTAGTCAGTTTACCACCGATATTCGCCATACTCCTGGTTTAGAAAATGCTACAGCTGATGCACTTTCCCGCATCGAGTCAATCGACACAGTCGTGGACTATAATCGAATAGCTATCGCCCAAAAAAATGATGAAGAACTTCAGCAAATGCTCCAAGAAACTCAACGGCATCCGTTAAACTTTAAATATTTTTCAGTACCAAATTGCGATGACCAGTTAATCTGCGACACAACAACGGCACATATACGTCCCTACATTCCTAAAAACTTTCGCCAACAAATACTTTCCACAATTCATAACTTGTCACATCCAGGTGTCCGAGCTACTACCAAACTTCTAACTTACAGACTCTTTTGGCCAGGCATTCGTAAAGACGCCGCAAGGTTTGTTCGAAATAGTTTACAGTGCCAAAAATCTAAAATCCAACGACATACCAGATCAATACCCACCAAATATACACCGCCAAAGGAACGCTTTGCTCATATAAACATCGACATCGTTGGTCCATTCCCATTATGTGAAGGACAACGATACTGCCTTACAATAATCGACCGTTTTACGCGCTGGCCGGAAGCGATTCCTATTCCTGATATGTCAGCTGATTCCGTAGTAAAAGCGTTGCTATCACAATGGATTTCTAGATTTGGTGTACCAGCTCAAATAACATCTGACCGCGGTCGACAATTCGAATCTTCGGTTTTTGCTGAATTAATAAAAGCAATAGGTGCAACGCATCTTCGTACTACGCCGTACCACCCACAATCAAATGGTATCATCGAAAGGTGGCACCGCACTTTCAAAGCAACCATTTTGTGCCATAATCCATCAAAATGGTTACATCATTTACCAACAGTTTTGCTCGGTCTACGAGTTGCATACAAACCAGATCTAAACGCTTCACCGGCTGAATTAGTATATGGCACGACATTAACAATTCCCGGAGAATTCTTTCAACAAAAAAATTTTAACGATTCAAAAAGCGATTTAGTCAACGAGTTCCGAGAGACAATGCAAAAACTTAAGCCGACCGACACAAACCACCACACAATGCCTCGAACGTTCATTTCAAAAAATCTTCAAAATACAACCCACGTGTTTGTCCGTAACGATTCCGTAAGACCTTCACTCACACACCCATATGACGGTCCTTACTTGGTTATAAAACGTTCAGACAAGTTCTTCAATATTTTAATTCGAGGTCGTCCAAGTAACATAAGTGTTGACCGGCTGAAACCTGCCTTTACTTCAAATAATGATCTCAATGATGTTTCATCAGTGCCTGCCTTTTCCTAATATAAAATATACCAGATAGCGTCGGTCCTAAGAAAGATGATTCCATTAATAAAATGTCAGACTCCAATGCCTCCGTCAGTTTTTCACCTGATACGCTACAACCTAAAGTAACTACAAGTGGTAGACGTGTAATGGTTCCTTTGAGATTCAGGTGAAACCGCCCTGGTGGGGGAATGTTGTGGCATCACTGTTTGATACCAAATACTTTTTGCTACCAAGTAACCTTCAATTACTAGAGAAAACGTTTTAAAACAACTTTAAGAACCGCCATTCCAATTAGAAGTTCCACAAAGGCAACAAGTATATTTTAATAATTTAAATATTTAAGAAACCTGTTTAATTTGTATCTTAAACAAAATTAGTTTTATTCAATAAAGTATTATATTTTATAGTAAATAAAACAATACTACGAATAAACTAAATATATATATATATATATATTGCAGTTGTTAATAACATCTGACTTTAAGAACAATATGTGACCTTTTGGTACTTAATAGATTTGTCCTAAAATTTTAATTATGAATCTTTACAAAAAAAATTTATAGAAAAATTAATCATTAACTCTCCTCGCCTTATTAAAAGTATTATTTATTTTCCGCAAAAAAAAAAATAAAAATAAAAAAAAAAAAAATTATTTTCAAATGCTGGCACAAATTCTCCAACGTTATGAATATAAACAAGCGCGAATGTTATATTCGGCTCGGCCGAATCTATATAACCACCATCAACTTTTTCAAATTTAACGTTATATGGGTGGTGGGTGGTAAAGTGGGCGGGCCATGCCCATTTTTTGTTTCCGAGTTTACATTGGTCCTTGAACTATTTGAACACGATTTCGATGAAGTTTCACCTTATATGGGAGGTGAGCGGTAAAGTGGGTGGACCACGCCCTTTTTTGGTTTCCAAGTTTAAATCGACCCTCAAACTATTTGTACAGTTTCGTTGTCATACATGTTTTTTTTTAAGAGATATCGGCAGAAAAGTGTGAAACGGACACCCTGTGTTTCTAGTTTTTAGCCCATAACTTTTTTGTTCATTAACCCCTACGTTGTCCCGTTCGAGCCCTATCCTGCTTTCAACAGACGGACGGACATAGCTGGATCGACTCAGAATCGAACCAGGACCCAGAAAATATATACTTTATGGGGTCTTAAATGATTCCTTCGACATGTTACACACGGAATGACAAAATCAATATACCCTTTATCTTTTTGATGATGGGTATAAAAAAATATCCTCCAAAATCAGCAAACTTTTTTTTCTAATATTAAAATTCTCAAAGCGAAGTACACATGTTATTTTTTAAATTTAATTTAATAAAATTGTTTATATGTCTGCCAATTTTGTAAATCTCAGTGTGTTTGTTTTTCTAAACATAAGGAGAACAAGTGGAAAGAAAAAATAATCGAGACTACTCTTTATGAGTCTCTTAAGTGCTAATTCAAATGAGCGAAGGCTTAGTGCAAACAACAGAAATGCGTATTTAACAGTGAATGCTGAATATAACGAAACCCAACAATCGCGCTCGTTCCTGTTCCCCCGCTTTGTTAGCAATAATAATTTGTTAAAAAAAAGAAACAAAACAAAATAAAACAGCTGTTAGTCAACAACTGACAGATAGTAAGATTTAAGTTGCTCCTGAAGGTGTGCTTTATAATTCGCCTTCTAAAGAAACTTCATTCACAGTAAATACAGTATCAGTTAACCCTTCAACTGGAGCGATACCCAAATCTGGCCAATCATTTAAAAGTGATCAGAAACCCCAAATCCAATTAGGTATGGACCGGTATATTACGGTCCTAAAACGAGGAAGAAGTCTTAAATCCTCCAAAATTTGCATCTGTGGCTAAATTATCGGGAGATTGATGTCCCCCAAATACAGAAAATCGCTTTGCAATATTACAAAATGAATCTGTTGAACCCCTTATTGTAACCAAGTCGTCTAAACCACCCCCAATTTACTTTCGGGAAGGAAATACGAATGTATTGGTTCATGATATAATTTCGTTAATCGGTGACAATTCTTTTTACGTAGTTCCTATAAAACGAGGATATATAAATGAGACTAAAATACAAGTTAATCACGAAAATAATTATCGTAAGATTGTGTCATATTTTGAAACCCATAAAAAAATTTTTATACATATCAATTGAAAAGTAGTAAGAGATTTCAAATTGTTAGAAAATGCATTGATTCTAATGTAGAACCAATCGAAATAAAACACAGTTTAGAAGATAAAGGATTTAAGATAAAAAAAATTTTATGAATCTGCGTAACCGTGAGAAAACACCCAATCCACTCTTTAAAGTTGAATTAGAACCCGGCGACATCAAACTGAAAAAAAGGCTAAACACATCCAATATATGATTTGAAGTATTTATTGCACCGACAAATTACAATAAAAGAGCCGCATAAACGATCAGGGCCCGTACAATGCGTAAACTGTCAGGAATATGATCACACTAAAGCTTACTGTAGATTACCTCCAGTTTACTACATAACATAAAGAAATATAGTAATTGTGGTGCAAACCATACAGCAAACTACAGATGTTGCCCAATGTATTCCATCGTCAAATGATCGCTAGGACAGAAAACTGGGATTTCTCCCACTCAACCACCAAACATTCTTGGAACTAATTACCCCCAATTAATAGTCATCATCAAACTCCACAAGCAAATTCTCTGCTTAAAAATAAATTTAACACTAGCTCAAATCCCGATATGACAGAAAAATCCCATGAATGCAATTTTAGAAGGCTGGAAACTACAATAGAAACACTCGTGCAATCGGTAAGAAATTTTACAAACTATGATGCAAGAAATGCTCAAGATGCAAACGATGCTTTTACAAGCTATTATAAATAAAACATGAACTGTCTCAAGATATGTTTTTGGAATGCAAACGGCATACGCCAACATAAAAATGAACTTGAATATTTTCTGAAAACCCAACAAGTCAGTTTCTGAAACTCATCTGACATCTCAAAATATATTCCAAATAAATGGATATTTTTTTTATGATACGAGGAAGAGCATGTGGAGTTTCGGCTATTCTAATAAAGACTCGAATTAAACACTACTTAATGTGTGATCTTTGTGAAGATTATCTTCAAGCTACAACAATCTGTATTGAAGATTGTTATAGAAACTTAGTGATTTCATCGATATATCACCCCCAGGTTTTCAATTTCAGAAAACCAATATAAACACTTTTTTAAATCACTAGGACCCCATTTCCTGACATAATAATGCTAAGCTTACATTCTGGGGATCACGACTAATAACCCCGAAAGGTCGTGTTTTGTTTGATACAATTTCTAAAATGCGTTTGAATGTGATTTCAAGCGGAGAATCTACTTACTGGTCCAAATAAGATACCCGATGTGATCGACTTTGGAGTCATAAAAAGCATTGCTATGAATCTAATACGAGTTGAATCTTCACTGGAATTATCATCGGATAATTCACCCCCCGAGAAATCGTATCCCCGTCTGGTAACTTGGCGATATCAGGCACAAGGATAAATTGGCTGAAATACCTTAGGACACACTGCACGGAAAACATATCGCTAAGTACACCTGAAGAAATCGAACACTCTCTCAATAATTTTGATATGAATTTAAAACTTGCTGCTGAACATGCTACCTTAACCCCCGACAAAACAGATATAATAGAATATATTCTGTGGATCTCGAACGGCTCTTGACTGAAAAAAGAAGAGCTCGAAGAGAGTGGCGGCTCTACAGATCCCCGCAACTCAAATCTAAGCTTAGAGAATGCAAAACTCGTCTTAATAAGCTCTTGGAATATCGAAAGACTGAATCTTTTAATGAATATCTAGAAAACCTGGAGGCAACACCGCATTCTTATTACTCTCTATGGCGAGCTACTAATAAACTTAAGAGATCAGTCATATGTAAACCCCCTTTATGTAATACTAATGGAGGATGGGCAAGAAATGATACCGAAAAAGGGAATCTGTTTATAAGTCATCTGAAAAATGTATCAAATGACGTAATTGAGTTGCCACCTGTTGTATCCCAATTCAGAGCAGTTGAACCCCTTTGCTTTGAGATTCGAGAGATCAACAAGGCTATTGTTGATTTAAACCAAAGAAAGGAAAAAAAAGAGACATAAAAAATTTAATGTGTTTGGGTATTTTATTTGTTTACGCTCTTTGTTGCGAATGCGTTTGTTATATCTAGCACACAAAAAAATAATAGTTTTTTCTAGCTCTCTTTGTTAACACAAAATGATTTTTTGTTTTATATTCATACTCAATTGTTTATCTTCGTTAATATTCGTGTTGTGTATGTGAAAATGCCGACAACACTCGGTTCCTGAGTGCTATGGGCGCCTTTCTTTGATTTAAACTCTAAAAAAGCTCCAGGCATTGATAAAATCAGTAACAAGATGCTTTTGGAGCTACCCCGGATAGCATTAAAAATAATACTTTATATTTTTAACGCTATATTACGCCTTGAATATTATCCACCAGAATGGAAGTTATCACTGGTTACCATGATACCTAAGCCAGGAAAAGGTCACACAAAAGTAGAATCTTATAGACCTATAAGTCTATTGTCAAATATGTCAAAGCTCTTTGAGAAACTCTATTGAATCGAAACCAATCATCAATTCGGATTTAGAAGAAGCACTATCGAACAAACATACAGACTTTTAAATGTTATAAACAAAACGTTTGAAGAAAAGAAGTATTGCTCTGCTCTCTTTATCGACGTTTCGCAAGCTCTTGACAAAGTACGGCACTATGGTATGATATATAATATAAAGCAAAATTTACCCACAAATACACATAAATTATTGGAAAGCTATTTAACTGATCGAAAATTTATTGTTAAAGAGTGAGACTTCTTAAGTAATCCACAGCCCATTGTATCAGGAGTACGACAAAGTAGTATACTGGGTCCTTTGTTGTACTTAATATACACCTCTGATATGCCGACTAATAATCAAACCCATACATCAACATTTGCTGATGACACAGCTATTTTAAGCACAAATAGACCACATATTAGACATTGAAAGATGGTTACGTAAATGGAAAATAAAGGTAAATGAACAAAAATGCATTCACATAACATTTACGTTGAGTAGAGAAACATGCCCACCTATCTTTATTAACAACCAAGTTCTCCCCAGCCAATATGGAGTTATGGTATTCGGTTATGGGGCACAGCCTCAGCGTCAAATATAGAGAAAATTCAGAGACGTCAAAACAGGATTTTGCGGATGGTACGTCAAAAATTCAAATATTCATAAGGTTCTAAACGTCTCCTTTGTGAAAGATGTAATAACAGAACACACAGTGAAATATTTTAGGGGGCTAGAAATTCACCCAAATCCTCTAGCTCGAAACATCCTACTAAGCAATGGACATACTCGTTTGAGAAAAAGGCACATATCAAACTTGAGAAGCTAAAATATACGTATTAAAATAGATTTTTGTCTGGCGGTGTTTAGACAAAATTAGATATTAGTATTTAAGATTTTAATACTTATTGGTAGTTCATGTACAATTACTGAAGATTCAATAAATAAAGTATGTAATAAAAAAACAAAAAAAAATCTCAAATTTTCAATTTCTACGTTTCAAATTATAAATTCAAAATGAAAAAAAAAAAAATAATAATAATAATTTCAAATAAAATCTACGTATTTTTCAAATGCTATTATTTTATTATTTATTTTTGTCTATGGATATTTTCTTTACAGACAATTTACAAAATAATAACATAAAAACAACAAATATAAATACAAATATTTTACTGCGTGTTTAAAAAGATTATTATTAATTTTTTTACATCATTTGGATTTAATAAAAAATCAATAAAACTGTATAATTGATTAAATGTGTTGCACATTCTTCTCAGCGGATCTGCATCAACATAATTACTTCTAAAAAATTTCACAGATAGTGGTAAAAAATTACGGGATGGGCGTTGAGGTATATTAAATAAGATTTCATTAATTAAAAATCCAGAGCATATGTTTCCATTAATAACGTTTAAAATAAATGACACATTCAACATAGTCCTTCGGCTTTTTAAAGTTGGTAATTTAATGAGAGCAAGACGAGCTGAGTACGAAGGCAAATTCAGTGGGTTAAAATGTAATCCTCGAAGATAAAACAACAGGAATTGTTTTTGTACCGATTCAATAGCGTTGGAATAAGTTTGGTAAATAGGATCCCAAATTATAGATCCATATTCCAGAATTGGACGAATAAGAGACGTATATAGTGTTTTTGCAATGTACGGATCATTAAATTCCTTTGACCAACGTTTTATATAACCAAGTGTACCCCTGGCTTTATTTATAATACTTGTTATGTGTGAGTTAAAGTTTAATTTGGAGTCGAATAATATACCCAGATCCAGGAAAGTGTCTACCATATCCACTTGATAATCTCCCAAAAAATAATTTGCTGTTATCGGTTTATTTCTTACAAAGCGTAGTACTTTACATTTCTTTAAATTAAGTTCCATCAAGTTTAAATTGCACCATTCATAAAACGAATCCAAGTCTTTTTGAAGATATTGGTGATGTTACATCACCAATATCTTAAAAAAATTTTTACATCGTCTGCATACATTAGAATATTCGAGAACTTTATCACCATAGGCAGGTCATTAATAAATAGTGAAAAGAGTAGCGGCCCAAGGTGGCTACCTTGAGGTACACCAGAAAGTACTTTTATTCTTTTAGAAATTGTGTTTTTAAAACGAACTGTTTGCGTTCTGTCAGATAGATATGAATATATCCATTTTAAACTTAGATTTGTAAATTAGTCTCCTGCGCAAGATGATTTGAAAAGCAAACACACTTGAATTTCAAGTGTGTGTTTCATAGCCAACATGTGCAAAAACAACAATAAATACTGTTCGTACTGTTCGCTGCCCGAAGCAAAGCAAGTGTGTACTGTGTATGAGCGACTGCAAATCCGTGCGTTCAAATCATTTATCGTAAACAAGTGGTGCAAGTGGTGTGGCAAAAAAAAGCAAATCATACAAGACGTTGAGAAATGATTTAAAGATTTCAAGTGGGCTTACTGATTTGTTTGTTTTTTGTAATACGTAGTTGCTGTGTGTGGCAAAAAATCTTCATAATGTGTAAAAAGTGGTTGTTTATAAATATTCTTGCATACACACACATATATACAGTATGTCTATATTTTATTGTTGGTTCTTCTTTTCTAAATAAATGTAAAAGGGTGAATTCATAAAGTTATTAAAAAATACTCTTTATTAAGAGTTAAAAAAGTAAAAAAATTAAAGTTGACATTTGAAACTGTCAGTTACATATGTAAGTTAGAAAATTTTTACCTTTAGTATTTATTTATATTTTAAATAAAGTTAGTCTTATAATTAATTGTATGTTTATAAAAAATTTTAAAATTGTACTTATTTATATTATGATAGATTTTATTGCATTTAATTTATATTTACTAAGTAATCATTCTATTTTAAAACTAAAAGGAAATAATATAGAACAATGTCTTTTCATTTTTCAATTTCGTTTCCATATACGTTTACTCCTTGACTAATAAATTTTCCCAAATGTTAAGAATACGATGGAACATCTGCACTGTAATAAAATTATAAATGAAATATTTTAAGACGTTTACCTAAATTGTGTGTCCCGTCATATGTACATGTTCAATATATAATCAAGTAAAGGATGCTGTTTTACCTGATTGTAAGCGAACTCAATTCGTGGTTTTATAAAAAATAAATTTACATTTTTTACAGTGCAGAACATATGTACCTGTTTCTTATTGATCTATTTAGGTGCTTCTACAAATTTTATTGCCAAATTCTTGCTGTTTTAAATAAATTTTTTACACTAAGAAATATACCTGTTTTTATTGGACTAAAGTTATTTTTAAAAAAGGCTTATACATATTATTACCTAATGTAAAAATTAGTTTATAAATAAAATTATAATATTATTACCTAATATATTTCATATATGCTATAAATGAAGTTATGAATGAAAATCTTTCAACAGTTATTTCAAAAGTGTTCTCGTGTTCAGAATTGAATTTTTTGTGCTCCAACAAATTATTTGTTTTCACAATCGTGTTAAAATATACATATCTTCGTATACTTATAATGGCAGAAGTAATGGTAAGAAATAAAATTATTTTTTAAAGTTACTTTACTAAACAAAATATATCATATTTATGTATTTAGAATTCAACTCCTACTGAATCAATGGACGCTGCCAGCATCAAACAAAATATCCTATCAGGAACATTCAAAATAACTACGAAAAGAGGCAGAAGCAAGATTTGGGACACATTTGGAAAGATTGTAAACCAGGAAGGAGCCGAAATAGCAAACAAAGTTGCCTGCATAAAGTGTTTTACTGTTTTAAAATATGATTCGAGAACCACATCGAACTTGGTGAGACATAAGTGCTACTACACCACGAAGGAAACTAATACAGAAAAAGTAGAGGTTAACAACGAGACGAAAAAAAAGCAACGCGATTATTTTCCGAATGGTGTATAAAAAATTGTCGGCCTTTTCAATTTGTTCAAGATACCGGTCTAATGCAGATTTCGGAGTTCTTGATTTCAATTGGAGCGAAGTATGGACCAAATGTTTATGTAGAAAAATTATTGCCACATCCTACCACAATATCGCGGAATATTGAAAAAATATATGAAGCAACATTCCTAAATGTTAAACATGAAATCAATGCTGTCTGCAAAAATGGTTTTGGATTAACTTCAGATATATGGACGGACAACTATTTACGGAAAAGTTATATCTCTCTAACTATCCATTATACAAAAAATGACCAATTGATTTCCAGGTTGATAGGTCTTAATTCAATGAATGGGGAAAGATGTACGCGTAAGTAAATTTAAACAGTTATATTACTATTACATAAATGAAAAAATGAATACCAAATGAACCACATATCTTTAATAATTATTTATTTTAGATGATGCCATTAGATTAAAAGCTCAAACTTTACTAGGAAGATATGATTGCAAACTGGAAGATGGAGTTATGGTAACAGACAGAGGTTCCAACATGGTTACTGCGTTCAATTGTTTTCCACACATATATTGCATTAACCATTTACTTAATAATGTAATCGAAAAGGCTATTAAAAATGTAGAGGAACTAAATGAACTGTGTAATTTATGCTCGAAATTGGTTAAATATTTCAAGAAATCTGGCGATAATTGCAAATTAAGCCAAACATTAAAAAGTCATTGTCCTACACGGTGGAACACAATGTATTACCTTTTGGAATCTGTGGAAAAAAATTGGATGGATGTCAATAATATATTGCAGCAAAAAAATGAGCTTCAAAAAGTCGAAAAAATAAACATAAGCCACATTAAAGGAATTGTGAACGTCATGAGACAATTTGAACAGGCGTCCAAAACTTTAGAAGGAGAAAAATATGCTACATTACATCTAGTTTATGCATACATCAATGGATTGATCTGACACTTGCATATCAGAAGATGATGATATTGAACTCGTAAAAAAATTTAAGGAAGCATTATTTGAAAATATACAGACAACTGTATTTTTAAATATATCCATGACGCATAAAATTGCACATTTCCTTTTTCCACCCGCGAATAAACTGTTACAATTTTCAAAAGACGAAATGGATAATATAAAATCAAAATGTGCAGAGGAGTTAAAAATTCTCTGGCAAAATGAAGGTGAAGAAATCATGGAATCACCAACATCAACTAAAACATCAGTAATATCATCATATTTCAAGAATTTTGTATCGCCAACATCAAATCTAACATGGGATGATAAAATAGCTAGAGAAATTCAAACATACCAAAACCTGGATGTTCCCTTCGAAGAAAACTTTAATGTCATCAGTTGGTGGTATTTACATCGAACACAGTTGCCTTTGTTGTATAAATTAAGCTGCAAACTATTGGCTACTCCAGCAAGTAGTGCAAGTTCCGAAAGAGTTTTTTCAATTGCTAGACAATTGTTATCGGAAAAAAGAACGAATCTTTCCTCCAACTTAACCATCTTTTCACAGATTATGTTTCTTCACATGAATACAGACAACATTATTATCTGTGATATAGTTTAAGTATTTATATACATATGTATAAGAAAGTAGTATATAAGTAATTAAGTATATATTTGTTTTAAGTAATAATATAAAAAAACCTTGTAAAAAACTTTAAATATTTAATAAAATCTGTTTACTAATAAAACTTAATGCATGTTTCTTTAAATTGTTATAACTAGTAACATTAATAATTTATTTGATCGTAAATAACAATAAGTTTATAAACAATACTTTTAAACGACTGTTTTACTTACGAAATTACTTTATACAGTCATGAACGCACACACACACATATAATTTTAATAAAAAAGAAAACACAATTTTTTTCCTTATTGAAGCAAACAAGTGGTCAAAAGGCTTGTATTTTTTTATACAAGCCTTTGAGAGGCTTGTTTGGTCGCTATCATAGCACACTCATGATTTGTTCATAAAGTTGAAGCACACACGCAGTATTTGTATGGTTTTAAGTGCCTGCAGAACAGTATTTATTACTCCGCACACACACTGATAACAGCACTTGAAAAATATCAAGTGGCTTGTACAGCCTTATAAGACACAGTTTGCAGGGCTCTATTGTAAATCCCAAAAGTTTAAGTTTTTTAATAAGAAGTAAATGATTTACTTTGTCGAGTGCTTTACTGGAATCAGTGTAGATGACATCAGTTTGTTTACTTTGAAAAAACCCACGATTTACAGCACACGTAAATTGGATAAGGTTTGCAGTGGTCGAACATTTTTTTGAAATCCATGTTGATACGGTGAAATTAAACATGAAACTTGGTAACATAAATGATCTGTTATTAATTTTTCGAAAAGTTTTGGGATGATACTCAGCTTTGCAATACCTCCATAATTTTCAATTTCAGATTTATTGCCTGACTTGAATAAAGGAACTATGTAGGATTCTTTCCAAATAATCGGCATGTACCCATGTTTGATTGACATATTGAATAAAAGTGTTAGCGGGATGGCTAAAGCTTCAGCGCAATTAATTAAAATACTACTGGGAATTTTATCAGGACCGTAATTATATGAAAACTTTAGTTGTTTTAAACCACTTGAAATACTATGAATGTCAAGATATGGTAAAGTTATAGGTTGACTTTCAATCAGTCGATACGGATAACTTACAGTGTCATCAAAGGCTATATTGGAGTAAGTAGTCGAGAAAAAATCAGCAAATAAGTTACTTATAATTTCATCATCACTAGATTCGTATTGTTGAAAGCCATTGTAGAGGGATAACCAGTAGACTTTTTCTTTGAATTAATGAATTTGTAGAATGACTTTGGATTTTGTTTTAAATTATATTTTATTTTATTTAAATAACGTGTATAGTACATTTTATTTAATCTTATGTATTCTGCACGACTCACAGAATATTTTAGATAATCAACAGGTGATCCAGATTGTTTAATTTTTTTGTAGAATTTATTATTTCTATTTTTATACATTGACAATTGTTTATTGTTCCAAGGTGGTCCAGATACGGATTTTAATACTAATTTAGGAATACACAAGTCCATAAACGAAAACATTTTATTGTAGAAAGCATCAAATATATTTTGCAAAGATTCTGACGAACTTAATGAATCAGTTAGGATATTGTTCCAGTTTGTGTTATTAATAAGTTGGTTTAACATAAAATAGTTAGTATGTTTGAATGAGAACACCTTTTCGTTTAAGGTTGACATTAATTCAATAGCAAGATGATATCGATCTTCAGGAAGAGTAATAGGGGTAGATCGTTTAATATAACAGTCTTCTTTATCATTTACAAAAACGAGATCCAGTATTTTAGAATAATCATTTAGTATGCAATTGATTTGAAATAGACCTATGTCATACAAAATGTTAAAAAATTCTTTAAAATGTTCCTTTATTTTAGTTTGAACGTAATATTTATCATCAGGCAAATACTTCCATATTATTGATGGCATGTTAAAGTCGCCCGTACTAATAATATGATCATTTGTATTAGAAAAACGAGCAGCAGATTTAATAGATTTAATATATAAGGAATGTGGAGAAGATGAGGGAATATATGAGCACGTCACTATTATCCTCATATGTTTCAGTTTGATAATAACGGAAATAAATTCAATATCAAGCGATAAGTCAATCACTAAAGGTTCAGAAAATAAACTATTGGATACTGCGATAAGAACGTTACCACCATAAGTGCTACGATCACGACGATAGATGTTATATTTGTTACAAAGGATTTCGGTGTCAAGAAACGTATCGTTGAGCCATGTTTCAGTAAATACTATAACATGATTGTTAATGTCAAAACTTTCTATGTATAAATTTGACAGTTTTGTTCTTAAACCGCGAACATTTTGGTAAAAAAGGGAAATTAAGTCGACGTTGTTATTTAGTTTTTTGGAATATTCTGCTCACGCTGCGGAAGAATTCCGACGTTATTAAATCTTTGTTTTTCTTTGTAGATATATTCTCGAACTAAAGTATTTTCGGGCCAGAAATTTTAATCAAGAACAAGTTGAAAAAGATCAGCAGGAACAGTAATTTTAAACGATGTAATAGATCGCTGTTGTGCATACTGAAATTTATGTATCAAAACATCCACATGTTGACCGACTTTTGACTTTATAAAATAATCTATATCATCCGAGGAAGTATCACTCGCCAGACGAGAAATGAAAATAGTTTTTCTAGGAGCAACAGCTCGAAGAGGGTTATGGGGCATATGAGTGTTTTCTAATATATTATTTGAAATACAGTTGTTCTGAACAGTTAACGGTGATATAATTGTATTAGAAGATCCATTATTGACATCAGGTAAAGGAATATTAGGTTCTTGTGGAGAATTCACATTCATGGACGAAGATGGCAATGAAGGAAAAATCATTGTGTTCAGCAGAAACTGAAGAATATGTGATTGAAGGTATAACAGGAGACTTTTTAGACGTTTTTTTTCTCTTCGGGGAAGAAATATCTTGCATATCGTTGAAATTATCCAAATTCTGGAATTTTGTAAATAATTCACCGAATTTTGAAAGTTTGGACTGAACAGATAAAAATTCTTTATTAAGTTGACTAAATACTTTTGAAAAATTTATAGAAGTCTATTTTTATTTGCTTGCAACGAGAACAAGTCCATTGAAGGGATTTTCCCGGGTCAGAAAGTGAATCCGGGTCGCGCGCTTTGAGTCCCGTACATTTTAAATGGTAGTTTCCTAAGCACAGCCAACATGATATCATTCGATCATTACCGGTAACGGTGCAATTAGTATTTAAACAATCCATGTCGAGACAAGTTTCAATACATAAGTTCGTGATTGGAAGTATAATTGTTCACTGGGATACAAATTATAAATTGACGTATAGATGGCGCTAAAAAAGAATGTTATTAAATGCACAAACCCGTTACAATGATTACTATGGTGCTTTCTAAAATACCAACTAAGTAATTTATTAGTTGTATTAAAAGTTACGAGATCGATTTAAATTCAGTTTATATTTCTGAGCAGCGAGAAACACTTTCACTCACACGACTTTTGTGATAGTTTTTTTTTTTTAAGTATTTTTACCCTAAAACGACCTCACAAGACCTTTGGAAAGGTCTTTCAGATTTTTCTATTTGTCCTAATGGTGGTCGTTGTCGAAATTTTTGGTGTTTTACACAGTTCACAATTTAGAATGTAGTCATTAACGCACAGTGTGCGATTCAAAAAATGAAATGGAAATAATTATGGAACTTCGGAATGGCTGTTCCGATTTCCATGATGATTTCACACGGTGATAGTACGGGTGTAGGCGAGATTAAGTTTTGAACTTGGACCATATAGACCTACAGAGTGCGAGTCCACTTAAAAACGATCCTGATTCTTTATATCTGAATCTTTTATATAGGTCGAGGTCTACAAAAAAAAAAAAAAACATCGTCGTATGCATATATTAGCCAATGAAATTACAATTTCTTACAGGCTAGCATACATATTATTCTTAAAGCTACAATATACAATAAAATATCATAATCATACAGTATTATTATTTAATAAGTTAAAAATACTCCTCTTAATACGGATTGGATTTACTGAAAAATCAATATATGGGTAAAATATGTTGAATTGATTACACATACGTCACATGGGAACAAAGTTGGCATAATTTTACTAAATTAATTTAAAATGAAATATTCATATATTTTCTCCTACTTTCAAGAGAAGGGAGATCAATTAGCTTTAATTGACTTTTATATAATGGTAAATTAATATTAGGATTCCATGGAAGATTACGAAGACAAAATAAGAGAAACTGTTTTTGGACTGATCCTTTTTTCTTTACGTGAACTTTGTATTGAGGATCCCAGATCACGGAAACATACTCCAGGATTGGTCTTACAAAAGATGTAAATAAATGCTTGGAAACGTAAGGATAATTAAATTATTTTCCCCAGCGCTTAAGGAATCCTAGAATTCCTTTTGCCTTATTAACAATTTGTAAAACATGGGAATTAAAGAACAGTTTACAATCAAGCAATACACCTAGATCAAGGAATTCGTCGACTGATTCAAGTTCATATTTATTTACTTTGTATCTACAGAGTACTGGACTTCCTCTGGAGAACATCATGTGTTTGCATTTTCTTAAATTCAGATCCATTAGATTTATAATGCACCAGTCATAAAGGTTGCATAGATCTGATTGGAGTAAGGAACATTGATAGGAATCGTTAAAGCTATGGAACAGCTTTACATCATCAGCATACATTAATAATCTGGAATTCTTAATGCAGGCTGGTAGATCATTTATAAATATTAGGAATAATAATGGGCCGAGATGACTACCTTGCGGAACACCGGATAAAACGGAAATGTTTTTGGATTTACATTCTCCAAATAATACACATTGGTATCTATTTTTAAGATATGTAGATATCCATTTAAGGAAAACAGGAGAAAATCCAAGTTTATTCAATTTGAACAATAGGAAATTGTGGTTTACTTTATCGAAAGCTTTACTGAAATCTGTATATATTGTGTCTGTCTGTAAGCCGGAATCAAATGCTGTTATTACTGAGATTGTGAACTCCAAAATGTTTGTAGAAGTGGAACATCCTTTTCTGAATCCATGCTGAAATGGAAAAGTTTTGGAATAACACTCAATTTAGCAATTCCTCTATAGTTGGAGATATTGGATCTACTTCCGAATTTAAACAAAGGTATAAATAGGATTCTCTTCAAACTGCAGAAAAATAACCATTAACTATTCATATGTTGAATAAGTAGGTTATTGGAGATAAAAGAGAATTTAAACACTTTATGAGAACGCAATTTGGAACACCATCAGGTCCACATTTATCAGAATTTTTAAGATTCTATATGGAGGACTTATCTAAAGTTGGACAATTTATTAGGGATGCATCAGGAATTGGATGTGGATAATTGGAAAGTTGATGAAATTCTTTATCGGAATGGGCAGATGAAAAGAGAGCGGCAAACATATCACAAATATCTGTATCATTTGAGGATACTTTATCTCCAAATTTCATCATGGGCGGATAACCAGAGACTCGGCTCTTTGAATTTACAAATTGATAAAAAGATTTTGGATTATTTTTAAAGTTTCTTTTCACCTTAAAGAGGTAATTATTGTAACATCGGATGTTTTCGGAATTGTTAATTGATCTTGATATTTAATATTTCATATAATCAATAGATAAACGGCGATAAATTCAATATTATGATCATTATTAACTATTATTTCTTCCGAAGGTAAAAGAGTTGAGACCAGGGTTGTCAGATTTTTTTGAGCATCTGTCGCCAAATTGTTAATCAGAAATCGCCAAAAATCGCCAAATAAAAATTTCATGTTTTTTTTTTTTTTTTTGTTTCTTTATTTAAACTAAAAAAATTAACTGAAATATTTAGTGCTTCAAATTTCATATAATTTTTAAACGCAAATTCAGCTTCAACAAAGTCAATGATAATAACAGTAGACAATAACACAAGGCAACAAAATCAAAAAAAATTTTGGAGGCTTTAAAAACCACTATACAATTTTGATGTATTGTGGTTCCAGTAGTACAAATATGGTCCAAATTTTAAATTATATGGAGAGTTTGTTTTTTTTAATTTTTTTTTGTAAAATTAAAATTTTTTTTAAAACTAACTAAAAACACAGGGTGTCCGTTTCATACTTTTATGCTAATATCTCTGAAACAAAAGCATGTACGACAACGAAATTTTTTGTAAATAGAACAAGGGTCGATATAAACTTGGAAACCAAAAATGGGCGTGGTCCGCCCACTTTATCGGCCACTTCCCATAAGGTAAAATGTCAACGAAATTTTGTACAAGTAGTTCAAGGATCAATGTAAACTCGGAAACAAAAAATGGGCGTGGTCACCCACCTTACCGCCCACCTCCTATATAAAAAGGTGATGGTGGGTATATAGATTCGGTAAAGCCGAATATAACATTCTCGCTTGGTTTTTTAATTTTTTTACTAAGTTTATATTTTTTGCCTAACAATTTTTTTTCATAACTTTGAAATTATTGATCGCATCAAAAACAATTGTATACATCATTTAAAGATATTATTAGCCAAAAGTTTTATAAATTTAGTTTAACAAAATCGGACAAGTTGTTTTTGAGTTATGACAACATAACTGGAGAAATTTTTCAAAAAACTAAATTCGAAACGAATCAATCGATTTTTATGATCGATATCTCATTTTGTTGCTATTACATGTGGCTTTACGATAAAGCAATAAATCAGAACAGTTTTTGTCGTTTTAGATTTTTAATGATTTTCTTAAAACAAAAAAACTTGCTATTTTCACGAAAAAAATATATTTTTTGTTTCATTTTTTATTATAACTCCGAAACTACCGAGACGATTGAAACGCAATATATGAAGGGATTAAAGGTTATGTAAATATAAATTTTTCTAAATTTTTTTCAATATCGGACTAAAACTTTTTGAGTTATCGTAAATTATGTGGAAAAACGCCTAAAAAATTTTTCATTTTACAAAAAAAAAAAATAAAAAAGACCTCTCCATAGAATTTAAAATTTGGCCCATTTTTGGACTACTGGAACCATAATACATCAAATCTATATAGTAGTTATTCAAGCCTTTTTTTTGCTGTTGACCTGTGTAATAATTGAATAAAAAAATAAAATTATAAATTTTAATACACTTTTCTGACATAGCTCCATTTTTAGTCATCAATTTTAAAAACTTATATTTTTTTAACAGTATAATTCTAACATTATAAAATGAATATTTGTCCCATAAACTTTAAATTGTTTCGAAGAATTAATTTATTCATAAACGTTTTAAAAAATTTATTGAAGCTATTTATAAATTAAGGATATTTTATTAGATCAGGGATTTTCACAAGTTCTTGCTTCGTGACCTACTTTAGAAGTTAGAACTTGAAAACGACCCACAGGCATTTTGGAGTAGCAAATTAACTGTATTCTAAGAAACTAAACTCTTTGGATTTTGATAATGCAAACGTTTTTTTTTTTTTTAATACGTATAATGAATTTCAAGTTTGAATTAAAATTAGTATTCATTAAAAAAAGTGAAACTTTCTCAATTTCATATCAAATGTTAGTTATTCCTAAATAATTCTTAATCCAAAAATAAATTATTAATTAATGAAAAAAATTAATGGTATTTTCTCAATTTGGTATCAAATGCTTTTGTTTAATCAGGATTTATTTATTTATTTATTTATTTATTTATATATTTTAGTCTATAGAACAATATTCCTTACAGACTAATGAATAATATAAACATATTATTTTGTAATTATTTACAATATTAATTCATGTTTTGCAGTACAAATTTTTTTAAATAAGTTTTTGATGCTGTAAATTCCAACATATGAGCATTATTTAGAGAATTCAAATAATTTAATGGTCGTATTATTGGGCTATTTAATACATAATTTCTATGATATAAACCAACATTAAATAAGTTTTTATGTCGAAGAGACAATCTATAAGGCGCGTAGAATGGTATTTTATTCAATAATTCTATTGAATCGATATTTGAATTTATTAAATCATATAAAAATAACATTGACTAAATTTTGCGTCTTTTTTCCAATGAAATCATTCCCAAATGTAAACAGCGGGATTCATAAAAAGGTAGGGGATAAATGTTTTCTAAATACGGTAAAGAAAAACGTATAAAACGTTTTTGAATCTTTTCAATTCGTGCAATATGAGTACTACAATGCACAGTGGGGCAGAATCGAAAATTTTTTGAAATAAATCTGTAACTTCTGATCGGATTGTTGGATTTGCATGGTATAGGCGTAGCAGAAGGGTGTACAATATTAAGTTTAGAAGGGGGGCCAGGCACACCCCTCAAGGGCGGAGCTAAAGGGGCTCAAAGTTGGGTACCTCGGACATAAAAAAAATTTAATCGCTTGACAAATTTTTGTTTCTCGTCCGATTTAAAATATTGTAGGCACTGATAAGACCTACAAAAAACATGCTTGCACGCCCCATTTATCTTTAATAGTTTTTGAGTTATTGGCGTTTGAATTTTTTGGTACCTCAATTTTTCATGTTCTTGGTCCACTTTCTTCCATATACATATGTTCTAGTATTTCCGATCCAATTTATTTGTTTTTTCTTTATGTAGTTAAAAAACAAAATTATCTATTGAATAAAAAAAATTCGATGTCGATATCTTTACCGAGTCTAAAAATAAACGATTTTGAATTTGAAAATTGAAAAAAAGAAGACTTTTTGTGTTTTTTTTTTTTTGGCTGAAAAAGTATCTACACTCTTTTTTCTCTAAAATAAAATTTTCTTTAACAACATATAATAACTTTATACTTTTCTGAAATGTATCTTCACAGAGTAGACTCTAAGGCAAAAAGTGATCCCAATAACTCAAGTAGTCAAGGTACACAATCTCCCTAATTTGACCCATTTTATATGAAAGTTTTGACTTTAGTCTATATTTTCTCAAATCCCAAAACACGAATCGACAAGCGGAATGCAGTTTAAGAATCAATAATATGTTTTTAAAAGTTTTCAATCAAAATCTAAGGGAATTTGGATTTTATAGCCGAAAATGTGAAATAACCCAATTATTACAATAATGAACTTGAGTGAATAAAAATTCAAAAATGATTAATTCATAAAAAGTTCGAAAAATATTCATCATTTACTAAAAAAATATATTATAAATATAGTGAACCAAAATTTTCGTCATATGAGTCATTCTATTTAAAACCAATACGAAAAATTCCAATTTTTTACTTTTCCTCTCCTAATTTTATGATATTTGGTACAATCATTATTCTTGCAAACTAAGACTAATTCAAAATTTCAAATAATTTCATTAAGTGGTTCGCGAAATATCGCGGTTTAAAAGAACAAAATAGCTTAAAATATGTACAAAGTTGCATACACAAAATTACAAATATCTTTCGAAGTTTTTATTATATAAGATTTATTGAGATGTCATATTGAATGAATGGCTTCTGAGTTATTACAAAAAATATAACTATTGAGAGTCCCACCACGATACTTACAGAGAACATTCAAAATGGTTCCATCCTCTACATATATATATTTCACGAATTTAAAAATGCCACTTTTTGAAATACGCGACCGCGAAATTTAATTCGCGAATTATCCACCAATAAAATTCAACATAAAAACATGTTTCAGGTTCTTGGTCCACTTTTTTCCATATGTATCCTAGTATTTCCGACCCAATTTATTTGTTTTTTCTTTAAGTAGTTAAAAAACAAAATTATCTATTGAATAATTTTAAGTCGATATCTTTACCGAGTCCAAAAATAAATGATTTTGAATTAGAAAATTTCAAAAATTACGACTTTTTGTGTTTTTTTGGCTGAAAAAGTATCTACACTCTTTTTTCTCTAAAATAAAATTTTCTTTAACAACATTTAATAATTTTATACTTTTCTGAAATGTATCTTCACAGAGTAGACTCTAAGGCAAAAAGTGATCCCAATAACTCAAGTAGTCAAGGTACACAACCTCCCGAATTTGACCCATTTTATATGAAAGTTTTGAATTTAGTCCATATTTTCTCAAATCCCAAAACACGAATCGACAATCGGAATGCAGTTTAAGAATCAATAATATGTTTTTAAAAGTTTTCAATCAAAATCTAAGGGACTTCGGAAAAATGTGGATTTTATAGCCGAAAATGTGAAAAAAACCCATTTTTGGGATTTTTGGCGTTTTTTTGGGAATTGTGGGATTTTTTTTACAAAAATTTTAAAGTTTTTTCCACTTTATCATTTTGTACGATAAAATCTACATCCATCGAAAATTTCGTTAAGATATCTTTAATAACAAAGATTTTATTACAGATAAAATATTTATAGTTTCTCAAAAAACCACTTTTGTCCTAAACTGCATTCCGCTTGTCGATTCGTGCTTTGGGATTTGAGAAAATGTAGACTAAATTCAAAACTTTCATATAAAATGGGTCAAATTCGGGAGGTTGTGTACCTTGACTACTTGAGTTATTGGGATCACTTTTTGCCTTAGAGTCTACTCTGTGAAGATATCTTTCAGAAAATTATAAAATTATTAAATGTTGTTAAAGAAAATTTTATTTTAGAGAAAAAAGAGTGTAGATACTTTTTCAGCCAAAAAAACACAAAAAGTCGTAATTTTTGAAATTTTCAAATTCAAAATCGTTTATTTTTGGACTCGGTAAAGATATCGACTTAAAATTTTTTTTATTCAATAGATAATTTTGTTTTTTAACTACTTAAAGAAAAAACAAATAAATTGGGTCGGAAATACTAGGATACATATGGAAAAAAGTGGACCAAGAACCTGAAACATGTTTTTATGTTGAATTTTATTGGTGGATAATTCGCGAATTAAATTTCGCGGTCGCGTATTTCAAAAAGTGGTATTTTTAAATTCGTGAAATATATATATGTAGAGGATGGAACCATTTTGAATGTTCTCTGTAAGTATCGTGGTGGGACTCTCAATAGTTATATTTTTTGTAATAACTCAGAAGCCATTCATTCAATATGACATCTCAATAAATCTTATATAATAAAAACTTCGAAAGATATTTGTAATTTTGTGTATGCAACTTTGTACATATTTTAAGCTATTTTGTTCTTTTAAACCGCGATATTTCGCGAACCACTTGATGAAATTATTTGAAATTTTGAATTAGTCTTAGTTTGCAAGAATAATGATTGTACCAAATATCATAAAAATAGGAGAGGAAAAGTAAAAAATTGGAATTTTTCGTATTGGTTCCCAGCAAAAACTTGGTAATGGTATGTAGTTACGGATGTAGTTACTTTTCAATCATAACAGCATACTTTCTGCATTACATGAAAGTAAATTAGTAACTACTTACTTTTAATTTGATATTTAATCAGTTACATTAGATCAGATTTTTGGAAATATTACTTTTTATCTATCTCTTCATTTATATTATAAAAATTATATATTTTAAAAGTGAGTAAAATATGAAAATACATTAATTATTTGTTAAAGTCACGAAGACTAAAACAAATAATTAATCGTAAACACACCAGTCTCCGGTGAAGTCGAAACCACGACGTAAGCAGACAGAATAGCTTATTGTTAACAAATCCATTAGACCACTTTATACGTACATGAATTCACTCATGAACTCTGTAATTTGAGTTTATGTAAAATATTACATCAACATAAAATACCGTATAACTCTTAAACCAATAAAGGGGTATAAAAATGTACTAGAGGAAATTTGTAGAAAATTTTATTATCTATAACATCAAAATACATATTATGCTCAATAACCTAGTTATATGCAAAATTTTTATTCATTTAATTTTACTGTCTTGTGTACTAAATAAATTTTGTGTCTGAAAAAATGTTTGTCAAATTTTTCAAAATTAAAAATTCTTGACATAAAAAAATAAATTCAAGAAAATAAAATTTTTTTGTTAATGTTTACAAAAATAAATTTCTTATTTCATAAGGCTATTGGTAAATTATTAGTGTTTAAAAGTGGTAAGTATCTGAATATTACTAAAAAATATCCACTCATTTGTATTGTTTCTCTTAGGCACATTGGCACAAATTTATAATACCATGAAACTCAACAGGCAATAAATTTAAAGCGATTGCAATTTAGGAAATACAATTACATAAAGGTAAGAACAATTTATTGGCTATCTTAAAACAATTTGTTAAACGTATTAAACTCTTAACAATTTTCAGACGGGGCAGGTCAGTAAAGTCCGGTATTTTATTCAATTTCTGCACGGGTCACAAGAATGCGCTTAAAGAATTAACTCCAAGTCTATGGTATGAAATAGTATGTTAAATCCTGATTTCCGCATATTTTCAAATAAATAAATTTCAAAAAAATTATCTTCTTTTTATTTTCAATACTTCAGTACTTACTTGTAACCTATAATGTAACTAGTTACTATTCATTTTGCTAATAATGACTTCTGTAATACTTGGAAACTAATGAGTGATTGAATAGCTACAAAGTAATTAGTTCTTGTAGCGACATCTAAGTAATGACTTTCTGAAATGCCTACCTGTAATAATATAGAGTAAGTAGTTGCCTCTAATGACATCACCGTGTTAAAATAATGAGTTATTCATCTAATGTGAAAGTTGTGTAGAGCCATTATATTAGCTTCTTATCTCATTACATGGCAAGCAAAGTTTTTGCTGGGGTTTTAAATAGAATGACTCATATGACGAAAATTTTGGTTCACTATATTTATAATATATTTTTTTAGTAAATGATGAATATTTTTCGAACTTTTTATGAATTAATCATTTTTGAATTTTTATTCAGACTCAAGTTCATTATTGTAATAATTTTTCTAGAATACAGAAAAAGATTTATTAGACACTAGCAGGATGCATTTTCTGATCCGCTACGATCTTCTTCAGCATCTATTGTGCCTTTTAGTGCTAATCGTAAAGATCTTTCATTTAACTCACACTTTTGAAGAATTAGAATACGTAACTTCATCACTTTACATATTCTAAGTTCTTAAGTATTAAGTTGAAATAACTTTACAAAAGCTTTTTCTTTTATTTGATTATATTCTACATTATTACAATGTTGTTTTACTGCTCTAGCTAACCGTCGGTAAGCATAGTATGCAGATTTATATGTTGTTTGTTTTGTCTGTTACATTGTTGGTTCTATATTAGAATTCCAACATAGAGTCACTAAACAAGTTACAGCGTGCCCTCTGTAGTATTAATTTTTAGTAAATGATGAATATTTTTCGAACTTTTTATGAATTAATCATTTTTGAATTTTTATTCAGGCTCAACTTCATTATTGTAATAATTTTTCTAGAATACAGAAAAAGATTTATTAGACACTAGCAGGATGGAATGCATTTTCTGATCCGCTACGATCTTCACGATCGTTTCTTTACGATTAGCACTAAAATGCACAATGGATGCTGAAGAAGATCGTAGCGGATCAGAAAATGCATTCCATCCTGCTAGTGTCTAATAAATCTTTTTCTGTATTCTAGAAAAATTATTACAATAATGAACTTGTGCCTGAATAAAAATTCAAAAATGAATAATATATTATAATTAATTTATAAAAAAAAATCTGAAAATTTTAATTTTTCAAAAAAAATCTTTAAAAAATTTTCATTGAAAATATGCATAATTTTGTGTTAAGAAAAAAATGTTGTAGCTAAAAACCATTAGTTTAACATTTTCCCAAAAATATGTCTACCATTATCCTAGAGGACGATGAAAAAAATAATACTTTTCGTGTAATTTTTCCCAAATATTTTATTAAACCATATGAAATAGACTTGGGCATAATATTTCATTTTGGTGAATCGTTCGTTATCGGTCAGTACGACTGACTGAAATATTTCTTTATTTTCTTTCATCTTTCATTTACTGAAGTATGTATAGAACAGCAACCAAAGATTCTTTCTTCTCTTTCATCTTTCATTTACTTAATGAAAGATGTTTTTTTTTTCTTTCATTTTCTGAAGTATGTATGGAATAGAAACCAAAGAAAGATTCTTTCTTGTCTTTCATTTACTGAAGTAGGAATGAAATGGAAAGGAATGAAATATGTTTTTTTTTTTTTTTTTTGTGAAACAATAATGCCTATTGAATGGTTAAGCATTTTTTATTTAGTTATTTTGAACATACCACATTTGTGTATTATCAAAGAATATTCATATATAGAATGCGCATCATGTAGAAGCAAAATTTCTTATGGCGGGTTTTAATCATAGAACCCGCTCTCATGAAATTCTCGCTCTCAACATTTTTCATTGATGAGGGGGATAAGTAACAAGGGAAAACAAAATCCACCACCAAAACAGAGAGAGAGAGAGAGAAAGAATAAATATATGTGTTTGTACATGTGTGTATTCCTTAAAAAAAATGCAAATAAAAACACACACACATATATAAGTGTACATGTTATAAAGATCTTTATTTCAAATTGAAAGAAACAATATTTGTTTCTTTTATTTTGAAATAAAAAGTGCCAACAGAAATTATAGTTGTTTATTTACTAATGGAAATATATGAACGTTAATATTACTGTAGGGCTAGCATACATGTTTTGTTGTTTTACAAGTAGAAATACTTTGATCTGCACCGACGTGCTTATACCTTTCTTTGTAACATGACAAATATTTGTATGATTTCGAAGTTGTAAATTTATATTTTATAGTTATATTTTTGATAAACTATTAGTTGTTATTTTTTACTTTTATATATATTATATTTTTATATATTTCATAAAATTGCAGATAATTTGCTTTTGGTGTTTTTTTATTATTATTTAAAAAATGTTTTTTTAGAGAATTTTTAATTTTAGAGGAAAGTACATATTTTTTCCAATTTTTAGAAAAAAAAAACAAAGTAAATAATAAATAAAAGTTTTTCCTTTTTTCGGAAAAAAACTTATTTTGTGATTTTTTTCCAAGTTTTTGAGTTGTATTTTATTTGAAACAAGAAATTGTTATTAAAATATATATTTTTTATAGAAATAAATAATATTAATATTTTAATTTTAAAACTTATTTTTAAATTATATATATTTTAGAAATAACATTTAAAACCATCCAGCTGATTTTCTCACCTCTTCCCAATTTGATAATATTTGGTACAATCATGGTTCTTGTCAAAATTTCAGATAATTTCTTCAAGTGGTTCGCGAAATATCGCTATTTATTAATTTATTTATTTTTGTCATAACTATTTTTTATATAGTAGGTATATAAAAATTAAATATTTTTTACAAAAGATCTTTTTTCAATAGAATTCCACCTTTTTTACAGAATAAAACAAAATTATTAAAGAAAAATCTAATTTTTGTGGTGACAAATCCGATATGAATAAAAAAATAAAAATATTTTTTTATTTTTTTCAAGTGGATATAATTTTATATTTTTGTTTTTATTTATTTAATTAATATACTTAACTTTAACATCTGTTACTTTGAATACATAAGTAACAAAACTACACAAATCAAATGTTAAAATATAAATTTGATATTCTGAAAGTAAATTTACATAAGCTAATATGATGTTAAAAAAGGCATAACTAGTTCGGTGCTGATTAAAGTATTTCTACTTTTAAAACAACAAAACACATATGCTATGCCCTACACTAACATAGGTGATCGTATTTTATCTCCTTTAGTAAATAAACAACCAATTTCTTGTTTCTACTTTTTTATAGGCACTACACCAGCGATCGACACACTCATACATTCACAATTATGTTTGTATATGTTTTGTTTTTCTGTCCCATTATGAAATTATACACCAAAAAAATAACATCATTTTTATGGTAATTTCTTCGTCAATTCAAGATTTTTTAAGGGGAAATACACGTTACTAGTTTAGAATATGAATAGTAATAACCAGGGATCGCAACGATTACCATAGTAATCATAAAAATTACGATTTAATGTTTATTGTTTATATTCTTTGATTAAATAAAAATAGCGATAAATTAATTAGGATTTTAATTTCTTATTAAAAAATATCGAATAATACTAAATTCAATTCACCATCTGTATTTTATAATAAAAAATTAAAATTAATTTTAGTAAATTATTATTTCTTAATTAAAAAAAGATAGTTGTTTAATTAAGAGATAAAAAATCATATTAATTACTCCTACTTAACATCAAATATTTTTCATGAGTGTATCTCAAGCAACAAGCAGTAACACAACATTATTGCTTGAATGCTCGTGCGAGACTGACTTTCTTGTGTGTTTTTTTTATTAATTTCGAGAGCATAACAAAATAGATAAAAAACACGCAAGCTTCTTTTCCTTTTTTCTTCCCTCCCGCATCATGAAATACTTTTAAAAAATATTTCAGTTTCCATTGACATGCGCTTTCTATATATTGTATATTCTTTGGTATTATTTACATCATTTTTTCCCGGATGAATTCACATATTTAAATAAGCTGAAAAAAAATATGACAGAAGAAAAGAATGAAATATGAAAGAAATGTTAAAAGTGATACATAAACATGAAAGATTGTAAACTATTTCATATCTTTCATTTAACTGAATCGCTCTATTGAAATATTTCTTTCATGAACGACACAACTCTAATCTGAAAGTTTTATTGAAAACCCATTTTAAATTTTAATCCGCTTGTATTAGTATTTTTTGTTTGAAATGTCCAATGCCTCTCAAAATTTAGAGTTATGTTTAATTTTTTTTAGGTTCTTGTATTTTTTCTATTGTGTTTTTGTTTTTTGTGAAAGTTTATATTTTTTTTGTGTTTTGGAATTTTTTAAGATTCAGTGCAATTCATTAGATTTTTTTCTATAAAAGTCTATAAAAATATGCAATCAATTTGTTGTAAATATAGCAAGATTTTTTTTTTTTTTTTTTAATTAGACAAAAACTGAAGAACTTATTCGATTATTGTGTGAAATGCCCCAGAACGTATGCTCCAAATAAAACACAAAATGAAATGATTTATTTAAAATATATTCAAATTTATGGATACAAATTTTGAGTTTTCAAACGATTTTTAAGACAGACATTTCATTTTAATATAAACAAAATGTCATTAAGACTTTGTATAGAAATAAATATTTTTAAAAATCAATTAAAAAGTCTAAAATTTACTTAAAATTTAGGGAGCTACGATATCTTTAGTTCAGCAACCAATCTCAAAATTGTTTTTTTAAAATATCTCAAAGTTTTGGGGGTATTTAAAAAATTGGTTGGTGATTTACTCAAGAAGATCGTTTTTCGACTGAAATTAGAAAATATAATTTTTTAGCAGAGATCAAATGAAAACAATTTTGAAATTTTAAAATTCCAGACTGAAATAGTATTTTACATCTAATTAAAAGTAATTTTAAAAATTTCTCATTCACAGATGTTGCGTCTTTAGAGAAAGAATTGCACATAGAGTAGATTTTAATACAAAGCTCTATTTACTTTTTTAAATTTGTCTAAAAAAACCCAGTAATTCCCAAAAAACTTTAAAAAATTTACAAAAATTAGATTTTTTAAATTTTTTGCTATATCATTCCAACCGATATCGGGGAGCAAAAATTTCTATTACAACGAAATTAAGAACACTTTAGACTATATAAAAAGTACAACTTTTTTTATTCCAGCTTTGCAATTTAAGAAATTAAGGCGAAAAACCGAAAATTGTTGGGAAAATAGGTAAAATTTGGGAAATCCTGGTTCTCGCAAAAATCGATTTTTAAAAGCTTTTTTTCCTTTAAAGTATTCTGTGTTTAGTTATTTTTCAGAAAAATATAAATATTATATATGTTACTTAAGAATATTTGTATATAACAGAAAAAGAATATGTCCACTTTTTTTATCAGAAAAAAAATAAAACGGGAAAAAATAGACTTTTTTTCAAAGTTCAAATTTAAATGCCTGTAACTTTTGACTCCGTAAAAATTCTTTCTCCGCACAATTTTTCTATTGTTAATGAAATAAAAAAAAAATCGGGTGAAAGTTGGACCCGTTGAAGCGAAAAAACTTCACCAAGACAGGCTAAGATTAAAAATTTTTATCTATGAAGCTTAATAACATTAATCTGGTAACCTTTTAAAGTTCGGTTGTGAAAATTCTTGTGTTGCGATTCTACAAAAATTTACTAATTTAAAACACACTCATTAATTGTTTTTCTGGTTAAGTTATATAAGTAGTTTTGATATAGGAACTGCTGTATTTCCGGCGAAAAACGTTTGATTTCCTGTTGGTTGTGTTTGGAAACTACCACTTAAAATGTAGTGGCCTCAAAGCTCGTGATGCTGATGCATTATCCGACAATACCAAAAACTTGCAATGGAATTGTCCAAATTGCAGAGTAATTGGCGCTGAATTCTACAACTTTTTCAAAAGTTATAAAGCTGAGTTGAATGGAATTAAAAAATACTTTTCTTCTCTGCAAGGAAATCTAATTAAATATGGTGAACTTTTTTTTCAAATTCACAAATTTACATTATTTTGCAGCCTCCCCGAAACCAAAACGTAAAAGAACTGCTAAGTCATCTTCAACACCCCTTTGTTTCTCCAAAAATACACCTCAGGAATCTGTCCGATTACCTACCACTAATCCAAGTGGTAGTAATGCTACTGCAATAACTCCTAACTCAAATAATTTTATTCTACCTCATAATACTTCAAATGCTTCCAATGATAATATAATTCCGTCAGAGTCGACTTTAGTTACTCCCACGGTATCTAATTCGGCAATCGTGCCCATTATCCCAAATCTTGCTACTAGTAAGCCTCCAGAACTAGTTTTACTAACACCCTCATCTTCAAACATTCCAACTAATCTAGATGTTGTTAACTACCCACTTATGAATCCGTTTTCTACACAGAGAAAAGAGATTCATTGAGGCAACCGAATTCTTTGCCAAACGAATTTAGTCGGTTCCACCAACTATCTCTAAAATCATTTGCAATAGCCGAATATATTTATTACATTTACAGAATATTTTATTTCCTAACGTCATATAAATAGTAAACAGAAATAAGTTTCATTATGACAACCGAATATGCTTTTTTAATTCAGTCTTATCTACATACAAATCGATTGCAATGGCCGAATTTTTAATTTTCATAAACCCCATATGAAAATATACAAAAATTATTATTTTTTAAAACAAATTTATTTACAAAATTAGGCTAAGATGCATTGTAGGAATAAAACCTTATTCATAAGTAATTAAACTATGCATTATGCATGCACTGCGTCTAGTCTTTTAAAAAACATCCGTAGCTTTTCTTGATGCTCATAAAATTAAAGTGACATACAAATAGGAACATTTTTGCTGCGGCGCCGTCAACATTAGAAAACATCTTAAATTATTTAATTTAACAGAAGCTATTAAAACCAATTCTATGCTTCCGGAATAATGCGCGAGAACTTACTTTTTTCAATAGATCTATAAACTATATTACAATTTTATAAATTGTATTTGCACATATTTTCACTTTTATATTTTACTAAATTTAAATATTTATTTTCCAATATAAACAAAAAGTCAATCAACTTTTAAACTATTTCAAGGCGAATTTGCCTTCAATTATTTAAAGTATTGTCGGTTACGGAAACCGAATTTTGTTAGTTAATGCAGTCAATTATTAGTTAATGTAACTGAAAACATAACTGTAGATAAAATTATATTAATAAAAACAAATAAGTGATTGATATAACCAATATTCAGTGCTGTTACGAGAATATACTCTGTTTACGTGACCGAATTTTTGAAATATGTTTTAACCAGGCGCAAGTTGCTTACATAAACTAATTTAACCATTGTAGGAAGCAAAAATCCAGTTTAAAAACGTGTTTGCGGCTCTGAACAAAGAAACATTTTTGAATTAATAAATTTTCTATAATTACAAAAATATTTCAGTTTGTTCTACAAAATTTTCATAACTATAACAATTTTCCAACCAATTTTTTTTCTGTGTGTACAGTTACTCCAAAGCCCTTAAAGATTATTGCTCAGGAAAACTGTATTTGCCAGTCGTTTTTCACTAGATACAATAGTAAATGATATTGAATTCTATATTAAAACGAACCTTGGCATTGAAGATAAATCTATAAGATAAATGCGCGCAATAGAGCGTAATTTAAGATAATTGTACCAGAGAGTATTTTTGATCGTCTCGTTAATCCACAATTTTGGCCAAAAGAATACAATTGTTCGACAATTTATTGATCGTGATGATAATAATGTAGTTCTTAAAAAATAATTGAATTTTATAATCCGTTAAATATTAATATTTGTCTAAAAAATTATTATAACTCTTTAGCTATCTCTATTGCATACCAAAATGTTAGAGATATGAACACAAAATTAGAATCCTTTTATTTAGAGAGCTTCGGTATGGAGCATAATATTATTGTACTCACTGAAACATGGTTCCGAAATAAATCTGATAAGGTAATTTATAATTCTGAGATAATGTGCATTAAATTTCAAATTTATTGACGTGATAGAGTGGATAAAGAAGTGGGGGAGTCTTGATTTCTGTTTCAACCAGGTCTGTCAGATAAGGCGATTTTTTGCCAAACTTGGCGATTTATAATTACTCTTGGCCACTGAATTTTCCGCTTGGCGACACACAGTGTGCGATTTAAAAAATGAAATGGAAATAATTATGGAACTTTGGAACGGCTGCTCCGATTTCTATGAAATTTCACATGGTGATAGTAGAGTTGTAGGCGAGTTTAAGTTTAGAGCTTGGACCATATAGACCTACAGGGGGCGAGTCCACAGGGACCCAAAGTTGGACACCTCGGGCATTACATTTATTAAAAACGATCTTGAATCCTTATATCTGAAGACTTTTATATGGGAGGATTCTGCTAATCGAGATCTACAAAAAACATCGTCGTATGTATAATTATCTCTTTAAGTTTAAGAGATATTGAGCTTCAAAGATTAAAATTTTTAATTTTATCCCGATTTTCTTTAGATTTTTCTTATTTCATTAAAAACAAATAGAAAAATTGTGTAAAGAAAGAATTTTGAAAAAATAAGTTAAGAGAATTGAAAAATCAAATACTCTCAACATTAAGTCAGAGCCCAAACATAACCAAACGGATTTCAACGTTGTTTTCCGCTCTAAGAGAAAAATGCAAATTAAATGAAGACGGAATCCAGCAGCGGATTTCATATATATTTTGTTTTGTTTCTTTATATTTTTTGTGTTTGGCAACAACAAAACTACATATATAAAAATATATTTATCTTTCTCTCTTAAATTCCATACATAAAAAATAAGAGATTCTAAAAAATTTTCTTGAACCCACAATTTTTTTATGTAAATATTATGTAGAAGTTTAAATAAAAATTCCAATGAAAGCATAAAACTAAGTATTTAAAAATGAAAAGATACCTTTATACAAAAAAATTCCAAATTAAAGACAAAAGTAAAGATTTTTTAATGAGTCTTTTTAGGAAGCATTAGATGTAAGAAAACCAATGTTGAAACCAAAGCTTCGATTGAAAATATTCTGTTTGTTAAAGAAACAATGATCAAATAAAGAAATTAATGCTGTCGAATGACACAATATATAGAAAACAACGATGTGACAGGGAAAACATTTAATTTAAAAGATAAATAGTTTACCTTAACTTAATGAAACTAAAAAATTTTTCACTTTTATTTTTTTCAAGTTTATTATACCAATAATCTCGAAATTTCACCATGGAATAACATTCTGTGTAATAAGATTATTATAATTTGCTCGAATGGTGTGACTTCTCAATACTAAGTACACAAAACATTTATTTCGCAGAGAAAGTTTTAGTCTGTAAAAATTAATTTTGCTTAAATGACTTAAATGAGATTCAATTCAAAAAGAGTTAAAATGTAACTCATGGCTTAAATTTTTATTTTCAATCTGTAAATTTAAAATAATTTTAGTTAAAATATAGCAATGTTTGTCAGCTTGTTGGCTCAGAAGTTCTAAAAGTATTAGAACAATTTTCATCAACATACATTTTTATGTATAACTGTCATATTCGCTCTTTTGTCCATCAAAACTAAAATATCGATCTTTTGTGTTCGCAGAGAATGGTATTAGATATGCATTATACGAAAAAGTCTCTTACTATTAAAGATCTCATGAAGCAAAAACAATGTCGCAATTAATAATATTATTTTATTTTTACATTACATTTTATCTGATTTTTAAACTAGTCAAAGTTGTAGTGGGTCGCGCTTCCATTGCAATGTCAAAAGCAAGATCTTGTGAGAACCCCTGCTGTAAATAATAACAAAGTTACTAATCACACATGCAGAAATTGTTGTTGGTGCTTCTAGTAATCATAATAAACAGTATGACGATGATGCTTCTTCTTTAACTTCTAATCCAACTGTTACTACCGATTTAAGATCAAACGTGTTTGATGCTGACAACCAACATGATAAGTGGACAAAAGTTCGTAGGCGTAGAAATCGTGTTCTTGCAGTCGGTGAAAATATTTCAAATGATCTTGCTGTTGTTGTAAAGAAGAAATTTTTACATGTATCTTCTTTCAAATCATCAGTCACAGCTTAACAAATACTAAATTTTATTGAAAAAAATACTGATATTGGTAAATATCACCTTGAATATACGAGGTTAGTTAAAAAAGATGTGGATGAGAATACATTGATGCATGTTAATAAAACCGACTTTGTGGCCTATGGATATAAAAATTATACCGTTGTTTTTTTTTTTCAAGAAAACCAGTTGAGTTACCAAATGCAATATATATAAATTATCCCAGTTAAAAATCTATTTTCAAAATGTTTCTGGGATGCGATCAAAAAGCAAAAATTTGTTTGATTTTTCATTGCAATGTTGTTATGATATATTTGTAATTGTGGAAACTTGGCCTAATGCTGAATTCTTAGATTCTGAGTATTTTGATTTAAATTTATACAATGTATATCGCAAGGATAGATCATTTGATCATTTGGCTATGAGAGAGATGGTGGTGTGCTGATTGCAGTCAGAAAAACTCTAAATTCACATATCTGCTTAAATGTTGTTGTTGATGAATTGTTGGATCAGTTGTTCGTTATAGTTCATGCAGTTGATGGTTTGATTTGCCTTTGTTGTTCGTACGTTCCTCCAGCAAGTTCTTATGAGTTATATGCTTCACATGTAAATAATATTTTATTTCTTTATGAGAAAATGGGACTAAATAGTCGATTTTAACTTAAATAATTTAGTGTGGTTAGATTCCAATAATAAATTAATACCATTCAATGTAAACAAAGATTATGAAATTAATCTAATTGATTCTTTTTTTTGATATGGATCTTCTTCAAGTAAACAATATATTTAATAAATTAAATAAAATATTGGATTTAATATTCGTACAATCTAATTTTAAAACTAAAATTTATGAGTGTTTAATTTCATTTTCTCCAACTAATCTCTATCATAATGCTTTAGTTTTAGAAATTGAAGATATTAAATTTCTTAAATGTTCAAGTTCTTTACAATTTATTAATTTTGATTATAATAATTGTGATTTTGATGCTCTAAATTACGATTTGATTAGTATTGACTGGAAAAAAATATTTTATGATAAGAATACGATATTATATGATATTTTTTTAAATACATTTTTAAATGTATGCATACATATTCCAATGAAAGTTAAATTCTCATCTAGTCATCCTTGGTATTCTAAAGGGTTAAAAATGTTGAAAAATAAAAGAAATAAACTACATAAACGTTACTTAAAATCTAAATCAGATGAATTACTGTGCCAATATAAATGTTGTGCTAAAGAATTTAATTTCCTTAATAAATTCTTGTATAAACAGTATATATGAAAATGGAAAGTAATATAAAAACCAATCCTAAATATTTTTGGACTAAATCTGGTTCAACTGGTATTCCATCTTCTATGGTTTATAAAAATATTTCTTCGGATAAACCTGAAGATATTGTAAATATTTTCGCAATGTTTTTCAAATCTAACTTTAATTATTCCTCTTGCAATACATATTTCGATAACAATATAAATACAGATCTCAATTTGGGTCATTTCATATTAAGTATTGATGATGTGTTAGATGCTATTAAATGTCTTAAAAATTCGTTTAAAATTGATGTTGATGGTTTGAGTTCATGTTTGATAAAGAAATGCTCGATATCAATAGCATCGCCGATTTTGGAAATTTTTAATAAATCCCTTTCTGGAGGAATATTTGCTGATCGTTGGAAATTTACTATTTTTCCCCTATTTTCAAATCTGGTAATCGAAATGATATTTCTAATTACAGATCTATTTCTAAGTTGTCAACATTTTCAAAAATGGTTGAATAAAATTTTATATTTTAATACTAGATCATATATAACCAGTCAGCAGCATGGATTTCGCAATAACAAATCCACAATTTCTAATCTCGCTGTTTTTACGGATTATTGTATGTCTCAATTGGAAAATGGGTATCAAGTTGATACTATATATACTGATTTTTCGAAAGCTTTTGATAAAATTTCACATTTTATATTATTGAATAAATTATTTTATTTGGGTATTCATTCCTCTTTTCATTCGTGGCTGTCATCATATTTGGATTGTAGGATTTGTGCTGTTTAAGTATATAAATATAAATCTATTCCATATACTCAAATATCTGGAGTTCCCCAAGGTAGCGTATTGGGACCATTATTATTTAATATTTTTATTAATGATATATTTGTATGCTTTCGATATTCTAATTTGGGTACCTCTTACATAAAAAATTTTTAATCGCTTGCCAAATTTTTGTTTCTCGTCCGATTTCAAATATTTTTACACATTATTGAGTTATTGGCATTTGAATTTTTAAGTACCTCAATTTTTCATGTTCTTGGTCCACTTTTTTCCATATATATCCTAGTATTTCCGACTTTTTTTTGTTTTTTCTTTAAGTAGTTAAAAAACAAAATTATCTATTGAATAAAAAAAAAATTTGAAGTCGATATCTTTACCGAGTCCAAAAATAAACGATTTTGGATTTGAAAATTGCAAAAATGACGACTTTTTGTGTTTTTTTGGCTGAAAAAGTATCTACACAAGTATCTACACTCTCTAAAACAAAATTTTCTTTAACAACATATAATAATTTTATACTTTTCAGAAAGGTATCTTCACAGAGTAGACTCTAAGGTAAAAAGTGTTCCCAATAACTCAAGTAGTCAAGGTACACAACCTCCCGAATTTGACCCATTTTATATGAAAGTTTTGAATTTAGTCTATATTTTCTCAAATCCCAAAGTACGAATCGACAATCGGAATGCAGTTTAGGAATATATAATATGTTATTAAAAGTTTTTAATCAAAATCTACGGGACTCCGGAAAAATGTGGATTTTATAGTCGAAAATGTGAAAAAACCCATTTTTGAGATTTTCGGTACTTTTTGGGAATTGTGGGATTCCTTTTAAAAAAATTTTAAAGTTTTTTCCCTCTCTCATTTTATACGATAAATCTACAATCACCGAACATTTTGTTAAGATATCTTTACTAACAAAGATTTTACTACAGATAAAATATTTATAGTTTCTCAAAAAAACTGTTTTTTACAGAAATTTTTCTTTAATTTAAAAAATCAGAAAAAGTGTAAACTCAAATTTTTCTTCTAAATTACACTGCTTAGCTGACATAATTCTTCGTTATAGAAAAAAAAGATTGAAATCAATATCTTTTAAAGAACCGAAACTACGCCACTTTAAAGTTTATTAAGTCACGGAAAATTCCATTTTTTGTGTATTTTTGCATAAACACACATTCGAACATTGGCTACGGGAACAAATTATTTATTTTGTTATGGCTTTTTTACTTCCACAATAGTACAATGCACAGTGGGGCAGAATCGAAGTTTTTTGGAAATAAATCTGTAACTTCTGATCGGGTTTTTTGATTTCCATGAAATTTTATATGTGTATAGCGGAGGAGTGTACAATGTTAATTTTAGAAGGGGGACGAAACAGACCCCTCAGGAGCGGAGCTAAAGGGGCTCATGCCTGGTCCCCCTTCTAAACTTAACATTGCACACTCCTCTGCTACGCCTATACCAAATTTCATGCAAATCCAACTATCCGATCAGAAGTTACAGATTTATTTCCAAAAAATTTCGATTCTGCCCCACTGTGCAATGTTCATTAACCCTTAAATGCCCTTGGTATCTTTAAAAATACAACCATTAAAAAAAATCCTACAGCCACAATTTTCGTTAAATTTTTCTTAAATCGGTTTTATATCGTTTAAAACATAACATGTCTTTGTAAAAAAAAATATTTTTTATTTCTTAATTACTCCGTTTTGGAAATATTTCAAAATTAAATCAAAAAATATTTTTTATTAAAATTAAATAAACGTTCTTTTTCAAAGTGTAAAATCTGAGAAGCTAAGAATATTTTTAAACGAAAAAAAATATTTCCGTACTTGGAACTATGTTCTTTAAAATATTATAGTGATATAGGTCGACAATTCTCTAGAAATTATAATTTTCCGGTTGTATCTTTAAAGATACACTAGGCGTTTACAGCTAAAGTTTGATTTTTGTTACACGCGGTATTTGTGATTATTATCAGTGACATTTTCGTATATGATAATGACTTTGCTAAAGTAAGTTCACTTGCTTTAGGCTAAGTAATATAGTTTTTATTAGATTTTAAATTGTTTAATAACATTTTTTGATTACAAATGTTTAGTTTATATGCACTTTTGTAAACAAAATTTACTTTTATTCGAGTTAGTTTGTTATGTCTGAGGATGACGTATGTGAACTAATTAGTAATACCGAAATTATAGCTGATGATAGTATTTAGGATACATATAATAAAAGTGGTGATCTAAATTTTGCTCATTAATATAAAACGGAAGGTCAAATGCAGGTGATAAGTAGTAGGCAATGATAAGAATATGAATCAGAATGATATTGATAGAAACGTGACCGTTTAGAACTATTTTATCTGTATATTCAATCATAATAAAAACGTGGGGAATTTAATTGATGCAGAATCTGAATATTGTTATCACAATTCGATCCAAGGTCAAAACCACATTTTTTATTTGTATAACTTTTTTACATTAGTAGAGTATGCTGAAATACGAACGTGGGACCATTTAAGAATATATTGCGTATATAATTGGAATAGATGAAACTTCGCCCTCTTGGAAAGATAATTTAGTGCATCTTTAAAGTATCAACTTACATCGGAGCAAACATGAACTCTGTAGTGCTGAAATTAAGAGAAAACAATCACCAACTGTGAAAACATTTGACAAAATGAATAAAATCATGCTTAAATTAAATGGGTAACTATTATGATATATATACAGAACGCTCCTTCAAAAACTGTCGCCAGTCCATAACTTCCTATAGAAAGTAAGAATTCCCGAATTCAGTTCTTGGGTTTTATGGTCTTCACCAATATCAACTCAGATTTTTATATAATCCGAATGGATAACACAAAAAAAAAAAGCCTCGAAAGCTATGAATGTGCACTCGACGACAAACACTAGCCAATGCGAAAGTGAGACGCAAAATTCTCGTAGGTAAAATAAAAAACCTCCGCCTGGCTGCACTTAAGACACTAGAGTTGTTCCTCAACGAAGAGTTACTTAACGACACAATAAAACCGTTAAAATAAGTCTGTGTCCTCAAATTATAAAGGACTACAATTGTCACATGGGTGTAGTTGAACTAATGAATAGTTCAATGAGTCTTCATAAAATTCGAATGAAACAACTAAGTTAGACATTAGAAGTATCTTTAGGATACAACAACTTTTAATAACTGACAATTGTACAAGAGGATACATCATCATAAATCTGGATTTAAGCCCATGCGTCTGATTTAATTTAAGTTAGAAAAAGCTTATAAATTATTATGCTGCGATGCACAACATTCTCTCCAAAAAGAGCGTCCACATCTTGAAGCATAAATAAGAAAATATCGCCAAAAAAGGATGTATATTTTGTACGCCAGCCTGATGCCAGATTTGACAGAATTTAATTCAAAATTAATTCATTTTTATATCCAATAAGTACATAGATGCTTCATAAATATCATACTTATTGAATTTTTCTTAATCATTGTATTAATATACATTATTTCTAATCATTTTTATTACATTTTATAGTACAATTTATAAAGCTACTTCCTCTGTTTACCAATTTTTCTTAATAATTTTTGTTAGGAGTGAATGCCCAGTGTATCTTTAAAGATACAACCACTTTTTTCAAAATAACTTCTTTAAAAAAAAATTTTTTTGAATAACTAAAAACGTAGTTATTATTTTTTCGACATTTTACATATAATATATTATGTTCATAAAAATCGGTGGCCTTGGGCATTTAAGGGTTAAGGCAAATATTTAAAGGTAATAAAATTACCTTTAAAATTATACCTGAAACATGTTTTTATGTTGAATTTTATTGGTGGATAATTCGCGAATTAAATTTCGCGGTTGCGTATTTCAAAAAGTGGTATTTTTAAATTCGTGAAATATATATGTAGAGGATGGAACCATTTTGAATGTTCTCTCTAAGTATCGTGATGGGACTCTCAATAGTTATATTTTTTGTTATATTTTTTGTAATAACTCAGAAGCCAAAGAGAGTCCCATCACGATACTTTTTTAAATTTTTAAAAAGATCACTTTCTGAGATATTTACCCGCGAACGAAAAATCGCGAGATATGGACAATTTTGATGTTGAGAAAAAAAGTCATGTTATACGTCATATTAAAGGTAATTTTGATACCTTTAATATGACATCTCAATAAATCTTATATAATAAATACTTCGAAAGATATTTGTAATTTTGTGTATGCAACTTTTGAGCTATTTTGCACTTTTAAACCGCGATATTTCGCGAACCACTTGATGAAATTATCTGAAATTTTGAATTAGTCTTAGTTTTGACAATAATAATAATAACTATACCAAATATTATCAAATTCAGAAGAGGTGAGAAAATCAGCTGTTTGGTTTTAAATGGAATGACTCATATGTAAAATTTATTAAATCTAGGAAAAATATTATATTTTATATAAAAGAGCTGAGAAAAAAGTAATATTATTTGTTAAACAATTATAAAATTTGATGAATGTTTTCTATGTTTTTACTTAAATGCTTTTGTTTATTTTTGATGTTAAGACTGATGAAACTAGGACTTAAACAATATTTGCTTTTTTATTGAAATACTAGCTAATACCAGGTGTGCTTCGCCACCCCCCGAAATGAAATACATAGTAATTAAAGGATTAAAAAAATATATTTATTTAGTAATTTAAATATAACATTTTTCTTAAAAATTTGATAGATGGATAGATGTTTCCCGTGCAAAATATGAAAATTTAAGCTCTAATAGTTTCCCAGATATACTAATTTTTGTATTTAATTTTTATGTGAGGGACCATACCCCCATAATCCGCTAATTTATTAGGCAAATGCTTTCATGGATGTCAAAATTCTTTGTGCAAAATTTGAGCATTCCAACTCCAATAGTTTCCCAGATATACGAATTTTTGCATTTAATTCATATGGGAGGTACCATGCCCCCTACTTCTAGTCCGCCCATATTTTTCTTAAATATTAATATTGATACCAAAGCGGCTCCGATAAAATTTTAGAACTATAACTGTTATATTTTCTCAGATATGATAATTTAATTCTTTAAATGGGAGGTGCCACGCCCACTATTGCTAGTGTACCAATTTTTGTCCAAAATATTCATATTGAAGCTAATGCTAGTCGTACGAAATTTGAGCTCTCTAACTTTTATAGTTTCCCAGATATAAAAATTTTGGTATTAACTTTATATGAGAGATGACACGCCCACTATTTCTTTTCCGCCCATTTTTGCACAAAATGTTCACGTTGACACTTAAGTTTATTGTACAAAATTTGGGAAATGTAACTGTTATAGTCTCCTAAATTTACGGCATTTGGTATTGGAAAGCAATATTAGGCGTGGGATGTGCCACACCCCCTATTGCTAGTTCGCCTATTTTTTTCCAGATTGTTCATATAGGTGTCAAAGTTGTTCGTTCAAAATTTGAGGACTCTAGTATTACCAATTTCCGAGTTATACTTTTAATAGTTATTTAGTAAGTGGGCGTGGAACCTCGCCCACATGGAATTTCAAAATAAAAAGTAGCCTATTTTTCCTTCCAGGCATATAGAAACACACTGTGAAAAATTCAAGAAAATCGGTTTATCCGTTTAGGCGGCTATAGACTTCAAACAAACATACATACAAACAAACACACATTAATTTTAATATATATAGATACATTTTTAATCATATGTAATGAACAGGGCAAGTTTTTATATGAAGAAAAAAAATTTGAAATATGCGCTTGAAAAAGCACGAAAAAATGGTATAATATGCACAGAAATATGCAAAAATGGCATGAATATGTATATAAAAACCAACGAATTTATGCATTCTTATATATTAATGTGTAGAAAATATGCACAAATATGCATTTTTTAACTTTTAATCTCTAACAGATTTCGATGTTTATAAAAATATAACTTTCTTAATTTTAAGTATCATATTTGAAGCTTCTGAATTTTTTTCTTTACAATATTTACAATGTACTCAAAATACTCACAAACAAAATTTTAGAAATCATTTGATTGAACTCCAAAAAATTGTGTTTTTGTTAAGAAAACTAACTTTTGTATCCATTATATGTAAATTTATGCAAAGATTTAAAATATAAGCATTTTTTGTTAAATTCTTTTGAAATATGCAAATGCTTACTTTCCAAGCGAAAAGTTTGAAAAACTTGCCCTAGTAATGAAATATGAAATGATATATAAAAATATTCCCTATTGGGAGAATTGAAAGACGCTTTGTAAAAATTCATAAACATATTACGTAAATATTTAAATTTTTTTAAAACCACTTCAAAATTTGCATTTCTTAAATTTTTTATTTAGCAAGTGTTAATTTTTAAAATCCATTTATTTACTTTAAAGTTTTCGAAGAAAAAATAAGACGAATATTTTTTTCTAATCATAGTTTAGCCGTTCATAGATTATATAGAAGATAAATTCATTGTGCCTTCTTTTAATTTGACTAAAGATAATTTTTTTTAAAGAATTTTTATTTTTTTTATTTTCCTATTTTTAATTTTTCTTAGTTCGAAAATTCATTTTAGGGGGGGGGAGCATTTCCCATTTTCCTCCCCCGTGGATCCACGCCTGCACCAATAAAACAATTAAAGGAAAGAATGATGAAGACCTAATGGAAGTATAAAATATCACTAAAAAATACTTTTTAATTGTTTCCCCTGGAGCGTTGGAATCTTTCCCCACCAACATCAAATCTGAAGTTTTCTCCTGTGAACACCAGAGGCAGATGATCAAGTTTGATGACTGGGGGATTTTTGTGGCGCTCCAGGGGTAATACTCTAACAAGGACCTCTTTAAACAATTGTATTATAATAATTAAATTATATATATATATATATATATATATATATATATATATATATATATATATATATCTTAACTAGATTAATTAAAATCAATATATAACATGAATTTTAACATTATCCAATGGAACATTAGAGGTTACTTAATCAACTACAATGAACTACAATTGCTAATAAAAAAAAACACAAACCTACACATTCATATGGAGGAGTTGCACTCCTGGTACATAAATCACTTCAAATCTCAAATTTCAACCTCAATAACGATTTTGACGCAATCGGTATTACTGTCCAAGCTAAAAATAAATTTACAGTTATTAACTCCTATATCCCATCATCAAAAAATTTCGATCTTAACACTTTAAAAAACAATTTTCGATCATTCACTCAATAATCTGTTAACTATCGGTGATTTTAACAGTTGGAACTCCATTTGGGGATCTCCAATAGATAATCACAGAGTAAAAACACAATAGCTAACTACATCACCCAATCTAATTACGTCATATTTAATGATGGTTCTCCAACACACTTCAGCACGAATAACTCATTCACACACGTAGACATATCCTTTGGCTCACCACACTTGAAACTTCAATCTAACTGGAAAACTGAAAGTGACCTATATGGAAGCGATCATTTTCCAATTATAATCAAGCTCTTCATAATACCACAAACCACAATTTTCAAACCTAGACCTTAATTACCAATAAAGCCAATTGGAAAAAATTCCAAGAATTATCACTTAAATATAGTAACGATCGCCCAATCAGTGACAACATCAATAAGGAATCCTCCAATATACAAAAAATAATCCTACAAAGTGCTAACATTGCTATTCCAAAATCCAATCCTACTAACCCAAAACAAACTCCCTGGTGGAATAAACACCTTTAAGAATTAAAAAAAGACAAAAACAGACTATGGAACATTTTAAAGAGAAATATTAACACACAAAATATAATTAATTATAAAAGATCAATCTATTTATAACTTTACTTCTGAAATAAGCAAAATTTGGTCTAATATAAGGACAATTAACGAATATGATTATATGTATGGTATGTATGGTATGGTTGTAAAATTAATTTAATGTTGAATGTTTCTTATATTAGGCCCGTTCATTAAAAATTTGCATTAAATTTTAAAATAACATAACTATGAAAACTAATGTTTAAAAACTCTTTAATATTTTTCGTTTAAACAAATTATTCAAATATTTTACTTCCTCTAAAAATACCAATTCTCACAAAAATTCTGATTTTTGAAAAATTCCATTTTTTTGCAAATAAATTAAAATTTTCTAAAAAGGAGAAATGTTTAATAAGAATCAAAATTTTTAAAAAATTCTGAACTTTTACTTAAAATTTAATTTTTTATTAAAAATTATATTCTGTATTTTCAGTAAAATAAATTTTTTTCACTAAAAAAAACTTTCACTAAAAACTGAATGTAATTAAAACTTAATAATAATAAATCAGTTTCAAAATTCTAAAAATTCTATTATAAACTCTCATTTTAATCTCTAAATTTTTGCTAAAATTCAGTAAAAACATTTAATAAACGAAAACTTTTGCGTAAACGAACGCACTTATTATTCATTATATTTTTTCTAATTACATTATTTATAAAACGATAACATTAAAAAAAATTATATTTAATAGCAAAAATCAGCTTCTTTATCGTTATGGTTTTACGACAGCTATTTTTTGTAGTTAGCTTACCGAAACTTTTCGTTAACTACCAACTGCCAATGTGTTTAACGACAAAAATCGGTAACATTTTACTAAAGAATAACACTTAATGACAAAATTAGCTAACTAACGAATTTTCGTTACTTAACAAAAAATTTTTGCCGTTAAAAAGCTGCGGAATTGCGGTATAGGTTTCTTATTATATAAAATAATTAAGAGGTAATCCATTTCTATTGGATATATTCCACGTGTTTAAATTAAAAACACATTTAATTAATGTGGTACGTATAAAATAAAAATATAAAAAGAAATATTATTAACTTTTTTCTTACAAAGTAAAATACTAAAGACTATTTAAAGCACTATGGATTCAATAAATTGATATTTGACACTACACACGTCTAAAAAATATGCATCAGAGCCAAATGTCCTACCATGTATTTATTGCCGTTAGTCAAGTAACCCAACCTCTACTGCCAATGGATGAACTATTCAATTTTTGGACGTTTTTGTGACTTATAAAAAAAACAATCGCCACCTCCACGCTCACCAAAGGGTCAATAAAGTATAAATCGCCACCTCCACGCTTTCAAAAGAGTCAATAAATGGTGCTATCGCCACCTCAACGCTTTCAAAAGAGTCAATAAATAGTGCTATCGCCACTTCAACGCTTTCTAAAGGGTCAATAAATTATTAATCGCCACCTCAACGCTTTCAAAAGAGTCAATAAATAGTGCTATCGCCACCTCAACGCTTTCAAAAGAGTCAATAAAAGGTACGATAGCTTAACTACCCAGCAGTTTTTTCGGTGTCAATTCACCCGCTTTAGCACAGTAAAGTCCATTTGTGACTACCCACCTGACTCATTCAAATGTGTACGTTTTTTTATATACCCTAAATTCGCATATATTGTGAACGATAGTTAAGCTATCGTACCTCTTATTGACCCTTTTGAAAGCGTTGAGGTGGCGATAGCACTATTTATTGACTCTTTTGAAAGTGTTGAGGTGGCGATTTATACTTTATTGACCCTTTGGTTAGCATGAAGGTGGCGATAGCACTATTTATTGACTCTTTTGAAAGCGTTGAGGTGGCGATAGCACCATTTATTGACTCTTTTGAAAACGTTGAGGTGGTGATTTATACTTTATTGACCCTTTGGTGAGCGTGGAGGTGTCGACAGCACTATTTATTGACTCTTTTGAAAGCGTTGAGGTGGCGATAGCACTATTTATTGACTCTTTTGAAAGCGCTGAGGTGACGATAGCACCATTTATTGACTCTTTTGAGAGCGAGGAAGTGGCGATTTATATTTTATTGACCCTTTGGTGAGCGTGGATTTGGCGATTCTTTTTTCGTTAAAGTTTTAGTGTATTAAATGTTTTTACTGAATTTTAGCAAAAATGTAGAGATTCAAATGAGAGTTAATAACTGAGTTTTTAGAATTTTGAAACTGATTTGTTATTAAGTTTTAATTACATTCAGTTCTTGGTGAAAGTTTTGAAATTTATTTGTTGTTTTTCATACATTTTGACGAAACGAATTTTTCGTTCGCTTTATAAAAACAGGGGGTAAAATATTTGAATAATTTGTTTAAACGAAAAATATTAACGAGTTTTTAAACATAAGTTTCCATAGTTATGTTATTTTAAAGTTTAAAGCAAATTTTTAATGAACGGGTCTAATATAAGAAACATTTAACATTAATTTTAAAAATATTTCCAACAACATACCATAATATACTCATATTGGTTAATTGTTGGAAAAATCTGCACACATTTATATAATATTTACACTTTCTTCATATTTTTTTCAAGACAAATGTTTTGTTTTTAAATAAAAATACAATTAAAATGTTTTTTTCAAATAATGACGTTCTATCATTTCTATCGATATTTGTCGTTAAAATATACTTACGAAAAAAAATCGCTAACTTATAGTAGAGAATAGCAAAATCAAAAACAACCGAAAAATTTCGTTAATTAACGATATCGGTAGTAAATGAAAAAAGTTACGGAATTGCCGTACTAGTCTTGCTAATTAGGATTTTACAATTAATAAAGAAATCAATTATTCTGCATTTGTGTGTTTTTTTTTTTTAATTGACTTTTTCGTACTAGTCACAATATCGCCACTTTTTGGTCCTTTGGTGGCAATACATCTCTTCCTAGGACATCCCCATGTTAAAGTGACTAGTCAGGTGATTATTAAAGTGATTAGTTAAAAAGTTTGTCAGGTGACTGACTCAATTTCACCAGTAAAATGATCGACTTCCAAAGGGTAAACAAAGTGGAAGCAACAGCCACCTCACGCTCACAAAGGGTCAATAAATCAACATGCTCATTAACAGCAAATAGTGCAATGTATGTAAGAATGCTCTGTAGCTGAGTGGTTAGCGCGTATGACTATAAAATATAACGATGTGAGTTCGAGCCGGGGGTGCGCCATAAACAAAAATGTAAATATATTAAATTGAATTAAATTGATTAATATAATATAAAATAATATGAAAAGAAAATGAAAAGATTTTAATAAATAATAAAATATAAATAAAAATAAAAAACAAAAAAAATTAAAAAAAGAATAGAAATAAAAAAATATACTCCAAAAAATCTTTTAATTTTTTTTACATTCTGAAAATTACTAATTTAAAGATTGACTTTCGTACTAGTCACTATATCGCCACCTTTTGGTCCTTTGGTGGCAATACACTCCTTCCTAGGACACCCCCATGTTTAAGTGACTAGTCAGGTGATTAGTAAAGTGACCAGTTAAAAAGATTGTCAGGTGACTGACTCAATTTCACCAGTAAAAGGACTAGTATGAATTGACTTTTTCGTACTAGTCACTATATCGCCACCTTTTGGTCCTTCCTAGCTTTAAAGTGACTAGTCAGGTGATAGGTAAAGTGACTAGTGGTGACCCAATGTCGTCAGTCAAGTAACCGGTTTCGGACAGTCACCTTTGACTGCAGGGTATTTCTTTATGGGTAGTACACACATGTACAAACTCATATATGGCTTTTGAACTTTTTTTCTTTGTGTTTCTTCCCAGCAAACACAAAGGTGTGATATCAAATTGAGAATGATTTGAAATCAAACCCTTTCCCTTTAAGAACGCTTTCAAAATAACTTGAAAATAATAGCTTTCTCACTAAAAAGGGGAATTGATTCTCAAATTGAGAAATGCTATTACAGTGGACGTTCGCTAGTACGAATTATATATTGTCAGACCCTTTCGTAGTACCGAAATATTCGTATTATTGAACAACGCATTTTTATGTTCCAATTCAAATAATTCACATAAAATATTTAGATTTTATTAATATATATATATATATTAAGGCGACTCACTCCCTATGGAAAGAAAAAAGGTGGTTACCCCCTTCAAAATTTACCTTGATATGTTTTATGACGTTCCCCAAAATATTTTGGTTGTACTGCTGACCGTTCGTGAGCTGGACCATTTTTCAAAAAGGTATTTATTCCAGTTTTTTTAATTTTTTTGTATTTTCTCCCATAGGAACAGATATAAAATGTATCATTTAAAAGGTATTTGGAAGGCGCGTCCATTGGTATATAAAATACATCCAAGAGTGACCTCAATATTTTTTAATTCCACGAAACATCCTATTTTTTAAGGTTTTTTCAAAATATAGTTTGTTATTTTTAATGAAAATTCTAATTTATAAATTTTTACTTGCTTTTAGGTATGAGTTGCTGGTGACTGTTCATAATTTATTTCAAAATTCTTTCGATTTCGTGGTTTATCAGGCAGTCAAACTGATTTAAAATTTTACATAAACATAGTCAATATGGGTATCAAAATTCTTCTTTTGATAAGAGCTACTAATTGGAATTAAAATATTTACAAAAATTGCAATAATTAATATGAAATCAATAAATAACATTAACAGTGAGTGCAAAAATCTGTAAAGGACTAAAAATATGACAATTTTATGTATTGAAAACGTTTATTGACTGTAAAACGTTTTACAATATAATAAATTGCGGGTTTATTCCCAGCAGTCCTTGAAAGAGATCAATGATTCTAATGAAATTATTCAAATAACATGTAAAATAATAGTTATGACTCTTTAAACAACTCAGTTAAGATTGAACAGGCTGTATGGTTAAATCGCACAAGTTTTGCGCATAAATTGTATCACAATAACATTTTTATAAAACATAACTTTAGTTTTTACATTTTCCGTTGATGTTTTTTGTTTCTATTTTAACATTTTTGTAATTTCCGTTAATGTGTTCATTTAAACAGTTAGTTCTTATCAAAAGAATAATTTTGATACCCATATTGACCATGTTTTTATACAATTTTAAATCAAATTGTTTGTGTGATAAACCACGAAATTTAAAGAATTTTAAAACAAATATTAAACAGATACCAAAAACTCATGTCCAAATTAAAAAATAGGATGTTTCATGGAATACAAAAATATTGAGGTCACTCTTAGATATGTTTTATATACCAATGGAAGCAACTTCCAAATAGCTTTTAAATGATACCACATTTTCAATATGTTGCTTTGGGAGAAAATACAAAAAGTTAAGAAAACTGTAAAAAAGACCTTTTTAAAAAATGGTCCAGCTCACGAACGGTCAGCAGTAGAACCGAAATATTTTGGGTAACATCAGGAAACATATCAGAGCATATTTTGAGGGGGGTAACAAAGTCACTTTTTTGAATGAGTCGCCTTAATATATGTATATATATTTTTTTATAAAAAACTATATAACGAAACAAGATATAATTAATTTGTATTATTTTGAATTCATTTTTTTTTTTGTACTTAAACAGGCATATACATATAACAAAAAAAAAAAAAAAACAATTTACTTATTTAAAAAATCCGTCATTAAACATTGACGTTTATTACTTTTTAAACTGATTTTCTACAGCATTTTCATGAAGACTTCTCAATAATAGTATTTTCGAGGTTTCAATGTTGTTCTCAACAGCCCATTTAATACATGTGTCAAAGCAGTTTATTGCATCCGCATGTTTTACTTTTGTTGAGTTATTGTCAGGAACTAATAAAATATTATCCTCATCGACATCATCATCCAATTCAATTTCTTCACTTGGATCATCAAGATTCCATTCAAATAAATCAAGAAAGTCAAATTATGAATTTGGAAAATTTGCATGTAGTAAATTGTGCATTTTTGAAATTGCTCTTATCTCTTCACTGTCACACACTACTGATAGTGGAATATCATCCTCGACCTCAAAATTGTCATCGCGCAAAATTTTCTTCCAATATTTCTTAATGGAATCACTGGATACTTTTTCCCAGGCTAAGGCAACCAATGAAACGGCTTCAAATAAAGTGGAAGATACAATTTTTGATAGTAAACTGTTACGATAATGCAGTTTTAAGAGCCTAATTGCATTCTGGTCCATGGGCTGTATTAGTGGAGTTACATTGGGGGGCATATACATTACCCAAATCTGTCCATCTTTAGTATCATGAACCAGTTCATCTACCGGTGGATGACTTGGAGCGTTGTCTAATATTAGAAGAGCCTTAATTGGCAGTTTTTTTTTCTTTTAAAAATGTCTTTACCTGTAAATATATTTTGAATTTTTTAAATTATTAATAACATTAAAACAATTTACTAAAACTTACTTCTGGAATAAATTTATCAAAAAAACATTTTTTGAACAGAGCTGCATTCATCCAAGCAGAGTTTCCGTACTCAACAGACAGCATTTTGTTCCGAAAAGATCTCGGTTTTTGAGCTATTCCAAAAATTTTAATTTTCTTAGTTCCTGCAGCATTAGCACCCATTAAAAATGTTAATCTCTCCTTTGACAATTTTCTACCTGGAGCAGATTTTTCTCCACTGTGAACATATGTTTTGTTTGGCAACATTCTCCAGTAGAGACCGGATTCACCCGCATTAAAAATTGCCTCGTTTGATAGCCCATGCTCCATAATGGTAGACGTTAACTTATTAACGAATGGCGCAACAAGTTCTTTAGAAGAAGATAATTTCTCACCAGACTCTTTTAACAATCGTATTCCATAACGCTTTTTAAATTTTGTTAGCCAACCATCACTGGCACAAAACCGACCATTGTAGAATTTTTTGTGCAGCTCCACAGCTTTGCATTTTAATTGTTCTCCACCGACTGTGATATGGAATTTTCTTTGTGCTAAAAACCACTCGTAAAGTGCATCCTCAATTTTTTTAAATTCACCACTTGTAAGTCTATACCGATTTTTTAACGAACTCATGGAATTATCCAGCAGTTGCGTTTTTTGTTTAATGATTGTACATATTGTGGATTTGGAAAATCCTTATTTATTTGAAACTTCAAACAACGATGTTTTATTTTCGTGGTCTGGTATAATTTTTAATTTATCTTGCAAAGAAATTGTCTTTTTTTACATCGTTTTACTTGCAACATTTTGACAATTAAAAACACAAAACACTTTTAAAAATAAAAAAACTTCACAATAACTTCGCTAAACGTGGATGACCTCGAAAGAATAAAGTAAAAACATAATAAAAACTTCATTCATACGTAAATAAAACAAAAATTCTTATAACAAACCACCATTCGCACTATCGAATAGAAAAAATGCCTATCTATTGGTACTATAGAGCAGTCAATGCAAAAATTTTGCCATTCGTATTATTGGAAATAATTTTTAAATTTTTTTACTCTCGGTGTGGATAGACGTGTTTTTTACATCGCTCTCATAAATAATTTATTTAGTGGTGTTGTGAAAAAAAATAAATATCAACAATAGTTAATTTAAGATAAGTAAAATAGTGAATGGACGCTAAATAAATATTATTAAATATTAATTAATAAAAGCCCCCCGTAAAAAAAAAAAAAAAAAATACTTTATTTATATATTATATTTTTAATGCTACATTCAATTTAATAAAATAAACAACAAAAACAAAATATTACAGAAAATAAATATTTAGTAGTGTTTGTGTTTATGAGTTGCTCTAACTCTCAACTAAGTGAGAGGAGACTAAGTACCCTGCAGTCAAAAGTGACTGTCCGAAACCGGTTACTTGACTGACGACATTGGGTCACCACTAGTCACTTTACTTATCACCTGACTAGTCACTTTAACATGGGGATGTCCTAGGAAGGAGTGTATCGCCACCAAAGGACCAAAAGGTGGCGATATAGTGACTAGTACGAAAAAGTCAATTCATACTAGTCCTTTTACTGGTGAAATTGAGTCAGTCAAATGACCATTTTTTAAGTGGTCACCTTACTAATCACCTGACTAGTCACTTTAACATGGGGGTGTCCTAGGAAGGAGTGTATTGCCACCAAAGGACCAAAAGGTGGCGATATAGTGACTATTACGAAAAAGTCAATTAATACTAGTCCTTTTACTGGTGAAATTGAGTCAGTCACCTGACAATCTTTTTAACTGGTCACCTTACTAATCACCTGACTAGTCACTTTAACATGGGGATGTCCTAGGAAGGAGTGTATCGCCACCAAAGGACCAAAAGGTGGCGATATAGTGACTAGTACGAAAAAGTCAATTCATACTAGTCCTTTTACTGGTGAAATTGAGTCAGTCAAATGACCATTTTTTTAAGTAGTCACCTTACTAATCACCTGACTAGTCACTTTAACATGGGGGTGTCCTAGGAAGGAGTGTATTGCCACCAAAGGACCAAAAGGTGGCGATATAGTGACTAGTACGAAAAAGTCAATTAATACTAGTCCTTTTACTGGTGAAATTGAGTCAGTCACCTGACAATCTTTTTAACTGATCACCTTACTAATCACCTGACTAGTCACTTTAACATGGGGGTGTCCTAGGAAGGAGTGTATTGCCACCAAAGGACCAAAAGGTGGCGATATATTGACTAGTACGAAAAATTCAATTAAAAAAAAAAATACAAATGCAGAATAATTGATTTCTTTAATAATTGTAAAATCCTAATTAGGAAGACTAGTACCGCAATTCCGTAACTTTTTTCATTTACTACGATATCGTTAATTAACGAAATTTACGACAGCTATTTTTTTGCAGTTAGTTTACCGAAGTTTTCGTTAACTACCAATGTGTTTAACGACAAAAATCGGTAAAAAAAAACCAAGTGTCCTCGGATTTTTATAAAATTATATACGTATAAGGTCTATGGGTGTCTATAAATATTTCCGTTTTCAGATTCGCTAAATTCAGAAAATTAGCGATTTTATTTCGCTTTTTCACTTTTGAAAAAATCCCAAAAGTATACAACTTTAAATACAAATATTTCTGGGAAGGCTTTGCAGAAATTTGTGATTAAAACGGCGTTTAAATTGTAATTACGTTAGCTTAAACATGATTATTTTATAAATAAAAAATGTTTTTTAAAAATGCATTTTAATGCAATTGCATTTTTTAAATGCATTTTTCTTTAAATATGCTATTCAAATTTGTTAATTTTTTAACATAAATGAAAAGTTTGGAATCTTAACATTAAAATAAAAGTCTCAAATTTTTGGGACGGACACATGTACTGTGCATACTTTCCCCTTTTCTTCAACTAGTTTAAATTTTTTCATATACAAATTATATTTTCCTGATATTATGAGAATTTTGTTAAACAAATTTATTGTGTTATTTAAAAAAAAAATACTGAAAAATAGTAAAAATTTATGTATCAGACTATTTATTGTTTTAAGTTATAATAAACAAAGCATTTTTAAATACACTTTTGAAAAATTAAAATTTAATAAATTCGCAACTAACAAAAATGCATTTAAAAACTGCATTTATATTTTTAAAATATTATGGATCGAAGACGTGGTTTTTGAAATGCTGACTAAATTACACAAAAAATATACAATGGCCTTTTAAATACTTTTTAAATTGCAGAAATCCATCAATAACTTAAAGAGACCTGAATATTTAAAATTGCATACTTTTTATATATTGTTAACTTTTATAAAAACTTTAAAGAAAATTTCAAAAACAAGAAAAAATTTAAATTTTATATGTATAATTTGAAACATATTTTTATAAAAATTTGATTATGCATATAAGATTTTCGCGTCCCAAAAATTAGACACTTTTATTTTAATGTAAAGATTCCAAACTTTTCATTTATGTTAAAAAATTAACAAATTTTAACAGCATATTTAAAGAAAAATGCATTTGCAAAGTGCAATTGCATTAAAATGCATTTTTAAAAAATCTTTTTTATTTTTAAAATGTTCGTCGTAAAGCCGACATATGCGAAATTTTAAGGCCGTTTAAATCATTAAAATTCACAAAGTCTTTCCAGAGATATTGCTATTCAAATTTACATACTTTTGAAATTTTTTTGGTTTTTGAGAAAATTAAAAAGCGAAATTAAATCGCGAGTTTTTGCAATTTCACAAAACTGAAATTGATAAAAGGCTTAATGGATTTAATGTATACAAATTTTTGTCGAAATTGAAAGCCATCAAGTAAAAAAATATACTTTTTTGGGCGTTCTTTCCTAGAATGGTCGATATATATAACAAAAAAACATAATTGACTTTTTTCTTACAAAGTAAAATACTAAAGACTCTGTTAAGCACCATGGAGTCAATAAATTGATATTTGACACTACACACGTCTAAAAAAGATGCATCAGAGCCAAATGTCCTACCATATATTTATTGCCGTTAGTCAAGTAACCCAACCTGTACTGCCAATGGATGAACTATTCACTTTTTTGACGTTTTTGTGACTTATAAAAAAACCAATCGCCACCTCCACGCTCACCAAAGGGTCAATAAAGTATAAATCGCCACCTCAACGTTTTCAAAAGAGTCAATAAATGGTGCTATCGCCACCTCCACGCTCACCAAAGTTTCAATAAAGTATAAATCGCCACCTCAAAGCTTTCAAAAGAGTCAATAAATAGTGCTATCGCCACCTCAACGCTTTCAAAAGAATCAATAAAAGGTACGATAGCTTAACTATCGCTCACAATATATGCGAAGTTAGGGTCTATAAAAAAACGTACACATTTGAATGAGTCAGGTGGGTAGTCACAAATGGACTTTACTGTACTAAAGCGGGTGAATTGACACCGAAAAAACTGCTGGGTACTAATGGTAAAAATGCATACATTGTATTGAGCTCCCCAAACAACAACATATATGATCCACAAAGAAACAAAAACTACTTAACAGCAAAACCAACAAATGAGAGATCTCCTCTCTCTACAGCTAGTGCGCCAATTTGTGTAGAATATAGCACAAAAGAAAATCAAAAAATTTAACAAACAACTACATTAACGGTTGATGAAAAAAGTAGTATGCAAGTCAGTGATAATAAAAACAGTATAAATAATAATATTAATATTGTTAATACCACTACCGTTAATAAAAGTGCGTCAATTAATAAAAGTACGTCAATAAATGTTAATAGTAAAGCAAATTCTCCGTCACGACAAATACTGAAGAACACTGGTGCCATACCAAAAAATTATAACTCAGTGAGCTCGGATATTAATAGGAAAGTTCTAACAAGGATGGACCGTTATATTACCATCACTAAACGTAAGTCCAGTCCTAGGACATTAAACATGGAACCAAATCCTAAGCAACAAAAGAAAAATATGGTAAGTCAAAATCGTTTTGCAATTCTTGATAACCAAGATAATGAAGATGAACCCACAAAGCCCATTAAAGTCTATAAGCCACCTCCACTCTACTTGAGCGTGCCAACTACTAATGCTCTTGTTACCAAATTGTCCCAACTTGTAGGCAAAGAAAATTTTGACGTAGTCTCTTTACGAAAAGGCAATGTTTCCGAAACAAAAATTCAGACATTCACAGAACAATTTTTCAGAACTATAGTTGATAGCTTCGATAGTGAAAACAGGGTTTAGGGTTGAAATTACATTTAACTCTTCCCAACTGAAGAAAAAAGGTGTTATTCATCCCATTTACGGTTTAAGATACCTTCTAAATCGTAGAATAACAGTGGAGGAACCTATCAAACGCAAAGGTCATCCACAGTGCTTGAACTGTCAGGAATTTGGACACACGAAGTCCTTCTGCAAGTTACCACCGGTTTGTGTTAGATGTGGTGATATCCGCAAAAGTCTGGAGTGTCCATATTCAAAATCAGACATAATTGCCAGAATGTGCAGTAATTGTGGCCAAAATCATACTGCAAACTACCGTGGCTGTCCTGTGTACATACAAATTAAGGACACATCAAAAGCAAGAAGACCTGTATATGCTCAATATCTGGATTCTAATTTCCCAAGCTTGCCCATCTCTAGTGCACAATATAGAGGTGATGTGAATAAAAACTATCAACAACTATCGTATGCCCATACGGTAAAAAAAGATTCAACTAGCCAAAAGAAATCAAACAAAGAAAGTGATGCTCTATCATTTCAAAAAACATATAACAAGGGTTCAGCAACTCCCTAGCAAACACAAAGAATGGGTTCAGTTACCCAAACAAAATTCAGTAATGAAAATAATGTTCCATTATTTTCATATGCACACGCATTAAAAGAGGGTTCAGCAATTCCCAACACGAATTCTCAAAGCTCTATTGAGAATTTAATTCAAACCATGAATACCTTCATGACGAATATGCAAAATATGTTGCAACAATTAATGCAAAATCAAAGCATGCTCATGCAGATTCTGCTAACTAAAAAATGAAATCACTAAGAATATGTTACTGGAACGCTAACGGCTTAAGCCAACATAAAAATGAAGTAGAACAATTTTTACAGATGCAAGAAATTGATGTGCTATTAATATCCGAAACTCACTATACACAAAAGAATTGTTTCAGAGTAAATGGCTACTACACCTACGACAAAAAAATCCAAGTGGTAGGGCATGTGGTGGTACTGCAATTTTAATACGTAATGATATAAAGCACTTCCCAATGCCGGAATACAAAACAGAACACATCCAAGCTACTTCAATAAATATATATGATAATAAAACAACAATTTCCTCAGTATATTGTCCTCCAAAATATAATATTAAAAAAGACCAGTTTCTTGATTATTTTTCCACCTTAGGCCCAAAATGTATGGCAGCGGGAGATTATAATGCTAAACACACATTTTGGCGCTCTCGCCTTATAACACCCAGGGGTAGGCAACTATTCGAGGCAATGTCGCTTAACAAACTAGATTCCATATCTAGTGGTCAACCCACTTACTGTCCTGCAGACATCAATAAGATTCCTGATCTTATTGACTTTGCCATAATCCGAAATATAAAACGCGATTGTATATCAGTGATTTTTTCGTCAGATCATTCACTAACGATCCTGACACTGATTAAAAGTCCAAGCCACTTTGAAACGCAAAGCTCTTGTTTCCCAAACAAGAAAACAAACTGGTTAAAATACAAAATGTACACAAGCTCCCACTTACCACAAAATATTCCACTGAAAAGTGAAAACGAAATACAATCTGCAGTTGATATTTTCACAGATATCCTGACTAATGCAGCTATAGTATCCACACCTTCTAGTTTCTCACGAAGGCCAAAAATATTAAATGTTGCTCAAATGTTGAATCTCTTATTAGGGAAAAAAGGCAACTAAGACATCAATGGCAAGATTCTCGATCACCAGCCGTCAAAACTAAACTTAATCAATGTATCAGAAGATTACGTTTCGCTTTGAAGAATCAAAAAGAATCCAAATTGGAAACATATCTGCAAAACTTAGACCCTACTAAGAAAACTGATAATAGTCTATGGAAGGCGGTGAAAAATATGCAATGCCCTATTGCATATGAGTCTCCCATACACCTCCAAAATGGCCAATGGGCAGAAAGTTCTAATGAAAAAGTTGAAGCATTCGCTAGTCATTTAGAACACGTTTTCACTCCAAATAATACAGGTTCAACTCTAAGACCTGTATTAGTTAGCGACCATATTCCCATTCCATTAAAGTTCCGGCTCTCTGCCGTGAAAGTAGCAGTAAAAGGTCTGAAGGCAGGAAAATCTCCTGGAACGGACAAAATTACCAGTATAATGATTTGTTTCTTGCCAAACTCGGCTCTAAAATTTATTTTATTCATTTTCAATGCCATTTTACGTACTGGCTACTTTCCAAGTACTTGGAAGTTGTCAGAGATAGTAATGATACCCAAACACGGAAAAGACGTCACTCAAGTAACATCTTACCGTCCAATAAGCTTATTATCAATTTTTTCGAAATTGTTTGAGAAATTGCTCCTTGAGAGCCTATTATTACATTTTAATAATAATAACAGTATACCTAACCATCAGTTTGGTTTTAGAAGAAAACATGGTACTATTGAACAAGTGCATCGAATTACAACTCTCATCAGAAGAGGTTTCGAGAGCAAGCAGTATTGCTCTGCGTTATTTATTGACATATCTCAGGCTTAAGTCTGGCACGACGGACTAATACATAAAATGACCATGTTACTTCCACAGAACGTTCATAAGTTACTAAAAAACTATATACTAAATAGATCTTTTCAAATAAGATCGAAAGATGTGATTTCTTCACGCAGAAAAATTTCCGCAGGTGTACCTCAAGGAAGTATTTTAGGGCCTCTTCTTTATATACTATATACGGCAGATATGCCCACGAGCCTTATGACTCATACATCAATTTTTGCAGATGATACTGCTTTTGTAAGTATGCATACAAATCCTGTGATTGCATCCGAAAAACTCCAATCCCATATCACTGAGCTGGAAAAATGGTTATATAAATGGAAGATCTATGTGAATGCTTCGAAATGTGTCCATATAACATTTACCTTACGCAGGGAAAGTTGTCCTCCCATTCGAATAAACAATGTCCAAATACCTGAACAGGACAATGTAAGGTATCTTGGTATTCACTTAGACCGGCGTTTAACATGGACTTGTCATATAGAATTCAAAGTTACTCAAATAAAACTAAAATCTGCCCAAATTCATTGGTTAATTGGTCCAAAGTCAGCCCTAGACTTGTACTATAAAGTACTGTTATATAAAGCAGTAATAAAACCTATATGGTTATATGGCATACAGCTCTGGGGAACAGCCTCCTCATGAAACATTGAAAAATTACAAAGAAGACATTCCAAACTCCTAAGAATAATAACAGGTGCACCATGGTACGTCAGAAATAGCAACATCCACAAGGATCTCAATATTCCTACAATTCGTGAGGAGATAAAGAACAGTAGCATCAAATATATGAAAAACTATCTGAACACCCAATCCCTCTCGCTAGGGACCTGCTAACTTTTGAGGGTCACAGACGCCTAAGAAGAATGGAAACACTGGATCTTGGAAGATAACACTACTAATGAAAACTCAACGTTGGATTTTGCAGTGGCAATATCAACAATAATTTAAGTTTAGGTTAAGATTTTAATACTTATTGTAAATTTCTGAAAAAGAAAGATTCAATAAAATAACTAATATATATGTAAAAAAAATACTGGACGTCCACTGTATTATCAATTCATTATCAAATGAAATTCTCAAACATTTTTCAAATGTGGATTGTGATTTTGAATTTTATTTATTATTTTATTTGTTAATTCATTTATAATTTGTAGCTTTGGGTATTTGTTTGTAAAAATAATATTTTAATATGTAATTTGTAAATAAAAATTTTTGTTTTTGTTTATATAGGTCCATAGTTTGGATAAGAGGTAATATGGCTGCCCCAATGTATGTGGAAATAGTAAGAACAGTCATGTTGTCTTATTCAGAGAAGAATATTCCACTCAAATGGGTGTTTTTGCAGGAAAATTTTAATAAGAAACGAGTAAATTGTCAAAAAAAAAAATTGTTTTCCGAAAATAAAAGTGATGTTTTGGAGTAATCGACTAAGTCTCCATATCTGATCTATATTGAAGCAGTGTTGCCAATTCAGCGCTTTTTGCGCTAGATTTGGCGCTTTTCAGTAACCCAAAAGTCGCATTTTAATACATCAGCGCTTTTTATTAAAAATGCGCTAAATTGGCGCGTTTTGTGTTCGGTTACTTTTAGTTGCAGATTTTAATCATGTTTTCTTAATTTTTTACCTACGCAGAAGTAGTTATTGTAAATTTTTCTGAATTTTAAAGACAAACAAGTAGAAACTTTATTGTTTTGATGCAAAATATAAAAAACAAGGATAATACAGATTTTATTTATTTTTTCAAAAACATGTCTCTTAAAAAATTGAGTGCAATATGACTGCAAAATAATGAATTACTAAACATTTAAAAAGGCCTACCATAGAAAACAACTAGAACTCCAACTCTTTTCATTCGCTCAGAAACAAAAAATTATTCTCTTCACACGTATAAATTTGTTCTGTAGAAAATTTAACAAAAAACGTTAAGATAACTTTCTAAGGATTATGAAAATCCAGAAATAAAAATCAGAATTAGTTTCACTCCTTGTTTTGAATTAAAACTGCATAATAACTTTGTATCTAACATTTCTTAGGTTTTATTAAGTTTTTTCCTTCTCCTGTAAAATTACCAAAAGTCGAAATACACATTTTCTATATTCTGCCATTGATATATATTTTGATTTCTATTTATTTTTATTTATTTTCAAAAAAATATTTTTAAGAGGTCAGACAATTTCTATACTTAGGTAATACTTAAGGGATGAAAAAAAAAAAAACAAGTTTTAAAACATAAACTATTTTTAAAACTTCGGTTTTGGCCACTAAGTTAGCAGTAGAATGCCGGACCTAAGACCTTCATATTTAAATTTAACATATTTATTAATGTAAGATCTTTAAACTTAAAGTTATTATTAAATGTATACCTTTCTTTGTATCTTAAATATTGATTTTATAAAATGAAAATGTTCAAAATTGCACAAAACTACTAAATATTTGCATATGAACTTAAAATAACAAATATATACGTAATAAGTTGTTTTCTTTTTAATAAAAAATACATATTTAACTAAAAAATTAAAAAAAAAAAAAAAATATTTAAATATAATTTAGCGCTTTTTAGCGCGTTTTTGAATGCTGACCGGCGCGTTTTGGTTCAAAAAAGTTGACAACGCTGTATTGAAGATCTTTGGGGATATGCCAAAGATGCTCTTTTTAAAAAGAAACCGGGAAATTTGCAGAAATTGTGGTCGCCAGTGCAGTCAGCTTGGAAAAATATTCCCATTGAGAGGACCAGGGGTTATTAGCGGACTCAGTGCCCGCCGCTGCGCCGCTCAAAGGACCAATAAGGGTTATTCCACAAACTATTAATGTGTATAAACAAAATATGCCTAAAAAAGAAAAACTTAATCAAGCAGTTTTATTTTTACAGTTATTATTAATCGATGACACTATTATTTTGCACAGCTAATTTCTTAAGTATTCAATTTCTTTGAGTATTTTACCTGAATTACGATGTTTAATTTTAAGACTTACTTATTTTTTATAAAATATTGGAAATATAGAATAAAATCCATCAAAAAATAATCTTTTAGATGAAACAATTAAAGTAACGAAATCATTTAATATTTTTGTACACACAAATTCAGTTTTTGAATTTTTTTCTATTATTTCGAATTTACATCTATTTTTGACCCACTTTTTATTAAAAGACATAAATTTTTTTAATACATAATATAATTCTATAATTCATTGAAAAAACAAAAAGGTATCGCTTGATAAAATCGGACAAAAATTGTGGGTCCTATGAATTTTTTAAAAAGTTGTAAAACACATAAAATTTTCATGCATCGTAAGTAATGTGAAAAGCCATACATATAAAAGTAAAATAACAAGATTTTATGAGTTGTACACATTTTAAAAACTTCATAGAATCTAAAATTTTCATCCGATTTTATATTCTTATTATTCCAATAAAGTATAAAATTAGATTATGTATTAAAAAATGTATGTCTTTTAATAAAGAGTGGGTCAAAAATAGATGTAAGTTCAAAATAATAGAAGAAAAAATTCAAAAACATTAATTGTGTCTTAAATATCCAACATAGTTTTGCTGTTAATATAAATCCGTATATACTTTTTAAAAAGGATAATTTCTTGTCTTTCCAATATAGTTTAAAAAATTTAATTTGGTCAACTGGTTTTTTATATATGTATAACATTTTAAGTCCTCGAAGTCCGGAAAATCAGCCTTTTGGATATAGCTCACGATCTTAAAAGTATATTAAAAATTCTAAAAATGGTATAATAATCTACTGACCCATATCTATAAACTACACTATATTATATTCCAATATATTTTTTTTTGTTGTCAAAAATATTTTAAAAATACTATAAAATCCCTCAGGTGTAAAACTGAGTACATGCGAGTTATTTTCGTTTTGTTGGATTTTTTCTTATAGTTTGATGTTTTTGTTTTTAAATTATAAATTATTTTATTAAATACTAAACATAAAATAAATAAAAGAAAAAATTTTTGGATTTGCTTTATTATTATATATATATATATATATATATATATATATATATATATATATATATATATATATATATATATATATAACGTTTGAAATATGATGACTTTATCATTTGATACCAAACATATTTCTCAAACATGTGTCAAATGTGGATAGAGGTTTAAATTTATATATATATATATATATATATATATATATATATATATATATATATATATATATATATATATATATATATATATAAATTTAAAGCTCTATCCAAATTTGACACATGTTTGAGAAATATGTTTGGTATCAAATGATAAAGTCATCATATTTCAAACGTTTTTATATATATATATATATATATATATATATATATATATATATATATATATATATATATATATATATATATATATATATATATAAATTTAAACCTCTATCCACATTTGACACATGTTTGAGAAATATGTTTGGTATCAAATGATAAAGTCATCATATTTCAAACGTTTGACACCGTGTTTGCTGGGTTTATAGGCAAACACGCATGCACAAACACATGTAATGCATTCGAACTCTCTCTCTCTTTCTGTTTTGGTTGTGGATTTTGGTTTCCCTTGTATTCACAGAAAAAATAAAAATTTAAATATGCAATTTTATATGCAAAAAATCCCAAATCCACCCTTTCTCATTGTTGTTTGCAAAAAGTATTTAATAAATTTTTATATCGTAAAATTTTTTATACATATTTGAAAAGAAGACAAAATTTCCTAAACATTGATGTACAACATGTGTATATTGGAATTTTTGCGTTTGCAACTGAAGGATTATAAATTTGTGATTTCAAGTAATTTGGCCAATTTTGAATAATTTTTATATGAATGGTAATGCCAGTCATGATAATGCCGTGACAAAAAAATATTTTAATAAAGCTCATCATTTTAATTTTTTCAGCATAAAGCCCAAATTACAATAGCGCGTAGTCAGCAACAGTATCAGCAAAAATTATCAGCTGATCACTGTCAGCACAACATGTTGCTGCCGTTTTAATTACAATTCAGCGTAGGCAGCTACAATTTACAACCACCATCTAGCTTTGTTCTACTTGTGTATTTTAGCCTCTCATTTATTTGCTCACTCTCTTTGTCCCGCTCTCAAACTGAATGCAGCGCAGTAAATTTAGAAACAGAGCTAAATGAAACAACACTGCAAACTGCCGCTGACCAAATGTAATCAACACCATAACAAACAGTGCATTCTAAATGATCAGCTGATTATGGCAGCACACACTGCTGCTGACTACGCGCTATTGTAATTTGGGCTTAATGCTAAATACATATCCTTCTGTTATATCAGTAAGACAGATACAAAATACATATTATATATCATTGTTTAAGAAATTTTGTCTTCTTTTGAAATATGTATAAAAAATTTTACGATATAAAAATTTATTAAATACTTTTTGCAAAAAACAATGAGAAAGGGTGGATTTGGGATTTTTTGCATATAAAATTGCATTTTTAATAATGCAATAAAATTCTTGTTAGTGAATATATATTTCATTTTTAATAATGCACTAACATTTTTGTTAGTGAATAGTTTTGAATGAAATTTCACACATAAGTAGATCTTTGAATGCTTAATTCAAAGCGCTGTTCACTTTTTTAGACTTGTCTACAAAAATCCCGTAATTCCCAAAAAACTTTAAAAAATTTACAAAAATGGGATTTTTTACTTTTTTTCTATATCTTTCCAACCGATAACGGGGAGCAAAAATTTCTATTGCGAAAAAATTAAAACACTTCAGACTAAATAAAAAGTATAACTTTTTTTTGATTCCAGCTTTGCGATTTGAGAAATTAAGCCGAAAATTCGAAATTATTTGGAAAAATAGGTAAAATTTGGGAAACCCTGGTTCTCGCAAATAATGATTTTTAAAAACTTTTTTATTTTAAGGTATTTTGTGTTTAGTTCTTTCAGAAAAATATAATTCTATATATGTTACTAAAGAAAATTTTTATATAACAGAAAAAGAATGTTACCACTTTTTTGGCAAAAAAAAAAAAAAACGGAAAAAAATCAACTTTTTTTGAAAGTTTAAATTTAAATGCTTGTAACTTTTGACTCCGTAAATATTTTTTCAAAATTTTTTCTTTGAACAACCTTTCTATTTGATTTTTAATGAAATAATTAAAACAATGGGTTAAAATTGGACCCACTGTAGCGAAAAAACTTAACCAAGACAGGATAAAATGTAAAAATTTTAATTTTTGAAGCTTAATATCTCTTAAACAAAAAGAGATAATATAGGCATGCGACAATGTTTTTTGTGCGTCGCAGAGTGTGCGTTTCAAAAAATGAAATGGAAATAATTATGGAACTTCGGAACAGCTGTTCCGATTTTTATGAAATTTCACATGTTGATACTAGTAGGGTTTTATAATTTGAACAAAAAGTCGACTTTTCGACTTTTTTTATTTTTAAATAGTCGATTTTTCGACTTTTTCAATTATTAAATAGTCGATATTTCGACTTTTCGACTTTTTTTAATTTTGAAATAGTCGACTTTTCAACTTTTTCCGACTATTTTCGACTTTTCGACTATTTTCGACTTTTCGACTTTTTCCGACTATTTTCGACTTTTCGACTTTTTTTGACTATTGACTTTTTTTGCTAATTGTCTAATAAAAACTTTAAAAATAAGAATGAATACAACGCAAACAAATGTATTGATTGATTAACATACAAATCTATCCAATGAGAGTGCTAGTTACACACAAAAATATGTACTAACTACACGGTTTAATGGTATATAAATAAAAGCTGATAGGGAACTATTCATTTTAAATAGGATGATTTTTTAAAAATTTTTCTACTTTCCGACTATTCTCGACTTTTCGACTTTTTCCGACTATTTTCGACTTTTTTCGACTTTTCGACTTATTTCGACTTTTCGAATTTTTCCGACTATTTTCGACTTTTGGCATCAAGATTTAATTGTAATAATAATAATTTACCATAGCTCCCATATAAACCCACTTCCGGAAATCGCCTTATCGCCTTATAATGCATAAAATCATCAAGATGTTATTATTAACGCATTATTCTGTACTTGCATGCTTTATTTTAGATTTAGTAAAAGTGTTGGTCTACTACTTGGTAAATCCACTTCCCGAATTTTTATGCTCATACGCAATGGTGTTGTCGGTCTTGACCGACTATATCTTCTTCTCTTGTTTTTACTGCAATCGGACCTATCACTGAATTTGTAAAAGTCTATATGATCCAAGTTCAAAACTTAAACTCGGCTACACCTCTAGTATCTAGGGTTTATCAAATCGACTTTCGAATAATCGAACAATCGACTTTTGTTGTAAAAAGTCGAAATGTCGAAATCGACTTTTTGATTTGAAAATTGTCGATAAATCGACAATTAAATCTTGATGCCAAAAGTCGAAAATAGTCGGAAAAATTCGAAAAGTCGAAATAAGTCGAAAAGTCGGAAAAAGTCGAAAATAGTCGGAAAAAGTCGAAAAGTCGAGAATAGTCGGAAAGTAGAAAAAATTTTAAAAAATCATCCTATTTAAAATGAATAGTTCCCTATCAGCTTTTATTTATATACCATTAAACCGTGTAGTTAGTACATATTTTTGTGTGTAACTAGCACTCTCATTGGATAGATTTGTATGTTAATCAATCAATACATTTGTTTGCGTTGTATTCATTTTTATTTTTAAAGTTCTTATTAGACAATTAGCAAAAAAAAAGTCAATAGTCAAAAAAAGTCGAAAAGTCGAAAATAGTCGGAAAAAGTCGAAAAGTCGAAAATAGTCGGAAAAAGTCGAAAAGTCGACTATTTCAAAATTAAAAAAAAGTCGAAAAGTCGAAATATCGACTATTTAATAATTGAAAAAGTCGAAAAATCGACTATTTAAAAATAAAAAAAAGTCGAAAAGTCGACTTTTTGTTCAAATTATAAAACCCTACTAGTATCAACATGTGAAATTTCATAAAAATCGGAACAGCTGTTCCGAAGTTCCATAATTATTTCCATTTCATTTTTTGAAACGCACACTCTGCGACGCACAGTGTGCGATTTAAAAAATGAAATGGAAATAATTATGGAACTTTGGAACGGCTGCTCCGGTTTTCATGAAATTTGACACGCTGATAGTGGAGGTGTAGGCGTTTTGAGTTTCGACCATGTAGACTTATAGGGCGCGAGTCCACAGGGTCCCAAAGTTGGACACCTCGGGTATAAAATTTATTAAAAACGATCCTCATTCCTTATATCTTCCTTATATTTTATATGGGAGGATTCTGCTAGTCGATATCTACAAAAAACATTGTCGCATGCCTATATTATCTCTTTTTGTTTAAGAGATATTAAGCTTCAAAAATTAAAATTTTTACTTTTTATCCTGTCTTGGTGAAGTTTTTTCGCTACAGTGGGTCCAATTTTAACCCATTGTTTTAATTATTTCATTAAAAATCAAATAGAAAGGTTGTTCAAAGAAAAAATTTTGAAAAAATATTTACGGAGTCAAAAGTTACAAGCATTTAAATTTAAACTTTCAAAAAAAGTTGATTTTTTTCCGTTTTTTTTTTTTTTTGCCAAAAAAGTGGTAACATTCTTTTTCTGTTATATAAAAATTTTCTTTAGTAACATATATAGAATTATATTTTTCTGAAAGAACTAAACACAAAATACCTTAAAATAAAAAAGTTTTTAAAAATCATTATTTGCGATAACCAGGGTTTCCCAAATTTTACCTATTTTTCCAACTAATTTCGAATTTTCGGCTTAATTTCTCAAATCGCAAAGCTGGAATCAAAAAAAAGTTATACTTTTTATTTAGTCTGAAGTGTTTTAATTTTTTCGCAATAGAAATTTTTGCTCCCCGTTATCGGTTGGAAAGATATAGAAAAAAAGTAAAAAATCCCATTTTTGTAAATTTTTTAAAGTTTTTTGGGAATTACGGGATTTTTGTAGACAAGTCTAAAAAAGTGAACAGCGCTTTGAATTAAGCATTCAAAGATCTACTTATGTGTGAAATTTCATTCAAAACTATTCACTAACAAAAATGTTAGTGCATTATTAAAAATGAAATATATATTCACTAACAAGAATTTTATTGCATTATTAAAAATGCAATTTTATATGCAAAAAATCCCAAATCCACCCTTTCTCATTGTTTTTTGCAAAAAGTATTTAATAAATTTTTATATCGTAAAATTTTTTATACATATTTCAAAAGAAGACAAAATTTCTTAAACAATGATATATAATATGTATTTTGTATCTGTCTTACTGATATAACAGAAGGATATGTATTTAGCATTAAGCCCAAATTACAATAGCGCGTAGTCAGCAGCAGTGTGTGCTGCCATAATCAGCTGATCATTTAGAATGCACTGTTTGTTATGGTGTTGATTACATTTGGTCAGCGGCAGTTTGCAGTGCTGTTTCATTTAGCTCTGTTTCTAAATTTACTGCGTTGCATTCAGTTTGAGAGCGGGACAAAGAGAGTGAGCAAATAAATGAGAGGCTAAAATACACAAGTAGAACAAAGCTAGATGGTGGTTGTAAATTGTAGCTGCCTACGCTGAATTGTAATTAAAACGGCAGCAACATGTTGTGCTGACAGTGATCAGCTGATAATTTTTGCTGATACTGTTGCTGACTACGCGCTATTGTAATTTGGGCTTTATGCTGAAAAAATTAAAATGATGAGCTTTATTAAAATATTTTTTGTCACGGCATTATCATGACTGGCATTACCATTCATATAAAAATTATTCAAAATTGGCCAAATTACTTGAAATCACAAATTTATAATCCTTCAGTTGCAAACGCAAAAATTCCAATATACACATGTTGTACATCAATGTTTAGGAAATTTTGCCTTCTTTTCAAATATGTATAAAAAATTTTACGATATAAAAATTTATTAAATACTTTTTGCAAACAACAATGAGAAAGGGTGGATTTGGGATTTTTTGCATATAAAATTGCATATTTAATAATGCAATAAAATTCTTGTTAGTGAATATATATTTCATTTTTAATAATGCACTAAAATTTTTGTTAGTGAATAGTTTTGAATGAAATTTCAGACATAAGTAGATCTTTGAATGCTTAATTCAAAGCGCTGTTCACTTTTTTAGACTTTTCTACAAAAATCCCGTAATTCCCAAAAAACTTTAAAAAATTTACAAAAATGGGATTTTTTACTTTTTTTCTATATCTTTCCAACCGATAACGGGGAGCAAAAATTTCTATTGCGAAAAAAATTAAAGCACTTCAGACTAAATAAAAAGTATTACTTTTTTCTGATTCCAGCTTTGCGATTTGAGAAATTAAGCCGAAAATTCGAAATTAGTTGGAAAAATAGGTAAAATTTGGGAAACCCTGGTTCTCGCAAAAAATTATTTTTAAAAACTTTTTTTACTTTAAGGTATTTTGTGTTTAGTTATCTTTCAAAAAAATATAATTACTATATATTTACAAAATTTACAAAAATGGGATTTTTTACTTTTTTTGCTATATCTTTTCAACCGATACACAGGGGGTCAAACGCAAATTTTTTGGTAATAAATCTGTATCTCCTAAACTACTGGTTAGATTGAAATGTATGGAAGAGTTGCAGAGGTGGACCTAAGCTTTAAGAAAAACTATCTTGCAGTCACCCTGTGATAACACAAGAAAATCTACAGGGTGTCAAAATTGACTACCTCGAGTATGTAAAAGTTTAAAAAAATCGTAACTTATAAAAAATGAAGTCCGATTTTAAAGATTTTTATATTTCTGTAAAGTGCTTGGCAAGATTTTTTTATTTTTTTATTATCAGTAATTTTATTTATTGAATCTTCACAAAAGTTAAGTGAACTAACAATAATTAATCAAATCTTAAATCTAAATCTTAATATCTATTTAGTCCAACCAACGTCTGACTAAAAGCGATTTTAATGCATATGGTTTAACTTCGGCTCAGTTCTGCGGTGTTTCTTCTTCTTAATCGGATGTGTCCATTACGTCTTAGTATATTTCGTGCTAGTGGGTTAGGGTGTATTTCCAATCTCTTCAAGTATGCTTCTGCATGTTCTTTTATTACATCTCTTACCAAAGGAACGTTTAGATCCTTATGTATGTTAGTATTTCTTACATACCAAGGGGCTGCAATATTTTGTTTTGGCGTCTCTGTATTTTCTCAATATTTGATGCTGAGGCCGTACCCCATAACTGGATCCCATAAGTCCATATTGGCTTTAAAACTGAATTATAGAGGAGTAGTTTACAATCTAGATTGAGCATAGAATTTCTGCCAATTAGCCAATTTATTTGGAGTGCTTTCAGTTTCATTTGGGTCAACTTTGCATCAATATAGAATTTCCAAGTAAGGCGTCGATCGAGATGTATTCCGAGGTATTTAACCTCCGATTGCTGGGGTATTACTTGGTTATTTATTAGGATAGGTGGGCATGATTCCCTACGCAAGGTAAATGTTATATGTGTGCATTTTTGTTCATTTATTTTTATTTTCCATTTTTTTAGCCATCTTTCAATATCAAATATATGGTCCTGCAAAATTCGAGATGCCTCCTGTGGGCATTCATGGGTGCTTAAAATAGCTGTATCATCTGCAAATGTTGATGTATGGGTTTGACTATTAGTTGGCATATCGGAGGTATATATCAGGTACAACACAGGGCCCAGTACACTACCTTGGGGCACACCTGCTTCAATAGGCTGAGGTGTACTAAAAAAGTCACCTTCTTTAAGAATAAATTTACGACCAGTTATATAGCTTTTCAATAATTTATGTATATTTATGGGTAAATTTTGTTCTATTTTATATAGCAAGCCATCATGCCACACTTTGTCAAAGGCTTGGGATATGTCAATGAAGAGAGCGGAACAATATTTCTTTCAAACGTTTTGTTTATAATATTTACAAGTCTGTGTGTTTGTTGGATAGTAGTGTGTTTTCTTCTAAATCCGAATTGGTGATTGGGTATACATTGGCTTATTAGTGGGTATAGCTTGTTAATTAGGAGCTTCTCAAATAGCTTAGACATATTAGATAATAGACTTATGGGTCTATACGATTCTACTTTTGTGTGATCTTTTCCTGGCTTAGGTATCATGGTAATCAGTGATACCTTCCATTCTAGTGGATAATATTCAAGGCGTAATATAGCGTTAAAAATATATAGTATTGTTTTTAATGCTATCCGGGGTAGCTCTAAAAGCATCTGGTTACTGATTTTATCAATACCAGGTGCCTTTTTGGAGTTTAAATCAACAATAGCCTTATCGATCTCTCGAATCTCAAAGTAAAGGGGTTCAACTGCTCTGAAATGGGGCACAACAGGTGGTAACTCAATTATGTCATTTGATTCGTTCGGGGTGAATACATTATTTAAATGACTAACAAACAGATTCCCTTTTTCAGTATCGTTTCTTGCCCATCCACCATTAGCATTACGTAAAGGTGGTCTACTTATTACAGGTCTCCTGAGTTTTTTTGTGGCTCGCCATAGTGAGTAATCTGACTGAGGCGTTGCATCCAGCTTTTCCAGATAATTACACAGAGATGAATTTTTTCGATACTCCAAAAGTTTAGAAAGCCTTTTTCGGCATTCTTTTAGCTTCGATTTCAGTTGAGGGGATCTGTGGAGTTGCCACTCTCTTCGAACTCTTCTTTTTTCAGTCAAGAGCCGTTCGACATCTGCAGAATAAATTCTATTATATCTGTTTTGTCGGGGGGGTTGGGTAGCATGTTCAGCAGCAAGTTTTAGATTTCTATCAAAATTTTTGAGAGAGAGACCGATTTCTTCTGGTGAACCTAGCGATATGTTCTCTGTGCAGTGAGTACTAAGGTATTTCTTATATTTTAGCCAATTTATCCTTTTTCCTGATATCGCTAGGTTACCAGTCGGGGATACAATTTCTTGGGGGCTCAATAGCATAACAATAGTGGGTGTGTGATCTGATGATAATTCTAGAGATGATTCAGCTTTAATTAGTTCCATTGGGATATTTTTTATAACACCAAAATCGATGACATCCGGTATTTTGTGTGGATCAGTGGGCCAATATGTGGGGTTTCCGCTCGAAATCACATTCAAACCCATTTTAGAAATTGTATCAAACAAAACACGACCTTTCGGGGTAATCAGTCGTGATCCCCAGAATGTATGCTTAGCGTTATAATCGCCAGCTGCCAGGAAACCTAGTGATTTATAAAAACTGTTGTATTGATTTTCTGTAATTGAAAATCTGGGGGGTGAGTATATCGAAGAAATCACTTCTATAACAATCATCAATACAGATTGTTGTAGCTTGAAGATAATCTTCACAAAGATCACACATTAGGTAGTGTTTAATGCGAGTTTTTATGAGAATAGCTGAACCTCCACATGTCCTTCCTCTGGGGTCTTTTGTATAATAAAATACATATCCATTTATTTGGAATATGCTTCTGGACGTCAAATGTGTTTCGGAAACTAGCATTATATCTACTTGTTGTTTTTTTAGAAAATATTCGAGTTCGTTCTTATGTTGGCGTATGCCGTTTGCATTCCAAAAACATATTTTCAAACAGTTCATGGCTTATTTAGTATTGTTTGCAACAATATTAATTGCATCTTAAGCATTTCCTGCATCATATTGCTCATAGAGTTTGTAAAATTATTTACCGATTGTGCAAGCGTCTCTATTGTAGCTTCTAGCAAAGAATATACAACATATAGAAAGCGCATGTCAATGAAAACTGAAATATTTTTTAAAAGTATTTCATGATGCGGGAGGGAAGACAAAAGGAAAAGAAGCTTGCGTGTTTTTTATCTCTTTTGTTATGCTCTTGAAATGAATAAAAAATACACAAGAAAGTCAGTCTCGCACAAGCATTCAAGTAGGAGTGTTGTGTTACTGCTTGTTGCTTGAGATACACTCATGAAAAATATTTAATATTAAGTAGGATTAATTAATATGATTTATTATTAAATAACTATCTGTTTTTTTAATTAATAATTTACTACATTTAATTTTTATTTTTTATTATAAAATACAAATTTGAAATAATCGTTCGTGCTGAATTATTCGATATTTTTTAATAAGAAATTAAAATCCTAAATTAATAATTTATCGTTATATTTTTTAATCAAAGAATAGAAAAAATAAACACTAAATCGTAATTTTTATGATTACTATGGTAATCGTTGCGCTCCCTGGTTATTACTATTCAAATTATAAACTAGTAACGTGTATTTCCACTTACAAGTCTTGAATTGACAAAGAAACTTTCAAATTAAGTTACTATAAAAATGATGTTATTTTTTTGGTGTATAATTTCATAATGGGACAGAAAAACAAAACATACACAAACATAATTGTGAATGTATGAGAGTGGCGATCGTTGGTGTAGTGCCTATAAAAAAGAAGAAATAAGAAATTGTTATTTTATTTACTTAAGGAGATAAATACGATCGCGTATGTTAGTGTAGGGCATAGCATATGTGTTTTGTTGTTTTAAAAGTAGAAATACTTCAATCAGCACCGAACTAGTTATGCGTCATATGAACTTATGTAAATATAATTTCAGAATATCAAATTTATATTTTAAAATTTGATTTGTGTAGTTTTGTTACTTATGTATTCAAAGTAACAGATGTTAAAGTTAAGTATATTAATTAAATAAATAAAAACAAAAATATAAAATTATATCCACTTGAAAAAAAATATAAACAAATATTTTAATTTTTTTATTCATATCGGATTTGTCACCACAAAGATTAGATTTTTATTTAATAATTTTGTTTTATTCTGTGAAAAAGGTGGGATTCTATTGAAAAAAGATATTTTGTAAAAAATATTTAATTTGTATATACCTACTATATAAAAAATTGTTATGACAAAAATAAATAAATGAATAATTAAATAAATAAAAGATAACTTTTATTTCCTGCCAAAAAATAACTCATATATTAGAAAAAAAAAAACAGTATTTTTGTTTATAAAAAATTTAAGTCTATAAATTGAAAGATTGCTATATGAATATTTTTTTCTTTTTATATAAAAATAATAATTACTTTTTGCTTAGAAAAAATAAATCAAAAAACTTCTTTATTTTTCAAAATAAATATTATTTCTGCCCAAGAATTCAAAACAACTTTTTTACTAAAATAAAATATATATAATTTAAAAATAAGTTTTAAAATTAAAAACATTAATATTATTTATTTCTATATTAAATATATATTTTAATAACAATTTCTTGTTTCAAAAACTTGGAAAAAATCACAATATATATATATATATATATATATATATATATATATATATATATATATATTTCAAAAGACAAGGCTTCACAAATGGCTAATGTAGAAATTTTGAACTGATTTAGGCTTGCACCCTACATCAGGCATTGGTCGAAAATGGTAAATTTTGGAAAAAGTTAGATTTTTTATCGATTAATGAAAAAAATGTCACGCTAGCTTTTTTTAATTTTTTTGACGATATTTCATCAAAAAATAGATTTAGAATGATTTGACACTAAACTGCTCCCCGCCCGGCCAAAAACGAATGCAGGAGAGCAGATTTCATGAAAAAAGTCCATTTTTTAAACGACTTTTTTTAATAGCATAAAAAAGCATATTAACATAATATTTTCGCCATTATTTCTTATTTAGTGTATAAAATATATATTGATCTTTCACTCCTGTAAAAATCATTAAAAAAACTTTACAAATAAATTTTTGGCAATTTTTCAAAAATAAACAATATTTAATAAATATAAGCGATTATTACGAATATTATCTCGTTCAGCAACCAAAACGTGCCAATACAATTGTGTGTTACGTATACGCACATATGGAAATATTGTATAACAATGAATTTTGTGAAAGTTGACCTAAGTTGTCAGATTTGAGACCATGATATAATGCTTTTAAAATGATCTATATATACATATTATATATCAATGAATTGGTAAATAAGTCTATTTTTATATTCTTGTAATATTTTATTAGTTTTTGGAAAATAGGCGGGGTTTTGTTTTACAAAACATTATTTTTTTGGTTTTTTATCTTTTTTATATTTTTTAATTTTGAAAAATTGGCAAAAATTAGTTTGTAAAGCTTTTCTAATAATTTTTTCAGGAATGAAAGATCAATATACATATATTTTATACACTACTTAAGAAATAATATTATGATAATATGCTTTTTTATGCAATTACAAAAAGTCGTTTAAAAAATTTACTTTTTTCATGAAATCTGCTCTCCTGCATTCGTTTATGGCCGGGTGGGAAGCAGTTTAGTGTCAAATTATTCTAAATCTATTTTTTGATGAAATATCGTCAAAAAATTTAAAAATACTTGCGTGACATTTTTTTTATTAATCGACAAAAAATTAACTTTTTCCAAAATTCAGCATTTTCGACCAATGCCTGATGTAGGGTGCAAGCCTAAATCAGTTCAAAATTTCTACATTAACCATTTATGAAGCCTTGTCTTTTGAAATATATAAAGAACAAAATTTTTTCTTTAACTGAACTTTGAGAAAAAAGTGAAAGAATTGTACTATATTTTTGTAAAAAGTAGCCGTTTTTCATACCAATTTCAGAGTGTTGACTTTGAATATTTTTCACGTCTAGACGCATTGAGATAATCCAAAAATTCTTTCAGCATGTTATTTTACAGCGAATTACAAAATATTTTTAAAAAATGTTTACCTCATATATCCCAGGACTTATTCCCGAAAAACGAAAGAAAGTCGAGGCAAAAAATCAAAAATTCAAAATTCAAGTCAAAATATCATTTTAACTGTAAGAGATAACTTAGGTGAGTAAGCTCATTTTTTCTTTATCTTGCCAAGTACTTTACAGAAATATAAAAGTCTTTAAAATCGGACTTCATTTGTACAAGTTACGATTTTTTTTAAACTTTTACATACTCAGGTAGTCAATTTTGACACCCTGTAGATTTTCTTGTGTTATCACAGGGTGACTGCAAGATAGTTTTTCTCAAAGCTTAGGTCCTCCTCTGCAACTCTTCCATACATTTCAATTTAATCCAACCAGTAGTTTAGGAGATACAGATTTATTTCCAAAAAAATTGCGTTTGACCCCACTTTGCGATAACGGGGAGCAAAAATTTCTATTACGAAAAAAATTAAAACACTTTAGACAAATATAAAGTATAACTTTTTTTTGATTCCGGCATTGCGATTTGAGAAATTAAGCCGAAAATTCGAAATTAGTTGGAAAAATAGGTAAAATTTGGGAAACCCTGGTTCTCGCAAAAAATGATTTTAATTTTTTTTTTTACTTTAAAGTATTTTGTGCTTAGTTATCTTTCAGAAAAATATAATTACTATATATGGTACTAAAGAAAATTTGTATATAACAGAAAAAGAATGTTACTACTTTTTTGGCAAAAAAAACGGGAAAAAATCAACTTTCTTTGAAAGTTTAAATTTAAATGCTTGTAACTTTTAACTCCGTAAATATTTTTTCAAAATTCTTTCTTTGAACAACTTTTCTATTTGTTTTTAATGATTTTAAAACAATGGGGACCCACTGTAGCGAAAAAACTTCACCAAGACAGGATAAAAAGTATAAATTTTAATTTTTGAAGCTTAATATTTCTTAAACAAAAAGAGGCATGCGACAATGTTTTTTGTAGATATCGCCTAGTAGAATCCTTTCGTATAAAAATCTTTGAAGTCGGTTCAGATATAAGGAATCAGGATAGTTTTTAATAATTTTTATACCCGAAGTGTCCAATTTTGGGACCTTGTGGACTCGCCCCCTTTAGGTCTATATGGTCCAAGCTCAAAGCTTAAGCTCGCCTACACCTCTACTATCAGCGTGTCAAATTTCAAATCGGAGCAGCCGTTCCAAAGTTCCATAATTATTTCCATTTCATTTTTAAATCGCACACTGTGCGACGTAACTAGGTTTTATGCATCTTTCATTACTCTTAAAACAAAACTTTCTTTACAATAGACATTATTACAAACCATTTTATTTTTGCTTACCTTGAAAAGTATTTTGTAATATCCGATATCTTCAAATGAGAGACGAAGATCACTCGAGATGATTTCATCAACTGTTGCTGGACCTTGGGCTGTGTTACCTAATATTCCACCAACTAACGATGACGTGTAGTAGTTATACATAACTAGTGAAAAAATAAAGGTTGTTATGGTAATAATACGTGATGAAATTGCTTTTGGTAATGGATCCAATCCCTGTTGACAAATCGCAGCAACAACATTTAATGGAACACTGCACATCTGATCATAATTTCCTTTAATCATCGAAGTATTAAATAAATGGCGGGCTCTATATTCAATACAAATCCAAATAAATATTAGTGTTATAAATGTCACAAGTGTAACTATCCACACATGTATCTCAAAAGGTGCAAGAAAATTGCCCCTTTCACTGTACACTTTCAGGTTGGGTGTAAATCGAAACAAAAATGAAGTTTCCAACTTCCAGCTCTGTTGAATTATATCAAAATAAGTAAAACGATTAATATGATTGTAAGAAGCCGATGCTCCAATATCCGCCTCATTACGTTGCATAATTCCTATATAACCGAGGCGAAATGTTGAATTTTCAATTTTTCCCGCCCATCCACGAGCATTTCGATAGTTTACAGTAAAATTTAATCTTTCTCGAACTATTTCTAATAACTCAAAGTGGTACTTGCTGAAAGCAGATACACCAACATCTTTTAAGGATCGTCCTAATATTTCAGTTATCTGAAAGTTTGAAGTGATATTATCCCGATCAATCTGGAAAATAAACAATTCAAAAGTTCAGTAAGTCGAAAGTAAATTTTTCAGACAAGTCTTATGTATAAATAATAATACAGGACGCAACAAAAAAAATGCTCCCTTAAGACGAATGCACAGTGTCCCATTCAAAAAATAAAATGGAAATAAATCTGGAATTTCCAAACGGCTGGTTCGATTTAAATGACAGTGTTAGTAGAGGTGTAGGAGAGCTTAAGTTTTGAGTTTGGACGTTATAGGCATAACAGGGGCGGGTCCAGAGGGACCTAAAGTTGTTCAAAAAATTTAAAACGAACCAGATTCGTTATATCTCAGCAGATTTGAAAAATGTTTGCATGAGTGGATTCTGCTAGTCGATTAAAATTTTTATTTTTGGACCTATCTAAAGTTTTGCCAAATTCACTCGATTTTTTTAAATATTTTTTATTTTATTAACAACAAATAACAAAATTGTGATGTAATTTTTTGACAAAATCTTTACGGAATCAAAAGTTATATGTATTTGAATTTTGAAAAAGGTCGATTTTCACCGTTTTTTTGCGAAAAAGGTAGTTACGTTCTTTTTTAGTCATAAAAAAAATTCTTAAGTTACATATATACTAGGGTGGTCGACGCGGTTTTCCAACCGGTTTTAAAACCGGTTTTTTCAGTCAATGTGCTGTCGGTTTTTTCAAAATGTTCATTTTTCGAATGTCGAATAGACCGGTTTTTTTAAACACAAAAAACCGGTTTTAAAAATAGCACTTTATTTCAGAAAATATGTACTAAATAGTGATAGTGATATTTTAAAATTTAGGAATAATTTTTTAAATATTCATAAAGACTGATAAAATATAGTTTAAGTCTTAATTGGAATTTATTCTGTAATATTAAACAAATAAATAATTAATAATTATCCTGTATGACCCAATTTAATTTTTTTGATCCAATATTTCCTTTATTTTTTAAAGGTTTTGTGTTAAAAAAGTTTCACCTGTAGAATCGTTTCAATTGAGACTTAATTAATATACTGTCTCCATATTAAGCCATGGTTTCTGTTTATGCTAACTAAAATTTAGATGATTTTTTCTACAATAGTCATCTAGATATATAATTTGCTTAGCATTTTTTCTCTTTCCAGAGCTTTCTGAAGCTACCAAACGACGTAGAAATTTAAAATTTGGCTTAATTATAAAACTTTTTGTCCAACAAATCCTAATGGAGCCATATTTTGAAATTTTTATCAGGGAGCGGATTTAAGAGGATTTATGTGTCTTTTTCTAAGAATTTGTTCTCTTTCTAGAGCTTTCTAAAGCTCCCAGAAGACATAGAGAATTAAAATTCAGCTTAATTATTATCCTATTCGTCCTACAAATCCTAACGGAGCCAGATTTTGAAATCTCTATCAGGGAGCGAAAATACGTGGATCTATATATATGGATTTAAATATATCTTTCCTAAGCAATGTTTCCTTTCCAGAGCTTTCTGAAGCTCGCAGACGACGTAAGAAACTAAAAATCGGCATACTTATAAAACTATTCGTTCAATAAATTCTAACAGTGCCAGATGTTTCTATCAGGGACCAAAAAGTCTGTTTTGGTATTAAGAACTTTTGAGTTGCTATACTTATTGTTTTCTCTCCAAATCCTATAAAAAACTGTTTCTGTATTTCGGCCAGGGAGCGCATTTACTACAATTTTTTTATTTTGAAAGGTTTACGAATTTAAAACTTTAATCAATATAATTCCAATAAATTTGAACGGCTTCAAATAATTGACTTTGATTAACTTCTGCAAAAAACCGGTTAACCGGTTTTTTCTGAATTTCAAAAAGTGCAACTGGTTTTTTTTAAATACCAACTATTCGAACTATTCGAAAACCGGTTTCTCAAAAAAGTCGAATAATCGATCACCCTATTATATAGTATTTATATTATTCTGAAATACTACTTTATAAGGACAACAAAAATTAAAAACTTTAATACTGCGTGAACCAGGGTCTCTCAAAACTGACCCATATCTTTTATGATTTTCCAATTTTTGCCTTAATTTTAAATCGCAAAGCTGGAATTAAATAATAATTATATTTTTTTTTAAAGTTTGATGTGTTTTTAATTTTTTGGTAATAGACATTTTTGCTCCCTGATAACGATTGGGAAGATATAGCAAAAAACTTAAAAAATCCCATTTTTGGAAATTTTTGAAAGTTTTTTGGTATTTGCCGAATTTCTATTGATTTCTACGATTTCTACATAAGATGGCATTGTAAGAAAATTATCATATAATTTATTGAGGAATTAAGAAAGAAGAAATAATTTTTACTAATAAGAGTTTATTTAACGTAATGTTTATAGAATTTTGTTTTAAAAGTACGTTTCTAGAGGGAGTTACGGTCAAAATTCGAAAGTTGATAAATTTTGGTAGTCTAATATATATATACATAGCAAAAAGAAAAATATGTAGATCTCTCAATTTTTATTTTTCTGAATTTTGCAAAATTCGCGAATTTATTCACGATTCTAAAAAAATTTGAAAAGTATGTAACTTTAAACGTCAATATCTCTATACCGAACCACATCTCGTAGGTCAGAGGTTCCCACTTCTCCATGCTTGATGGACCCTTTTAGACATTTTTGTTTCTACGCGGACCCCTTAGGAAGTGATATCAAAAAAGTTCTTTTATAACAGTTATTTTGTAAAAAGAAAAAATACATCTAAAACAGTTATTTTTCAACGTAAAAATAAAAGGCCGTATGGAATTCTTAAAAAGAGAGTTTTATTTATTCGTCATTAAATAAAACTCATTTAAGGAGTTTTATTTTTCCCGTTAAAAAATTAAACTCATTTTATATAAATTTTATTTTATTTATTTATTTACGCACACAGCTACAGTTATATTACATCAGCTGGTAATCTTATATTCTAAATAACAAACTTAAATTTAATATATATAATATAAACTACATAATAAAACGAGAGAAAAAGATATAGTCGGTCAAGCCCGACCATATGATACCCTACACCATTGTGTACATTATAATTTGAGGAGGGGTCTTGACTTGGAGTAAAATGTGGACCAATACTCATAAGTGTAAAATAAAACATAAGAATACAGAATATTACGTTGATGCTGACATGTATATGAATTTATTCACTTTTGGGTGATTCCCGAAAGAGGGCCTTATATGGGAGCTATGGTAAATTATGGACCGATCTTTGTAAAATTTGGCACTATCATTTATGTTCACATAAAACTTATTTTTGTCGAATATTAACTTGATACTAACATTTTAATGGGATTTATGCCCGTTAAAGTGATTTTCTGAAAAGGGGTTTATATGGGATCTATGGTTAATTATGGACCGATGTTTTTAAAAATCGGCACACTTATTTAGACTTATATAAAACTTATATGTTCCAAATTTCATTAAAATATTGCTATATTTAATGAAATATATTTGTAGGGGGGCTAAGTGAAATAATGGACCGATAATAACCAATTTCAATAGGCTTCGTCCCTGGACTATAAGAAACCAGTGTACCAAATTTCATTAAGTTTGGTTAAAAATTGCGACCTGTAGTTTGATTAAATCGACTCAGAAAGTGATTCTAAGCCGATTGGTATAAATTAAGGTGGGTCTTAGACCAATATTTTTGGGTGTTACAAACATCAGCACAAACACATAGTATAACGAGAGAAAAAGATATAGTCGGTCAAGCCCGACCATATGATACCCTACACCATTGTGTACATTATAATTCGGGGAGGGGTCTTGACTTGGAGTCAGATGTGGACCGATACTCATAAGTGTAAAATAAAACATACGAATACAGAATATTACGTTGATGCTGACATTTATATGAATTTATTCACTTTTGGGTGATTCCCAAATTATGGTAAATTATGGACCGATCTTTGTAAAATTTGGCACTATCATTTTTGTTCATATAAAACTTATTTGTGTCGAATATTAACTTGATACTAACATTCTGATGGGATTTATGCCCGTTAAAGTGATTTTTTGAAAAGGGGTTTATATGGGAGCTATGGTTAATTATGGACCGATGTTTTTAAAAATCGGCACACTTATTTAGACTTATATAAAACTTATATGTTCCAAATTTCAAAATATTGCTATATTTAAGGGATTTATGATCGTTAAACCCTTTTCCGGGAGGACATTTGTATGGGGGCTAGGTGAAATAATGGACCGATCATAACCAATTTCAATAGGCTTCGACCCTGGACTAAAAGAAACCTGTGTACTAAATTTCATTAATTTTGATTCAAAATTGCGACCTGTAGTTTGATTACAAGGTTTACATGGACGGACAGGCGGACGGACGGACATCGTTAAATCGACTCAGAAAGTGATTCTAAGCCGATTGGTATAAATTAAGGTGGGTCTTAGACCAATATTTTTGGGTGTTACAAACATCAGCACAAACGCATAATACCCTCCCCACCTATGGTGGTGTAGGGTATAAATATAATATAGAAAATAATAATAAGCATGGAAAACTAATTTAATAAAGAACAATAAGAAAAACAGTTATTTAGAGAGAGAAAAAAATAATAAATATAATAAAATTTAAATAAAAATAATAAATAACAAAAAATGTTTTCAAGTAAAACAAATTAAACATTAATAATAATAATAAAAATAATAATAACAATAATAACAAAAGTAATAATAAAATTAATAATAATATAAATAATAACAAAAATAATAGACAAAAAAAAAAAAAAAAAAAATAAATAAAATAAATACTAATAAATAAAAATATATAGTAATTGGAAAAACGTATTAAAATACAAAGAAAATAAAAGAGCAATGATATTAATGACATTAAAGTTAACTCAGGAACAATTGGTAACAGCAATTAATCAGGAACATAGCAGAATTACAATCAGGGGATATAGCAAACGATCAAACTATATCACGAACATGTTATTGTAGTCAGGAACTTAGGAAAATAAAATAAAGAGAAATATGATAGGAACAGACAACAGGTCTTATTATAGGTGAAGACATCAGGATGCAGAATAAAGAAATGGAGACAGGAACAAGGTAAGATCATCTGAGCAATATGTGAAATATTTAGATGAAGACATCAGGACGGCAAACATCAAGACAACAGGGCTTATTATAGGTGAATACATCAGGATAGACAATAAAGAAATGGTTAGTGGGTCTTAGACCAATATTTTTGGGTGTTACAAACATCAGCACAAACGCATAATACCCTCCCCACCTATGGTGGTGTAGGGTATAAATATAATATAGAAAATAATAATAAGCATGGAAAACTAATTTAATAAAGAACAATAAGAAAAACAGTTATTTAGAGAGAGAAAAAAATAATAAATATAATAAAAAATGTTCATTTTTCGAATGTCGAATAGACCGGTTTTTTTAAACACAAAAAACCGGTTTTAAAAATAGCACTTTATTTCAGAAAATATGTACTAAATAGTGATAGTGATATTTTAAAATTTAGGAATAATTTTTTAAATATTCATAAAGACTGATAAAATATAGTTTAAGTCTTAATTGGAATTTATTCTGTAATATTAAACAAATAAATAATTAATAATTATCCTGTATGACCCAATTTAATTTTTTTGATCCAATATTTCCTTTATTTTTTAAAGGTTTTGTGTTAAAAAAGTTTCACCTGTAGAATCGTTTCAATTGAGACTTAATTAATATACTGTCTCCATATTAAGCCATGGTTTCTGTTTATGCTAACTAAAATTTAGATGATTTTTTCTACAATAGTCATCTAGATATATAATTTGCTTAGCATTTTTTCTCTTTCCAGAGCTTTCTGAAGCTACCAAACGACGTAGAAATTTAAAATTTGGCTTAATTATAAAACTTTTTGTCCAACAAATCCTAATGGAGCCATATTTTGAAATTTTTATCAGGGAGCGGATTTAAGAGGATTTATGTGTCTTTTTCTAAGAATTTGTTCTCTTTCTAGAGCTTTCTAAAGCTCCCAGAAGACATAGAGAATTAAAATTCAGCTTAATTATTATCCTATTCGTCCTACAAATCCTAACAGAGCCAGATTTTGAAATCTCTATCAGGGAGCGAAAATACGTGGATCTATATATATGGATTTAAATATATCTTTCCTAAGCAATGTTTCCTTTCCAGAGCTTTCTGAAGCTCGCAGACGACGTAAGAAACTAAAAATCGGCATACTTATAAAACTATTCGTTCAATAAATTCTAACAGTGCCAGATGTTTCTATCAGGGACCAAAAAGTCTGTTTTGGTATTAAGAACTTTTGAGTTGCTATACTTATTGTTTTCTCTCCAAATCCTATAAAAAACTGTTTCTGTATTTCGGCCAGGGAGCGCATTTACTACAATTTTTTTATTTTGAAAGGTTTACGAATTTAAAATTTTAATCAATATAATTCCAATAAATTTGAACGGCTTCAAATAATTGACTTTGATTAACTTCTGCAAAAAACCGGTTAACCGGTTTTTTCTGAATTTCAAAAAGTGCAACTGGTTTTTTTTAAATACCAACTATTCGAACTATTCGAAAACCGGTTTCTCAAAAAAGTCGAATAATCGATCACCCTATTATATAGTATTTATATTATTCTGAAATACTACTTTATAAGGACAACAAAAATTAAAAACTTTAATACTGCGTGAACCAGGGTCTCTCAAAACTGACCCATATCTTTTATGATTTTCCAATTTTTGCCTTAATTTTAAATCGCAAAGCTGGAATTAAATAATAATTATATTTTTTTTAAAGTTTGATGTGTTTTTAATTTTTTGGTAATAGACATTTTTGCTCCCTGATAACGATTGGGAAGATATAGCAAAAAACTTAAAAAATCCCATTTTTGGAAATTTTTGAAAGTTTTTTGGTATTTGCCGAATTTCTATTGATTTCTACGATTTCTACATAAGATGGCATTGTAAGAAAATTATCATATAATTTATTGAGGAATTAAGAAAGAAGAAATAATTTTTACTAATAAGAGTTTATTTAACGTAATGTTTATAGAATTTTGTTTTAAAAGTACGTTTCTAGAGGGAGTTACGGTCAAAATTCGAAAGTTGATAAATTTTGGTAGTCTAATATATATATACATAGCAAAAAGAAAAATATGTAGATTTCTCAATTTTTATTTTTCTGAATTTTGCAAAATTCGCGAATTTATTCACGATTCTAAAAAAATTTGAAAAGTATGTAACTTTAAACGTCAATATCTCTATACCGAACCACATCTCGTAGGTCAGAGGTTCCCACTTCTCCATGCTTGATGGACCCTTTTAGACATTTTTGTTTCTACGCGGACCCCTTAGGAAGTGATATCAAAAAAGTTCTTTTATAACAGTTATTTTGTAAAAAGAAAAAATACATCTAAAACAGTTATTTTTCAACGTAAAAATAAAAGGCCGTATGGAATTCTTAAAAAGAGAGTTTTATTTATTCGTCATTAAATAAAACTCATTTAAGGAGTTTTATTTTTCCCGTTAAAAAATTAAACTCATTTTATATAAATTTAATTTTATTTATTTATTTACGCACACAGCTACAGTTATATTACATCAGCTGGTAATCTTATATTCTAAATAACAAACTTAAATTTAATATATATAATATAAACTACATAATAAAACGAGAGAAAAAGATATAGTCGGTCAAGCCCGACCATATGATACCCTACACCATTGTGTACATTATAATTTGAGGAGGGGTCTTGACTTGGAGTAAAATGTGGACCAATACTCATAAGTGTAAAATAAAACATAAGAATACAGAATATTACGTTGATGCTGACATGTATATGAATTTATTCACTTTTGGGTGATTCCCGAAAGAGGGCCTTATATGGGAGCTATGGTAAATTATGGACCGATCTTTGTAAAATTTGGCACTATCATTTATGTTCACATAAAACTTATTTTTGTCGAATATTAACTTGATACTAACATTTTAATGGGATTTATGCCCGTTAAAGTGATTTTCTGAAAAGGGGTTTATATGGGATCTATGGTTAATTATGGACCGATGTTTTTAAAAATCGGCACACTTATTTAGACTTATATAAAACTTATATGTTCCAAATTTCATTAAAATATTGCTATATTTAATGAAATATATTTGTAGGGGGGCTAAGTGAAATAATGGACCGATAATAACCAATTTCAATAGGCTTCGTCCCTGGACTATAAGAAACCAGTGTACCAAATTTCATTAAGTTTGGTTAAAAATTGCGACCTGTAGTTTGATTAAATCGACTCAGAAAGTGATTCTAAGCCGATTGGTATAAATTAAGGTGGGTCTTAGACCAATATTTTTGGGTGTTACAAACATCAGCACAAACACATAGTATAACGAGAGAAAAAGATATAGTCGGTCAAGCCCGACCATATGATACCCTACACCATTGTGTACATTATAATTCGGGGAGGGGTCTTGACTTGGAGTCAGATGTGGACCGATACTCATAAGTGTAAAATAAAACATACGAATACAGAATATTACGTTGATGCTGACATTTATATGAATTTATTCACTTTTGGGTGATTCCCAAATTATGGTAAATTATGGACCGATCTTTGTAAAATTTGGCACTATCATTTTTGTTCATATAAAACTTATTTGTGTCGAATATTAACTTGATACTAACATTCTGATGGGATTTATGCCCGTTAAAGTGATTTTTTGAAAAGGGGTTTATATGGGAGCTATGGTTAATTATGGACCGATGTTTTTAAAAATCGGCACACTTATTTAGACTTATATAAAACTTATATGTTCCAAATTTCAAAATATTGCTATATTTAAGGGATTTATGATCGTTAAACCCTTTTCCGGGAGGACATTTGTATGGGGGCTAGGTGAAATAATGGACCGATCATAACCAATTTCAATAGGCTTCGACCCTGGACTAAAAGAAACCTGTGTACTAAATTTCATTAATTTTGATTCAAAATTGCGACCTGTAGTTTGATTACAAGGTTTACATGGACGGACAGGCGGACGGACGGACATCGTTAAATCGACTCAGAAAGTGATTCTAAGCCGATTGGTATAAATTAAGGTGGGTCTTAGACCAATATTTTTGGGTGTTACAAACATCAGCACAAACGCATAATACCCTCCCCACCTATGGTGGTGTAGGGTATAAATATAATATAGAAAATAATAATAAGCATGGAAAACTAATTTAATAAAGAACAATAAGAAAAACAGTTATTTAGAGAGAGAAAAAAATAATAAATATAATAAAATTTAAATAAAAATAATAAATAACAAAAAATGTTTTCAAGTAAAACAAATTAAACATTAATAATAATAATAAAAATAATAATAACAATAATAACAAAAGTAATAATAAAATTAATAATAATATAAATAATAACAAAAATAATAGACAAAAAAAAAAAAAAAAAAATAAATAAAATAAATACTAATAAATAAAAATATATAGTAATTGGAAAAACGTATTAAAATACAAAGAAAATAAAAGAGCAATGATATTAATGACATTAAAGTTAACTCAGGAACAATTGGTAACAGCAATTAATCAGGAACATAGCAGAATTACAATCAGGGGATATAGCAAACGATCAAACTATATCACGAACATGTTATTGTAGTCAGGAACTTAGGAAAATAAAATAAAGAGAAATATGATAGGAACAGACAACAGGTCTTATTATAGGTGAAGACATCAGGATGCAGAATAAAGAAATGGAGACAGGAACAAGGTAAGATCATCTGAGCAATATGTGAAATATTTAGATGAAGACATCAGGACGGCAAACATCAAGACAACAGGGCTTATTATAGGTGAATACATCAGGATAGACAATAAAGAAATGGTTAGAATCATATAAGCAATACGTAAAATTTTTAGGTGAAGACATCAGGACGGCAGTTATTTAAAGTAATAGCACAGCAATCATCAAAGCGAAGACATCAGGATGAAGAAATGGAGACAAGAACAAAATCGGAAACATCATGACGGCAGCACAAAGTAGGGTGTTGAAATTATTCACGTAAACTGTCTAGGCTACTCTCATACATCACGCATTAAAATGTGTTTAATTTATTAATTGGATCAGAAATTGAAAAATAGTTATAAAGATCATTAAGTTGTGAGCAAAGACAATAAAATGGGTTAAATTCTTCGTAATTATACCTACATAGATCTAATTTTAAAGGAACATAATTTCTTGTTAACCGATAAGGAACATTGAATCGTATATTTTTAAGCAAATTCACAGAATCAATTTCTCCATTAATTAATTTTATCATAAATATAATTCTAAGTACCAATCTTCTTTTACGAAGTGAAGTCAGATTTATAAGTTGCAAGCGATCTTCATATAGCGGTAACAACACATTAGAACTCCAACCAAGCCCACGCAAAGCAAATAAAAGGAATTGTTTTTGAATCGACTCTATACTATCTATATAACAACCATAGTTGGGGGACCAGACTACCGACGCATACTCCAAAACTGGTCTAACCAAACATGTATATAAGTTCGTAGAAATATAAGGATCTTTGAATTCTCTAGACCATCTTTTCATAAAACCTAATAATGATTTAGCCTTATTTACACATGAAGTAACCTGCATATTAAAATTCAATTTACGATCCAAGATGACACCTAAATCATTAAACGATGAAACATTTTCCAATCTATAATCTCCAATTCTGTAGACATATGGAATTAAACTCAATCTTTAAAATGATATCTTCTTACATTTCTTCAGATTCAGTAACATATTATTAGCAAGACACCATTGACAGCCAAAGCTTTCCGCTAGTCAGATATTTTTGAGTTCTGGAAGGAAAAAATACATTATCCGTACTTATAAGTATAAATTGGCAAAAACTGTACATTGTGTTCCCGAAATCCAGGTAAGCGTGGAAAGAGCATTATCTGCTCTTAAATAGACATTTAGTGACCTGCACACAGTGTCCCGTTTCAAAAATAAAATGGAAATAAAACTGGAATTTCCAAACGGCTGGTACGATGTAAATTTCATCAATGAAATTTCAGACAGGTGTAGGCGAGTTTAGGTTTTGAGTTTGGACCTTATAAGCATAACGGGGGCGGGTCCAGAGGGTCCTAAAGTTGGACACCTCGGGTGTTCAAAAAATTTAAAACGATCCAGATTCGTTATATCTCAGCCGATTTAAAAGACTTTTATATAAGTGGATTCTGCTAGTCGAGATCTACAAAAAACATTGTCGTATGTGTAGGTCATCTCTTTTAATTTAAGAGATATTTGGCTTGAAATTTTTTTTTTTTTTTTTTTTTTTTTTTTTTTTTTGAAACGGGACACTGTGCTGCGTTCAAATCTTTCCACAGAAAATTTGTTAAATAAAATAAATAAATTAATATCATCAGATAGACTCCTCAAAAGAGTTTTATTTTATGACGCACAGTGTGCGATTCAAAAAATTAAATGGAAATAATTATGGAACTTCGGAACGACTGTTCCGATTACCATGAAATTTCACATGGCGATAGTAGAGGTGTAGGCAAGTTTGAGTTTTGAACTTGAACCATATTGACCTACAGGGGTGAATCTTTTTCGCTACGGCGGGTCCAACTTTCACCCAATTTTTCTTAAATTTTTATTCATTTATTTCATTAACAACAAATATAAAAATTGTGCAAAGAAAGAATTTTGATAAAATATTTACGAAGTCAAAAGTTGCAGACATTTAAAGTTGAACTTGGAAAAAAAGTCGTTTTTTCCCGTTTTTTTTTTTTTTTCAAAAAAGTGGTCATATTCTTTTTCCGTTTTATAAAAAATTTCTTAAGTAACATATGTAATATTCATATTTTTCTGAAAGACATCTAAACACAAATTACTTTAAAGGAAAAAAAAAAAAAACTTTTTGAAAGCGATTTTTGCGAGAACCAGGGTTTCCCAAATGAGACCTATTTATTCAACAAATTTTGAATTGCCGCCTTAATTTCTCAAATCGCAAAGCTGGAATCAAAAAAAAAGTTGTACTTTTTATATAGTCTAAAGTGTTTTTAATTTTTTCGTAATAGAAATTTTTGCTCCCACTTATTGGTTGAAAGATATAGCAAAAAAAGTAAAAATTCCATTTTTGTAAATTTTTTTCAGTGTTTTTGGGAATTACGTGATTTTCTTAGACAAATCTAAAAAATCAGAAAATTTACTTAGGTGTAAAAAAATATCATTCAAAACTATTAACTAACAATAATTTTATTGCATAATTAAAAATGAAAAATACGCAAAACATCACAAATCTATCCTTTCTCAGTGTTTTTTGCAAAAAGTTTTCAACAAATTTTCGTATTGTAAAAACTTGAATACATAATTGGAAAGAAGACAAAAAATCGACTTTTTTTCAAAGTTCAACTTTAAATGCCTGCAACTTTTGACTCCGTAAACATTTCTTCACAAGGACAGGCTAAAAAGTAAAAAATTTAATCTTTGAAGCTTAATATCTCTTAAACTAAAAGAGATAATAAAAGTATATCTTTCAAATCGGTTAAGATATAAGGAATCGGGATCGTATTTAAAATATTTTATACCCGAAGTGTTCAACTTTGGGAGCCTGTGTATTTCTATATGTCTATAAGGTCCTAGTTCAAAACATAAACTCGCCTACTATCACCATGTGAAATCGGAACAGCCGTTCCGAAGTTCAATAATTATTTCCATTTCATTTTTTGAATCGCACACTGTGAATCGTTTTTTAAGATCACCATAGATTCTGAAAGAGCACTATGAAGTATCATATATGTTTGGTTCCGAAAATTGAGGATATATGGAAATATATGACCACTTAAGTATATTCATGCATTTTTCAATATATACACATATGTACATACATATATTACAATATTCCTCACACATACATACATATTTATAATAAATAATTTAAGAATTAATTTGTTACAAAGATCATCGTTAAAATTTTATTTATAGAAATATTTCACATACAATACCCATTTTACTCTGACTATATTTATATTTAATTAAAAACTTTTTTGACCATTAGATAGATGTCGATTCAATGACTTAATCCTAACGATTTACTTGATTTCTACATAGATTAACTCAAATTTCACATGTCCATGACCTTCAATACCACAACTTGAATGCAATGCTGAATTCTGAAATTTTCGTGATCAATAAACAGGAATTTAAAAGCACATAGAGAATTTAATCTCACCTATTATTCAGGCAGAATTATAAAATTGATGTTTGATTTATCTATTGTTTAATATTTTAGTTTTGTATTCAAAATCTAATTTTATTTATATTCGTAATTTAAATTTTAAATATTTTTTTTTAATTTTAATATTTTTCTCAAATGTCAAAAAGTTTGTTATTTTTGTAACGTAGAAACAGAATTTCGACGTAGGAATGATGATGCGTATGCCGTCATATTTACATGGAATTTTGTGTAAAATTAGCGTGTTTACCAAAAATATATTAAATATGATTTACGTATATATATTTTTTGCTATATTTTATAATTAAGTTATTCAGTTTTTTTATACAATAAAATAAACGAAGTCATATATGGAATATGAATTTCATATATATATATTTTCATATATGAAAAATTGTTTTGTATATGAATCATATATAGTCCATATATCTGATATATGAATCAATATATTGAAAGTATTTTAATGTATGGACTCATATATATGCATATATGTTCATACATGTATCATATATAATTATATATAACTTTTTTTAGCTAGTATTGAGAGAAATCAAATCTTACTTCATTTTCCACATCCAAACGTGATCTTAATTTGGATTTTTTACCATAAATATGTAGATAAAACTTGTAGCAAAAGTTTAAACACTTCATTCTCAATCAACGAGTAAACTTTGTAATATTTTAACCAAAAATATTCAAACAACACAGATTCAAAGTAAGCTTTGGCACACGAATTATTTTTTAGTTCTATTGTTTTTTCTTGAAAATTATCGGATAAGTCATTACGATGTAAATTGGTTTGGAATTTTGTATTTAAGCTTCGGATAATATCGGGAAAATTCATCGCTAAGCGACTCCAAGTGTATTATAATTTTTATATGTTCTTTTTGAACTTCAGATGAATCCAAATTATCATTCAGCAGTGGAAATTATAAATATTTTGGTAGAGGGGATTGAAAACGTCTTTTTTTAAGAACTTTTACACATAAAAGCACTTTTTGAATTAAATTCAATTAATTTCAAATAAATTCAAATAATTTAATGTTTATATTGTGTAACGCCTCAAACATTTTTGAGATATAAAAAAGTTCTCCGTGAATTTTTTATAAAGATCTACATATTTGTATAAAAGGAAAATATCAACTGTCTTTAATTCGTAGAATCTCTTCTGCAGTTTGCCCTTCGAAATCCAACGGACATCGGTATGAAGTAGTAATTTCTTATGTTCTGCATTAAAAGTGGGCATTACCTTATAGAAGCAGCCAGAAAGTTTTATAAAAGGAAGAAATCTATTTAACCAGTAAAACTATTAAACAGAGTTCAATGATTTTTTAAAAGCAATTAAGAAAAAAAATTATAAACAGGCTTAGAAATGTTTATGTGAAATTTTTAAAGAGAAATTTAAAGATATAAAAAGTCGTATTTTATTGTTTATAAAAAATACTTCTTAGGAAATAGAAAATAGTAATAATAAAATAAGCTTCCATATAAATTAGTTACTACAAACTGTTTCTAGTTATTTTTATTTTATTAAAGACGCATTAAATATGAATATAAATTTGTACTTCCTCAGATTTAGGTATGTTGCAAATATTTGTATGTGTTTAACCTGATCGTAGTTGTACAATAATTTTATAGACATTTTCGAACTCCCTCGAGGATCCCCTGGAATGTGGTTATGGACCCCTAGGGATCCGCAGACCCCTATTTGGTAAACCTTGTCACAGGTAATATTAATGAACAATTTTGGTCGAATTTTAACGAAAAAAATATACATATATATTTGATGCACTAATTGTTTCTTCCCATTTTCTGTGTCAGATTACTATTTCTTTATAATATTTTCAACCTAAATTAAACTTTTCTTATTCGATTATGTAAAAATAATCAAAAAAGTACAATAGAATTCGATTTAATATAAAAAAATTATAAATAAATTAACTGTATCTATTAATATGAGCAACAATTTTTGGTATTTAAATCAAAAACGTATTTGTAAATTAATTTTTATGCACATACTTGCCATATTTTTCATTAAAGTATCATTGCCAGATCAAATTGTTTACTAAAAGAAAAAAAATTCGAAGTATTTCTGAAGAATTTTCCAAAGTTATCGTCACTTTTATGTAATCCCACTAGGTGTATCTATTATTTTGAGCAGATGTGTATCTTATAATTGTATTATTTATTTTGTTTTTACTAGAAAATGTGGACTATACTCTATTTCGCCCTAAAAAAACCGATAACTAGAGAATATTTTACTATAACTCGAGATACACAAAAATATGTGAAGTAAAATTAGCTTCAAGCCGCACTATGTGTTTTTTTTTTTGGGGTGTGAGTGATCGAAAATAAGTAAAAACATAGAAATTAATGTTTGTACAATTTAAATTGTAATATTAATCTTAATGTAAAACGTGATGAAATTTCTAAATCTGTTTTTGTTTTTATTTTATTTCTTTTAGTTGAGGAGATATTTGGTTTGAAAATCTGCTAAATTTAGTCAGAATGATAAAATAATTTTTGTTTGGAAAATTTTTTGTGTTTCGATACGCATATTTTTGAAGACACATTAAATTTTTTACTCTTTTATTTCAAAAGTATGTCCAAGTCTAGTCTAGTGCCAATTCTATTTTCATTTTACGATAATTTCAACATATTAATTTTTTGTTATAAAAAAAAAAAAAAAAACATTATTTTACCTTTTTTTATCTTTACCTAGACTTTTAACTATGTAGCTAAAACCAGCCAAAGTTCTACTTATATGGGCTTGCACAGTGGGGCAGAAACGAAATTTTTTGGAAATAATTATGTAACTTCCTATCGGCTTGTTGGATTTGAAATTTGGTATAGGCATAGCAGAGGAGTGTACAATGTTAAGTTTGCAAGGGGGAACAGATCAGAGCCCTCGTAGGCGGAGCGAAAGGGGCTCAAAGTTGGGTACCTCTGACATAAAAATTTTTTAATCGCATACAAAATTTTTTTTCTCGTCCAATTTCAAATATTTTAATACATTATTGTAGGCACCGCACAGTGGGGTCAAACGCAAATTTTTTGGTAATAAATCTGTATCTCCTAAACTACTGGTTGGATTAAATTGAAATGAAAGAGAACCTAAGCTTTGCGAAAAACTATCTTGTAGTCACCCTGTGATAATACAAGAAAATCTACAGGGTGTCAAAATTGACTACCTCGAGTATGTAAAAGTTTAAAAAAATCGTAACTTATAAAAATGAAGTCCGATTTTAAAGATTTTTATATTTCTGTAAAGTGCTTGGCAAGATAAAGAAAAAATGAGCTTACTCACCTAAGTTATCTCTTACAGTTAAAAAGATATTTACACTTGAATTATGAATTTTTGATTTTTTGCCTCGACTTTCTTTCGTTTTTCGGAAATAAGTCCTGGGATATTCGAGGTAAACATTTTTTAAAAATATTTTATAATTTGCTATAGATTTCAAAATAACATGCTGAAAGAATTGTTGGATTATTTCAATGCGTCTCGACGTGAAAAATATTCAAAGTCATCACTCTGAAATTGGTATGAAAAATGGCTATTTTTTACAAAAATATAGTACAATTCTTTCACTTTTTTCTCAAAATTCCTTTAAAGAAAAAATTTTTTTCTTTATATATTTCAAAAGACAAGGCTTCACAAATGGTTAATGTAAAAATTTTGAACTGATTTAGGCTTGCACCCTACATCAGGCATTGGTCGAAAATGGTGAATTTTGGAAAAATTTAAATTTTTGTCGATTAATAAAAAAAATGTCACGCGAGCTTTTTTAAATTTATCGACGATAGTTCATCAAAAAATGGACTTAGAACGATTTGACACTAAACTGCTTCCCGCCCGGCCAAAAACGAATGCAGGAGAGCAGATTTCATGAAAAAAGTAAATTTTTTAAATGACTTTTTTTAATTGAACAAAAAAGCATATTAGAATGATATTTTCGACATTATTTCTTATGTGGTGTATAAAATATATATCGATCTTTCACTCCTAAAAAAATCATTACAAAAGCTTTACAAATAAATTTTTGGCAATTTTTCAAATTTAAAAAATATTAAAAAGATATAAAAACAAAAAAAATTATGTTTTGTAAAACAAAACTCCGCCTATTTTCTAAAAACTAATAAAATATTACAAGAAAATAAAAATAAACTTATTTACCAATTCATTGATATATAATATGTATATATAGATCATTTTAAAAGCATTATATCATGGTCTCAAATCTGACAACTTAGGTCAACTTTCACAAAATTCATTGTTTTGCAATATTTCCATATGTGCGTATACGTATTGTATTGGCGTGTTTTGGTTGTTGAACGAGATAATATTCGTAAAAATCGCTTATATTTATTAAATATTGTTTATTTTTGAAAAATTGCCAAAAATTTATTTGTAAAGCTTTTTTAATGATTTTTTAAGGAGTGAAAGATCGATATATATTTTATACACTACATAAGAAATAATGGCGAAAATATTATGTTAATATGCTTTTTTATGCTATTAAAAAAAGTAGTTTAAAAAATTTACTTTTTTCATGAAATCTGCTCTTCTGCATTCGATTTTGGCCGGGCGGGAAGCAGTTTAGTGTCAAATCGTTCTAAATCCATTTTTTGATGAACTATCGTCGATAAATTTAAAAAAGCTCACGTGACATTTTTTTTATTAATCGACAAAAATTTAAATTTTTCCAAAATTCACCATTTTCGACCAATGCCTGATGTAGGGTGCAAGCCTAAATCAGTTCAAAATTTGTAGATTAACCATTTGTGAAGCCTTGTCTTTTGAAATATATAAAGAAAAAAATTTTTTCTTTAAAGGAATTTTGAGAAAAAAGTGAAAGAATTGTACTATATTTTTGTAAAAAATAGCCATTTTTCATACCAATTTCAAAGTGCTGACTTTGAATATTTTTCACGTCTAGACGCATTGAAATAATCCAAAAATTCTTTCAGCATGTTATTTTAAAATCTATAGCAAATTATAAAATATTTTTAAAAAATGTTTACCTCATATATCCCAGGACTTATTTCCGAAAAACGAAAGAAAGTCGAGGCAAAAAATCAAAAATTCATAATTCAAGTGTAAATATCTTTTTAACTGTAAGAGATAACTTAGGTGAGTAAGCTCATTTTTTCTTTATCTTGCCAAGCACTTTACAGAAATATAAAAGTCTTTAAAATCGGACTTGATTTTTATAAGTTACGATTTTTTTAAACTTTTACATACTCGAGGTAGTCAATTTTGACACCCTGTAGATTTTCTTGTGTTATCACAGGGTGACTACAAGATAGTTTTTCTCAAAGCTAAGGTCCTCCTCTGTAACTCTTCCATACATTTCAATTTAATCCAACCAGTAGTTTAGGAGATACAGATTTATTACCAAAAAATTTGTGTTTGACCCCACTGTGCACCGCTTAGACAAAACACATGCTTGCATATCCTATTTATCTCCTATAGTTTTTGAGTTATTTGCATTTGAATTTTTAAGTACCTCAATTTTGCATGTTCTTGGTGCAGTTTTATTCATATATGTATATCCTAGTGTTTCCGACTGATTTCATTTCTTTTTTCTTTCACTAAATAAAGAACAAAATTGATAGATATTTTGTATTTTGAATAAAAAAATTTGAAAATTGCAAAAATTACGACTTTTTGTGTTTTTTTGGCCGAAAAAGTATCTACACTCTTTTTTCTCTATAAAAAAATTTTCTTTAACAACATATAATAATTTTTTGGCTCAACGTACACACCCTCCCGAATTCGACCCATTTTATATGAAAGTTTTGACTTTAGACTATATTTTCTCAAATCTCAAAGCACAAATCGGCAAACGGGATGCAGTTTAAGAATCTGCAATATGTTGTTAAAAGATTTCAATAAAAATCTACGGGACTTCGGAAAAATGTGGATTTTATAGCCGAAAATGTGAAAAACCCATTTTTGGGATTTTTGGCGTTCTTTTGGGATTGTGGGATTATTTTTAGTAAAATCTTAAATTTTTTTTAACATTGTACACTCCTCTGCTATACATATACCAAATTTCATGCAAATCCAACCAGCCGATCAGAAGTTACAGATTTATTTCCAAAAAATTTCGATTCTGCCCCACTGTGCGTTCTAATATCATTTTTTTAACCGATCAATAGTTTTGGAGTTATTCAGAAATTAGTATACGAAAAAAAATGTTTGTGCAAAATTGAAGATTCCTTTTTTACCAATAGTTTTTACAAAAGTGAAAACATCATAAATGTTTCAGTTTATCACCTTCATATTAAAGCTGGAAAGACTACGAGTAAAACAAGCTACGTACCTTCAAAATTGATGCATAAATCTTGATCTCTTTCACATATTACGTTTATACGAACGGTTATTGCAAATAAAAATAACTTGCAAATAATTAACTCACTGTTTATACGCAAATTGCATAAAGAAATATAATTTCCTTTTATTCTGCCAGATGGGAAAAATACTATTTTGATCATAGAAAAGTCGATGAACACAAAATATGTTACAAAACATGTCATTTCTTGTATATTATAATGAAAACGATAAACAATATATTTGAAGCTTTAATAATTTAAGAAATAATTTTATTTTCTTATTATAAAATAATTATTTAAAAAAAATATAAATTTACTTACAATTTTAATAGGTTCTTAAATATGTTATTATTTTTTTACGACTTTTTCGACAAATTTACTTCTAAATATAGTAGTTTTCCGATTTAACGAACCTAATTATTGTCAGGCCTGTTCGTTAAACCGAAAAGTTCGTAATATACGGCATTAACTTAAAGTACATTTTTTGCTGGCTTCTTAAAATGTATTTTATAAAAAATGTTTACTTTAAATAAAATATCTTAAAAATAGAACAAAAAAGGAACAATTCATGAATAATTGAATCTATTTATTTTGCCGTATATGGTAGTGGCAAGTTTGAAATCAAGAAAATAATTTATTATGTGCAATTCTTAAATATTCGCCTTCACTTTGTAACTACATTATAGGTATCCAAAAATGTATCTTATTCTTTAGATTATATTTACTTTTAAAATCTTATAAACAGTGACTTATAAATATTTGGCACAAATCTGTCACGCGTAAGTATTTTTGGTGATTTTTTAACAATTTCTAGTTTAATTTATATTTATATAAACTGAGTACACAATGAATTTTTTGTTCGCTATATAAGATACTCAATAGAAAAATATTGCTCGTTCGTTACATGCGATGTTTGTAAAAACAAATGTTCGTTAAACCGGAAAACTACTGTACATTGAACACACGATCACAACTAATCAACGCAGTTGAAAATATTGCTTCATCCAACTTAGCAGAACTTTTTTTCAAATCGCCAATAAAAAACTGGGAGAAGAAAATTCAATCGCTTATCATCCTGCATCCACGTAAGCGAGAGAGGATGCAGGTTATAATTCGGTAAACAAATATTATCCTAATGTAAATTTCTCGCTTCCTTTTTTTGTAGCATACTCGAAAGCGCATCAAAGATGTGCTATCAGTAGACATGAATAATTTCCCTGCAGTCAAAGGTGACTGTCCGAAACCGGTTACTTGACTGACGACATTGGGTCACCACTAGTCACTTTACCTATCACCTGACTAATCACTTTAAAGCTAGGAAGGAGTGTATCGCCACCAAAGGACCAAAAGGTGGCGATATAGTGACTAGTACGAAAAAGTCAGTTCATAGGAATCCTTTTACTGGTGAAATTGAGTCAGTCACCTGACAATCTCTTTAACTGGTCACTTTACTAATCACCTGACTAGTCACTTTAACATGGGGATGTCCTAAGAAGAGGTGTATTGCCACCAAAGGACCAAAAGGTGGCGATATTGTGACTAGTACGAAAAAGTCAATCTTTAAATTAGTTATTTTCAGAATGTAAAAAAATTAAAAAATTTTTTATTTCTTTTTTAATTTTTTTTTTTGTAATTTTCTTTTTCTTTTTTATTTTTATTTATATTTTATTTAATAATTCTTTTCATTTTCTTTCATATTATTTTATATTAATTAAATGAATTCATTTTTATATTTTTACACTTTTGTTTTTTTGGTGGCACCCCCGACTCGAACCCACATCGTTATGTTTTATAGTCATACCCCAGCAGTTTTTTCGGTGTCAATTCACCCGCTTTAGCACAGTTAAGTCCATTTGTCACAAAAACGTCAAAAAAGCGAATAGTTCATCCATGGGCAGTACAGGTTGGGTTACTTGACTAACGGCAATAAATATATGGTAGGTCATTTGGCTCTGATTCTTTTTTTTAAGACGTGTGTAGTGTCAAATATCTATTTATTGACTCCATGGTGCTTAACAGAGTCCTTAGTATTTTACTTTGTAAGAAAAAAGTTAACATTCGAGTTTTGTCGTTAAGTGTTATTCTGTAGTAAAATTTTACCGATTTTTGTCGTTAAACACATTGGTAGTTAACGAAATCTTCTTTAAGCTAACTGCAAAGAAATAGCTGTCGTAAAACCATAACGATAAAGAAGCTGATTTTGGCCAAGGTTTAATTTTTCTACTATAGTAGCTCTCATTTATTATGAATATCAACTACTAACAAACGCCATACTAAAAATATATATTCACTGTTTAACATTTTGTGTTCCATACTACTACAAACTGCAGCATTATTTTCATGTGGTATACTAAAAATTGCAGCGTTTGTTTACAATTTAAAGCAACATACTTAAACAGTATTCAACTTGTTTGTCAAATATATAAACTACAACCTCGTGCTGCAGTGTGCTCGTAGAATTTTGCCGAAAATATACTAAATACCAGTCAGTGCTTTCTTTGTTATGCTGGATATTTTTCTCTATTTGAAAATTTGCGCTTTGATTTTTCTACTATAGTAGGCAATTTAGCAGTCTTGTTTTTGCACTTTCGATGCTTTGTGTGTAAAATAAAACACTTAAAATTTTTGGCTATTAATTATAATTTCTTTGATTTTGATAATATTGTTTTATAAATAATGTACTTAGAAAAAATATAATGAATAACAAGCCCAGCTAAAAATATTATGTATGGATCATATATAATACATATATGGAATTCCATATATTTTTGGATCCGAAAATTGAGGGTATATGGAAATATATGACCATATATTTCCATATAGGTACATACATACATATATTCATATATATATGTATATCTACTATGTCAAAAACCCTATTGTAAATGATAGTGAATGACAACTAAAATTGTGTATGGATTTTATTTTTTTTTATATATGCACATAAAAGGACATAATTCATAATAAATAATTTTTAAATATACATCTTTTAGAGCTGAAACAACATACATATACAAAAAATACATATTTTTAGTTTTGTGCCAGAAACGCTGTATCTCAAGCATGTTCGACTATGAAGTCTGTTGATCAATCTTGAGAACGTCTTTAATAATGATTTTTTAGGGCAACCAGCACGACATGCATGAAAATGACCCAAGGGATAAGGCAAACAATATTTATCGTATTTTCGATTGAAACAACTATTCTCCTTAAAGATATATAGTTTTCTATATTGTAACAAATATAAGAAAACCAAGAGTTAGAAGATCAATCAACGTTATCCATGCCATTCAGATACTTACATGCTTTTGCAGCTACATGTTTACAGATCTTTGATGATTAGTTTAAATTTTTATAAAATGTTTATATTTTGTTTGAATTTTTATTTTTTCTATTTTTATTTATTTTTAAAAGTCAGTTTTTTTATGTATGTATCAAAGAATACTAAGAAGGGAAAATAGTACTCTTTCCTACAACAACGACATTTCTCTCTCTTCACATACAAGTTCTGTGTGAATTCAACACACTTGTGAGAGAGAGAAACAACACAAAATAAACAAATATTTTCCTTAAAATTTAAGGAAAATTACACACGCGACACATTTTTCAACAAACACACGATATTTTTATTATTTTTTCACACGCGTTTATTGTATTTTAACTCCCGTTAAACGAATATTTTCCACAAACTGTAAAAATATTTTTTTATTTTATTTTTGACATTCCTTTTTTGTATGTTGAAATTTAAATTGAACGAACAATGTTGCTACTTTTGGTATTAAAAATAAAACAGATTTTAAAATAATTTTAAATTATTTTCATATTCATCAACAAAAAGCAAAGAAATGTAATTATATTACTATTTGTGGATGTAACCCGCATAAAAAGATAAAAATCTGCGAATATAATTGTGATGAATTATATTTAATAATTTGTTAATACTCTTTTGTGCAACTATGTATGATTATGATGTGTGGTGAAAGTGGTTTCAGCACTAATACATATAAATAAAATTTGACTAACACAATCTTAAAGTTAGGTTTTTTTGACAACAGAGTTAGGGTTTTTTGACAAGCCTTCCATTCTTAGTATTCTTTGGTATGTATATTAAATTTTTTTTATAGTGCGAGCACCAATTTATTTATCTATAGGTATTTCAATCCATTACATTTAGTACAGCCAAGAAAAAAATAGAGGATTATAAAAATTGGCCTCTAGAATTAACCGGTAATCACGTGATCAAAGGTCACAAAAAAACAATTTTTGCATATTTGCATGTATTTCGCGTATAATGCATCGCACGTGTTTTAATGTTATTACTTATAGATAACAAAATTTCCTACAAAATTCCTCTAGTACATTTGTATGTCCCTTTATTGATTTAAGAGTTTTACAGGATTTTATGTTTTATTTAATATTTGATATATAGTATTATATATAAAAATTTATTTCATATACATATATAACTATATATGATACAAATTTTACAAATATATTTCCATATATGACAAAATAGTTCATATATTTTCCCATATATGTATCCATATATTGCAATTGATTCCATAATGAGTCCATACACTTTTATATATGACAATATATAACAATATATTCTCATACATGAATCATATATAAAAATATATGACCATTTTCAGCTGGGAGTGCTTTCTTTTTTCGTTAAAGTTTTTTTTATTAAATGTTTTTACTGAATTTTAGCAAAAATGTAAAGATTAAGATGAGAGTTTATAACTGAGTTTTTAGAATTTTGAAACTGATTTGTTATTAAGTTTTAATTACATTCAGTTCTTGTGAAAGTTTTTTTAGTGAAAAAATTTATTTTACTGAAAATACAGAATTTTGGTAAAATTTTTAATTTTTAATAAAAAATTAAATTTTAAGAAAAATTTCAGAATTTTTTAAAAATTTTGATTCTTATTATAAATTTCTCCTTTTTAGAAAATTTGAATTTATTTGAAAAAAAAAAATAATTTTTCAAAAATTAGAACTTTTGTGAGAGTTGGTGTTTTTAGATGAAATAAAATATTTGAATAATTTGTTTAAACGAAAAATATTAACGAGTTTTTAAACATAAGTTTCCATAGTTGTGTTATTTTAAAATTTAAAGCAAATTTTTAATGAATGGGCCTAATATAAGAAACATTTAACATTAAATTAATTTTAGAAATATTTCCAAAAACCATACATATACAAGTGAGTGAAGATAAATATGCCGAGTTAAATATGTTTTGACGTAATACCTTACATCTGAAACATATTTGTAAATACGTTTTTTCAAATATATGCGGCATATTTCAAATATGTTTTCGTATTTGTGACATATTTTTGAAATATGTAAATATTTTTAAATATGAAAAAATATTTTGTAACATATTTAAAAAATGAAAATATTTTAAAATATGAAATAACAAAAAGAATATTTTGCGGAAATTAAAAAAAATGTAACAAACAAAAGAAAATACTTGAATAATCTGAACGCAGAGAAATGCATAATTTTTAAATTTTAAAACAAACATTTTAAAAACTTTTGACAATTACGTATTTTTTTAATTAGAATTATAACAATTAAGAAAGATTATTGCATGAAACATACCTCATTTTAAAGGATATTCAATAGACATTTTTAATCCACTTTCACTTTTTTCCAAAATACATTTATTTTTAAAAAATTTTTGAAATTTTTATATGTACCAGTACTGGTTCTAGGAGAAATTTTTGGAAATTCTGGACAAACTAATACAGTATACGGGATGGGACATACCTCGTTTTAAAGGATATCCAATGGACAATTGTAATCCACTTTCACTTTTTTCCAAAATACATTTTAAGTATTTTTAAAAAATTTTTGAAATTTTCATATGTACCAGTACTGATTCTAGGAAAGATTTTTGGAAATTCTGGACAAACTAAGATAGCTTGCGGTATTAGACATACCTCGCTTTAAAGGATATCCAATAGACATTTGTAATCCATTTTCACTTTTTTCCAAAATACATTTTAAGTATTTTTAAACAATTTTTTAAATTTTCATATGTACCAGTAGTGATTCTAGGAGAGATTTTTGGAAATTCTGGACAAACTAAGATAGTTTACGGGATAGGACATACTTCGTTTTAAAGGATATCCAAAAGACATTTGTAATCCACTATCACTTTTTTCCAAGATACATTTTAAGTATTTTTAAAAAATTTTTGAAATTTTTATATGTACCAGTACTGATTCTAGGAGAGATTTTTGGCAAATTCTGGACTAACTAAGATAGTTTACGGGATGAGACATACCTCGTTTTAAAGGATATCCAATAGACATTTGTAATCCATTTTCAATTTTTTTTCCAAAATACATTTTAAGTATTTTTAAAAAATTTTTGAAATTTTCATATGTACCAGTACTGATTCTAGGAGAGATTTTTGGAAATTCTGGGCAAACTAAGATAGTTTACGGGATGGGACATATCTCGTTTTAAAGGATATCCAATAGACATTTGTAATCCACTATCACTTTTTTCCAAAATACATTTTAAGTATTTTTAAAAAATTTTTGAAATTTTCATATGTACCAGTACTGGTTCTAGGAGAGATTTTTGGAAATTCTGAAATGAAAATTTAGTTTTATATATAATTTAATATGCTTACCTTTTACAATACTATTTATACGGATAACAAAATAAGTTAAGTCATATTTTGTTGATTTTATTTGTACAAAATTTCATTAATAAGAGATCACATTTTTTTAAATTTTAATGTAAGATTATGTTTTAAAATATTTTTAGGTTTAATATAAGTTAAAAAAAGAAGGAAAACATAATAATAATTTTTAAAGAACATTAAGCATTTTTGGAATTTATAAGGACATATTGCTAACTATCCTACATGCATATATTTAGTTTGAGGAAGTAAACACCAGAAATTTAGTCTCTTTTTTGAGCTATAATCATTTCAAAACTTCGGAAGTTGTATTTAGTTTAAAGTAAAGGAACTTATTTTACATATTTCCAAATAAGTTTTAAAGACAAAATTTAAGAAAAAAAGGTACCCAATTCACAGTGGGGCATGACAGATATTTTTAATTGTATTTTTTGGATATAAATAGATAACTTCCACTTTTTTAAGTGAACCATATCTACCTCCAAGAAATTGATATTTTGGGGTCCAAAATTAGATACCCCTGACGAAGATTGTTTTTAACTGCTTTCAAATATTTCTAATCCTTTGTCAAATAATTTTTATTTTATAGGTCTTGATAGAAACCTGAGTTATTTGTCTCTTATACTTTTCAAGTTGTTTGCATTTGAAATTTCAACTTTCTCTATGTTTTACTTTAAATCTTGGTCCAGTTTTTTCAATATATAACTCAATATTCTTAACCGATTTTCTAAAATTTACTAAATGAATAACAATATTATCTAACGTATAAAAAAATTCAGTTCAATGTCAAAAATAAGTAATTTTAATTTTGAAAAATGTTTTTTTTTGTTTCACCTAAAGGTTGTTTACTTTCTATTTTCTCTAAAATGAAACTCTTCTTTAAGTACAAATAATATTTTTAGATTTTTCTAAAAGGCAGCTTAAAGAAAAAATTAATTTTAGTGGAAAAAGAAAAAGGAAGCTTTTCGGTAATAGCAAAAAAATTTTTTTACTTTAAAAGTAGTTATTTTTGAGCCTATAAGAGATATTGACTAAATATATTAGATAGTTTTGTTGTTTAATTGTTATTTTAGAAAATCGGTTAAGAATCTTGTGGTATATATTAAAAACTGAAACAAGATTGAGAAATATAAAAAAAGATAAAATTTCAAATGCAATTAACTTGAAAACTTTGTGTTTTTATTAAACCTTATCGAAACATTTAGAACATGTAAAATTGTTTGAAATATGATAGAAATAATTAAAAGCTATTATAAAATTTTCAATGTTAAGGATAGCGAGTTTTGAACCGCAATATCTCCTTTTCTTAGAAGTATGCGAGGACCCTTCTTCTTACTTAAAATTTAGCGCTGTTCTGCATTTATGTATAATTATTGCTAATTCAATATATATATATATACATATATTTTTTTTTCATCAATATATATCGTCCATTCCATGAGAGATTTATAAAAAATGCCAATTTTTTTACGGATTTTGTTCATATTTGGTATGGAGTCATTTAAATATCTCCATTTTTATTTTTTTGAATTTTGAAAAATTTGCGAATTTATTCGCTATTTAGATTTTTCGAAAAGTCAAAAAAATCGCAAAAGTGTCTAATTTTAAACACCAATATCTCTGAAAGTTGTTAGCGGATTTTAATGATTTAAATTGAATATTTAAGAAGAATATGTCCACTATAAATGTAGTAATTTAAAAATAATATTATAATTTAAAAATGCATTCATAATGCATATGCAATTTTAGGATGCATTTTTGAAAAATTTCTACCCTTTCGATTTTAATTTTTTTTAATATGTTAAAAAGAAATATGTTTACTATAAAATGCAAAAATAACTGTTCTGGGACAATAAAATCTACTATTTTTAATATTTTTTTCAAAAAAATTTTCATAAAATTGTTCATACAAAAATTTAAATTTTTCAACAAATTTTGATTTTAACTTTTTTTGGTTATACTCTTTTAGTAATATGTAGCTTTAAATATTTATAACTCATTAAGTAGACGTCGGATTTTAGTGATTTAAAAACTAGTGTAAAGTTTATTACTATAAATATTGTAAATTATATTGTATGAATCAAATATAATTTTTTTGCTAATGATGCACTCACGAAAAGAATGCAATTTTCGGATGCATTTTTAAAAAATGTCTAACCTTTTGATTTTAAATATTTTTGCTTAATATTGAAGACAAATATGTATATTATATAAAACATTAGCACTTAATCTGGGACAAATAGGTTTTCTACCGCAAATAACAAATTATGAAATATAATGATTAAAATTAATTTTAAAATAAGCTCACAAAAATTAAAAAAATTAAAAAATTTTGTATGAAAAAATTTGAAGAAATATTTTAAAAATTTTTTTAAAATAGTGAACCATTTTGTCCCAGAACAATTTATATTGTAATTTTTAGCAAACATAATAATGTTTTTTTATATCAGAAGAAGAAAAAAATTGGTATAAATTTTTCAAAAATGCATATTAAAATTGCATTTGCATTATGAATGCATTTTTAAATGATTATATTATTTTTAAATTACTACATTTATAGTGGACATATTCTTCTTAAATATGCAATTTAAATCATTAAAATCCGTTAACAACTTTTGGAGATGTTGGTGTTTAAAGTTGGACACTTTTGCGATTTTTTTGACTTTTCGAAAAATTTAAATAGAGGTATTTAAATTGCTCCATAGGGTATGCGTATACCAAATACTATTAAAATCGGAAGGCATACAAAATATATATATATATATATACAGTGTTATATATTGGAATTTACGAGGTTTTGAATTCTGTATATATTAAAATAGCCTCCACGAATTGGCAACAAATTATGCCGTAATCGTATCCAACAGTTTGTTTATACTGCTGAACAATTTTCCAACTCCAACTTTGCTCATCTTTTAGTTTTATTCGTTTTTTAAATTTGTCAAATTGTTCTCGGACTGTATATTCATCAGCAATTTGTGGATCTATGTTCATGATTTTTTTTTTTTTTTTTTTCAAAAAAAAGTGAAAATGGATTGCAAATGTCTATTGGATATCCTTTAAAACGAGGTATGTCCCATCCCGTATACTATATTAGTTTGTCCAGAATTTTCAAAAATCTCTCCTAGAATCAGTACTGGTACATATGAAAATTTCAAAAATTTTTTTAAAATACTTAAAATGTATTTTCGAAAAAAGTTAAAGTGGATTACAAATGTCTTTTGGATATCCTTTAAAACGAAGTACGTCCCATCCCGTAAACTATCTTGGTTTGTCCAGAATTTCCAAAAATCTCTCCTAGAATCAGTACTGGTACATATAAAAATTTCAAAAATTTTTTTTAAAATACTTAAAATGTATTTTGGAGAAAAGTGAAAGTGGATTACAAATGTCTATTGAATATCCTTTAAAATGAGGTATGTTTCATGCAATAATCTTTCTTAATTGTTATAATCCTAATTAAAAAATACGTAATTGTCAAAAGTTTTTAAAATGTTTGTTTTAAAATTTAAAAATTATGCAATTCTCTACGTTCAGATTATTCAAGTATTTTCTTTTGCTTGTTACATTTTTTTTTAATTTCCGCAAAATATTTTTTTATTGTTATTTCATATTTTAAAATATTTTCATTTTTTAAATATGTTACAAAATATTTTTTCATATTTAAAAATATTTACATATTTCAAAAATATGTCACAAATACGAAAACATATTTGAAATATGCCGCATATATTTGAAAAAACGTATTTACAAATATGTTTCATGACGTAAGGCGGTACGTCAAAACATATTTAACTCGGCATATTTATCTTCACTCACTTGATTATAGCAAAATCAAGAACAACCGAAAAATTTCGTTAATTAACGATATCGGTAGTAAATGAAAAAAGTTACGGAATTGCGGTACTAGTATTGCTAATTAAGATTTTACAATTAATAAAAAAATCAATTATTCTGCATTTGTTTTTTTTTTTTTTTTTTTTTTTTTTAATTGGCTTTTTCGTACTAGTCACAATATCGCCACTTTTTGGTCCTTTGGTGGCAATACACCTCTTCTTAGGACAGGTGATTAGTAAAGTGACCAGTTAAAAAGATTGTCAGGTGGCTGACTCAATTTCACTAGTAAAAGGATCGACTTCCAAAGGGTATATAAAGTGGAAGCAACAGCCACCTCACGCTCACAAAAGGGTCAATAAATCAACATGCTCATTAAAACAACAAATAGTGCAATGTATGTAAGAATGCTGTGTGGCTGAGTGGTTAGCGCGTATGACTATAAAACGTAACGATGTGAGTTCGAGCCGGGGGTGCGCCATAAACAAAAATGTAAAAATATTAAATTGAATTAAATTGGTTAATATAATATAAAATAATATGAAAAGAAAATGAAAAGATTTTAATAAATAATAAAATATAAATAAAAAAAAAAAAGAAAGAAATAAAAAAATATACGCAAAAAAATTTTTTAATTTATTTTTTTCATTCTGAAAATCACTAATTTAAAGATTGACTTTTTCGTACTAGTCACTATATCGCCACCTTTTGGTCCTTTGGTGGCAATGCACTCCTTCCTAGGACACCCCCATGTTAAAGTGACTAGTCAGGTGATTAGTAAAGTGATCAGTTAAAAAGATTGTCAGGTGACTGTCTCAATTTCACCAGTAAAAGGACTAGTATGAATTGACTTTTTCGTGCTAGTCACTATATCCCACCTTTTGGTCCTTTGGTGGCGATACACTCCTTCCTAGGACATCCCCATGTTAAAGTGTCTAGTCATGTGATAGGTAAAGTGACTAGTGGTGACCCAATTTCGTCAGTCAAGAAACCGGTTTCGGACAGTCACCTTTGACTGCAGTAACGCGCTAACCACTCAGCCACAGAGCATTCTTACATACATTGCACTATTTGTTGTTTTAATGAGCATGTTGATTTATTGACCCTTTATAGGCGTGAGGTGGCTGTTGCTTCCACTTGAGTCACCCTTTTGAAGTCGTTCCTTTAACTAGTCACATTGAGTCAGTCACCTGACAAACATTTTTACTAGTCACTTTACTAATCACCTGACTAGTCACTTTAACATGGTGATGTCCTACACTGAAAAAAGTAATTTCAATGATTGAAGTACATTAAATGAAATTCATTAATTTTTTCCAAGAATTTATTAACTTAATGTACGAATTCATTGCTTCAATGAAAATATTCATTAAAATTCAATGAAAAAATTAACGCTATTATAAACATTACATTGAAACCATTCATTAAATTTATTTCTTAATACAATAAGTAAATCAGTCATTTGATTTAATGTATTAGTTCATTGAATTAATTTTTTCAATGTACTAATACATTGATTTAATTAAGAAGAAGCATTACACAATGAACAAAAGCATTGAACCAATGAAATATTTCATTAAATTATATTAAAATAATTGCTTTCTAATGGGAAATAAAGTAAAACGAAAACAAATACAACTCAATTTTCTTTTATCTCTTAACAAGAAATGACGCGTTTTAAATAAAAGACAAAAAATAAAAAAATCTGTGTTGTGTTAAAAACGAAAATAATTAAAAAGTAAATAAAGTATTTAAATACATAAATACAATTTATTCGCAAAGAAGAAGTCGAGCAGCATAACTGAATATACCAAATTAAATTAATTACCAAAAAGAAAGAATTTGGAGACTTGCCGTCCTAACACGTAAGTTTAATAATGTTTGTGATTTTAAACAGTTTTTATACCCTTCACCACAGGTGTAAAGGGTATATATAAGTTTGTCATTCCGTTTGTAATTTCCACAATTTTCGTCGGAGAGCAAAAAAGTTTATATTTTCGGAATCCTTGTAAGAAGCGATGACGATTGGACCATGTCCGTCCGTCCGTCCGTCCGTGTGTCGGTTGAAATGGCGTTTATGAAGCCCACCGATAACTGACATATATAATATGTATGTCAAACGATCGGAAATGCTTTCGAGAATTTTGCTATTGGAATTCAGCAAGATAGGTTCATACAATGCGGAGATATGTTCAAAAAACCGGTTTTTTGAACCGGTTTTCCAGTTTCTAAAGCCTCTGTATACACTACGGAATTCGTTTTTGCAAAGAATTCTCGGACATTTTTTTCTGAATTTTTGTTCTGAAAAAATGAAATAAATCGGTTCAGTAATAACTGAGATATCGGACAAAACGCATTTTTTATTTTTTGAAGCCTTGGTTTAAGCTATAGATTTTTATTTTTATACAGATCGGTCACAAATATTTTTATAAAATTTCAGTTTTTTGAATCAGGAAGATCGGTTTATAAATGGTGGAGATATGCTTTAAAAACCGGTTTTTAGAACCGGTTTTTTAGTTTCTGAAGCCTCTGCATATACCAGGGACTTCGAATCTTTAAAGGGGGCTCGAAAATTATTTTCTGAATTTTTGTTCTGAAAAAATTAAATAAATCGGTTCAGTAATAACTGAGATATCGAGGAAAACGATTTTTTTATTTTTGAAGCCCTTGTTCAAGCTATAGATTTTTATTTTTATATAGATCAGTCATAAATATTTTTATAAAATTTCGGTTTTCTTAATAAACCAAATTCGTTCATAATCAACAGAGTTATGGCCCAAAAACAAATCTGTTAAGAATATAAATACACCAACAAACATGTATATTAAGCATTGTAATGACTATTAGTGACGTTTTTTGTTTTTTTGTATATACAAGTAGTTTAGTTATCAACAGCAGTAATATGATGAATAACAGTGTTGTTGTTGTTGTTCTTTGTATATGCAGTCTGTACAAAAATAAATAGATATGGAATTGTAGTTGTTTATTTTTAAAAACTAAAACATATCTGTTAAGAATATACATAAATACATACACAAACATGTATATTAAGCATTGTAATGACTATTAGTGACGTTTTTTGTTTTTTGTATAGACAAGTAGTTTAGTTAGCAACAGCAGTAATATAATGAATAACATTGTTGTTGTTGTTCTTTGTGTATTCAGTCAGTTTGTACATACAAAAATAAATATATATGGAATTGTTGTTGTTTCTTTTTTAAAAGCAAAGCCTGTTATGATTGTTTTTTTTCATATTCAAATTTTCGTAGTTTGAAAAAAATTTAGATTTAGAAAATATGCAAGCATACGTTAAGGCGAAAATTTTATTAATTGTCGGTAATATGGTAATATGATGTCGATAAGATGGTAAGATGGTAATATGGTGAAGGGTATCAAAGATTCGGCACAGCCGAATCTTTTTTCAATTTCATTAAATATTACATTTCATTTATATTTATGTAGATAAAACCACTAAGACACAGAAGAATGTGTTTCAAAAAATATTTGATTTCAAAACCAAGAGGATTCTATTCGTAAGTATACATAATTATATGAAATATTTTAATTAAATTCTTAATAAAAATATATTACAGACTGATCAAGATTTGGATGATACATCTGGGAATTTCTATAGACAAAAAAATTTAAAGGTAACTAGTTAAAATATTTTAAGCAATTGAACGAATTTTAATAATTTTATTTATAAACTTCTTTTTTTTTTTTGTTCAGGACAATGCTGTTGTTATATTAATGTGGCATCTAAATGGATATTCTATACCATCATTGAGCAATATAGAGGACAACAAGAATTACTATATTATTATAAATGACAAAGCAAATACGATCACATCTGTAACATGCATTTTGTTTACTTAAATTTTTTAGTGAAATGTAATATTTTTATATTTATATTTAATTTTTGCTTATATTAACTCAATATCATATAATTTAATCATTTAATATAAAATTAAATAAAAACCAAAAATACAGAACAAGCCTATTATTATAATACATTTTCAATGTATAGTTTCATTGGGACAAAATATGAGTTCATTGAAATCAATGTACTGTTCACTGGAATTATTTGTTTCATTTAATGAACGTGTTCAATGATTCAATGTAAGAATAAATGTAATCAATATACTTGTACATTGAATTTTAATATTAATGTTTGGTAATACATTGTTTCAATGAACCTGTACATAGGGTCAAAATTAGTGCACAAATTCATTGTAACAATGAACTTTTTCATTGTTATTATGTACCTTTTTGGTTCAGTGTAGGAGTGTATCGACACCAAAGCACCAAAAGGTGGCGATATAGTGACTAGTACCAGTAAAAGGATTCATAGGAATCCTTTTACTGGTGAAATTGAGTCAGTCACCTGACAATCTCTTTAACTGGTCACTTTACTAATCACCTGACTAGTCACTTTAACATGGGGATGTCCTAGGGAAAGGTGTATTGCCACCAAAGGAGCAAAAAGTGGCGATATTGTAACTAGTACAAAAAAGTCTATATAAAAAAACACAAATGTAGAATAATTGATTTCTTTAATAAATTGAAAATTCTAATTAGCAAGACTAGTACAGCAATTCCGTAACTTTTTTTCATTCACTACCGATATTGTTAATTAACGAAAATTTTCGTTTGTTTTAAGGTTTTTGCCATTCTTTACTATAAGTTAACCATTTTTTTTTATTTTTTTATTTTTTTGTAAGTATTTTTTAACGACAAATATCGATAGAATTGATAGAACGTCATTATTTGAAAAACAAAAATTTTAAATTTTAATTGGATTTTTTTTTTTTTTTTTAAACAAAGCAATTGTCTTGAAAAAAAATGTGAAAAAAAGCGTAAGGTATCAGATAGTTAAAGGAAAGATAAACTAAAGTGAATGATAAAGTGAACTTTATCTACTTTTGGTTATTACAACTTGGTTTTAGGGTAAATTTTATAATTTTTATAATACGGCAATATCAAAGCAAAAACCGATTACTTTTGACCACTTAACGTAGTGGCAACATGTACTATTTGAACGTAACTGCCACTAACGGAAATATAAACAAATAAAAAACAAAGAAATTTTTAAAATAAATGAGTTTAAGCTAACTAAAAGACAACGCCAGAGCAAATATAAATATAGACAGAAAAATTATTAAAAACTACAACGGAATAAATATGATTTTATTTATTTCTTTTATAAAGTAGAAAATATGGCAGCTCTGAATACATAAACCGTTCGATAGAAGTTAAATGTCAGATGTTCTTACCTTTAGCTTATTGGTCACTTTTGGCTTAACTTATACTTATAACAACCAAAAACAGTTAAAGTAAACGATAACATCCTAACTTTAGTTATTGGATAGTTATTAGGGTGATCGACTCGGTTTTCCAAACGGTTTTAAAACCGGTTTTTTCAGTCAATGTGCTGTCGGTTTTTTCAAAATGTTCAATTTTCGAATGTCGAATAGACCGGTTTTTTTAAACACAAAAAACCGGTTTTAAAAACACCTTTTTATTTCAAAACCATGCACTAAATATTGATATTTGAATTGAAATTTATGATTATTTTTTTAATATTCATAAAGTATGATTTTTAATTGCTTAAAAATATAGTTTAAGATTAAATAAATAAGTAATAATTATCCTTAATGTAATATTTTTTTCACCTAATTTAAATGTTTTAGTTTTTTTTATTCAGCGAAGAAATTGTTTTTCAAAGATTTTGTTTTAAAATAGTTTCACCTGCTGAATCCTTGCAATAAAATTGATTCTTGCTTTTTTCATATTAACCCATGGTTTCTGTTTATGCTAAGTAAATGTTAATATAATTTTTGATGATTATTTTCTTACAATTTTTATACCCTACATGCCTATTATACGTTTGTACTGATGTTTGTAACACCCAAAAATTTTGGTCTAAGTCGATTTAACGATGTCCGTCTGACCATTCATGTAAAACTTGTAATCAAAATACAGGTCGCAATTTTGGTTTCTTATAGTCCAAGGACGAAGCGTGTTGAAATTGGTTATGATAGGTCCATTATTTCCTCTAGCTCCCATACAAATAACCTACCAGAAAAGGGGTTTAACGATCATAAATCCCTTTAATGTAGCAGTAATTTTTGCACATCTAAGTTCCATATACGTTTAAACCTGTATGCCGAATTTTATGAAGATCGATCCATAATTGACCATAGTACTGGTCCACAATTCCACAGGTCTAGAAAAAAAGACCCCTCCCCGAATTTTGATGCACACAATGGTGTAGGTTATTGTCGGCCTTGATCGACTATATCTTTTTTTTCGTTCTTAATGGGTTAATAGTTATTTCCAAAAATAAAAAAGATTTATTGATTTTTCTTTAAGAAATGTAGTTTTTTGATAGAAATATTAACTTCTGCAAAAAAACCGGTTAACCGGTTTTTTCTGAATTTAAAAAAGTGCAACCGGTTTTTTCAAAATACCAACTATTCGAAACCCGGTTTCTCCAAAAAGTCGAATAATCGATCACCCTAATAGTTATAATAACGGGCCTAAATATTATATAAATTAACAACAATTAACTAATATGCATTAAATTTTAAAATAAGATAACTATGAAAACTTATGTTTAAAAACTCCTTAATATTTTTCGTTTAAACAAATTATTCAAATATTTTATTTCCTCTAAAATACCAATTCGCACAAATATTCTGATTTTTGAAAAATTCCATTTTTTTATTGCAAATAAATTCAAATTTTCTAAAAAGTCTAAATTTTTAATAAGAATCAAAATTTAAAAAAAAAATTCTAAACTTTTACTTAAAATTTAGTTTTTCATTAAAAATTAAAATTTTTACCAAAATTCTGTATTTTCAGTAAAAAAAATTTCTTGAATGTAATTCAAACTTAATAATAACAAATCTGTTTTAAAATTCTAGAAATTCAGTTATTTTATTTTCATTTTAATCTCTACATTTTTGCTGAAATTCAGTAAAAATATTTAATAAACGAAAATTTTTAAGTAAATGAACGCACTTATTATTCGTTATATTTTTTCTAATTACATTATTTAAAAAACAATGTTATCAAAATTAAATAAATTATTTTTTTTTACGTTTTTGTGACCTAAAAAATTAATCGCAACCTCCACGCTCACCAAAGGGTCAATAAAGTATAAATCGCCACCTCCACGCTTTCAGAAGAGTCAATAAATGGTGCTATCGCCACCTCAACGCTTTCAAAAGAGTCAATAAATGATGCTATCGCCACCTCAACGCTTTCAAAAGAGTCAATAAATAGTGGTATCGCCACCTCAACGCTTTCAAAACAGTCAATAAAAGGTGCGATAGCTTAACTATCGATCACAAAATATGCGAAGTTAGGGTGTATAAAAAACGTACACATACACTTAGTGAAACTAAGGTAAATTGACACCGAAAAAACTGCTGGGTTTGTACTGCTTACCAATACCTAAAAAATTTTTGCTGGGTACGTATAAACGAAACCACAGATAAGTGAAAATACCCATGCAGAGTAGATTACCCATGAATACAACATTTCTGATTTTACTTGCTCCACCGGCAGTTTCTGATAGATGGGGCTAAAAAAATAATATGTGTGCAAAAATTGGGTCGATCGGTCGTAAACCGGCCAGTCGACTTTGACCTTTGTCCTAAAACAAGGCTTAAAAGTAACTAATATCTTTATTGCGCTATAACTCTTTAATTTAACATTTTCCGATAAAATACTATATAAGCTTCTTTATTCAAAATAAAATGCAGAAATTTTTGACATATAATTTTTTAGCCTACTATGACTTGTTGTGATGTTATAAGTAATCAAAGTAAAAATTTTTACATGAACTTTTTTAAAAAAGCCCTGGTTTTAATATGGGCCTAGCCTGCTAGAAACGGTTTTTATTATTTTGTAGAGCAGGGTTTGTAGTTTTTATAAATCGATACGTGCTGTCACATTTGGTTAATATATTAGGGTAGATGGACCAAAATCTGAATTTGGGGTATCAACTTTTTACTTATTATACAAATATTGGTACTAAATGTAGGGTGTAGCATGAAATTTTGAATCATTACAGAGAGTATTTTTAAATTGCTATCGAATTAAACAGTCACTCGAAATTTAGGTGTTGCCGATTAACCAAAAATTATAAAAGTTGACATGTTAATATTTTTACATATAAACCACTTTTTTATCTCTTTTACCTTAAAAATCGGTAATATATATTAAAAAAAAGATAACACTTCTCACAAAGACTTGGAAATAAATAAAAATATATGAATTAAATTCATAAAATAACGGAATTAAGTTTTGTTTCGAATCCATAAAAAATATTTTTTGTCTGTTGTTGTTTAATTTTCTTTCAAAAAGGAATAATTATGCAATTTATTTTATAATTTACCTCTGTTGAGGGTACATAACATAATAAAGGTCAATTAAAAGTAAACCATTTTATCTCCGTAATGAATTGTCTTGATCACTTAAATTGTAATTTTTAATCTCAGTTCCTATGTTTTTATCAAGAAGTACATACATGTTATTTAAATATTTACTTAAATACAAGGTTTTATAAACTAATTACTTCCATTCTACTTTTAGAAATTCCTCATCATCACCTGCTGTTTAAATTTAAAATTTTTACGAATAATAAAGAAAATTGTTATTAATATTACACATAATTATTAACCTATATGCGAGCTGTTGATAAAAAAGTTTTATGTTTTTAATATACTTCGCCGATTTTTAAGGCAGAAGAAATAAAAAAGTGGTTTATATGTAAAAATATTAACATGTCAACTTTTTTGGTTAATCGGCAACACCTAAATTTAGAGTAACTATTTAATTCGATAACAATTTAAAATACTCTGTAGTGATTCAAAATTGCATGCTACACCCTACATTTAGTACCAATATTTGTATAATAAATAAAAAGTTGATACCCCAAATTCAGATTTTGGTCCATCTACCCTAATATATTAACCAAATGTGACAGCACGTATCGATTTATAAAAACTACAAACCCTGCTCTACAAAATAATAAAAACCGTTTCTAGCAGGCTAGGCCCATATTAAAACCAGGGCTTTTTTAAAAAAGTTCATGTAAAAATTTTTACTTTGATTACTTATAACATCACAACAAGTCATAGTAGGCTAAAAAATTATATGTCAAAAATTTCTGCATTTTATTTTGAATAAAAAAGCTTATATGGTATTTTATCGGAAAATGTTAAATTAAAGAGTTATAGCGCAATAAAGATATTAGTTACTTTTAAGCCTTGTTTTAGGACAAAGGTCAAAGTCGACTGGCCGGTTTACGACCGATCGACCCAATTTTTGCACACATATTATTTTTTTAGCCCCATCTATCAGAAACTGCCGGTGGAGCAAGCAAAATCAAAACTTTTGTAAAATTCATACATTTTATGGGTAATCTAATGCAGAGAGGGTCCAAATGCAAAATAAATGTTAATAAGTCTGGATCTTTGAAACCACAAAACCGATTTAGATGAAACTTGGAACATCGATAGAAGAAGAGTTAGGCTTTCAGAATATTGTTGGCTGGAGCAAAAGTTGCGCTACCGTGGGCCAAAGTTGACCACCTCGTGCTTGAAAAACATATCAGGGCTTATAACTTTTACAAATGTGAGCCGATTTTAAATATTTTTACATTTTTGAATTCCCCAAAGCAAGAAAAAGAAAAAAACATGCTTACTGTGCCAAATTATTTCTTATTGTTTAAAAGATATTTAACTTTAAAAATTAAAATTCTCATTTTTGGCCTTGACTTTTTTGCGATTTTGCCCCATAACTTTAAAAATAAAATTCCAAAAAAATTTTTCAAAAATACGGTGAAATTCTCTATATTTTTCTAAAATATGCTAAAGAAAAAAATTTTAGTTATCTCAATTCGATTTTGAAAAGTTCTGAGCGTTCACCTTACATCCAGCAGTGTTCAAAAATGGTCAATTTTGGATTAAAGGTTCAACTTTTTAAGTCTGTAAAAAAATTGATTGTTGATTTCGGTACTTCTGCGAATTAAATTAGATACTTCAATATAATCTTAAAACTTTTGCAAAAAATTATGACAGCCCACTTGTAAATTTAGTTACAAGAGGTAATTTTCCGAAAATACCCATATTTTTAATAATTAAAATTTCGACCTTTAAAAATATATAGTAAAATTATATATGGGAAATTCTTCAAACTCGTTTACTTTTGATGTTCAAAAAAATGTCGAAAATTTTTAAAGGGCACATCAACGATATTTAGTAACAATATTCCTTGGCTCTAGTGGAACACAAATCTGTTCGCGTGAATGTCTTTTACCGAACGGCATCAATGTTATGACGGTTTAAGATAAAAATTTATTAAAAAATTGCCAAAATTCTATTTATAGTCCTAAATCAAAAATTATTGCATTTATGTACTCTACAATGCTGTATCTAAAATACAAATTAAAAATATCGCGATAAGTGAAATATTCGTGGATATATTAGTGATTTAATAATTATTAAACCTTCTTAAAAAATTTGCAAAATTCAGTTTTTAGTGATGTAGTGTTGTTCATATTCATCTATTTATTGCAAAATTCATAATTTGTTTAAATAAGTCATAAGACAATATCATTTATATACATTTTTTAACTGCACTTAGTCAAATCTCTAAAGTTACATTTAATGAAAAATCTTACTTTTTTTCGAACGCCATATTGATTTAGATATATGGTATTAAGGCAGCTATTAGAGTATTCATTTTACTCGACTTTTTCATTGTTCGAATAATCAAATAACTCGAAAATGGAGTTTTTAAATTACTCGAGTTATTCGATTAATTTATACCTTAAAATTTTGCTCGATTTTTCAATGCTTACCAAAAAAGGATACAAAAATATAGCTTAAAATAAGAAATAGTCTTTCCAAAAAATATAATTAAAATTTGCGTAAATATTTATGAATATTTGTCTTTTTTGCTTTGACAATGCCGTTGTTTCTCTATATTTAATATATTCATTGATAGTTAAATAAATAGGTCTAACAAATTTGGTCTATCTATTTGAACCAAATTTTATGTTAAGGGTAGTCCGAAGTGCGATTTTGTCTCATAACTTCACTTTTTAATTTGGACACATACTAACCTTTGTACAACAGAGGTTTTCAGTTATATTTAAAATATTTGTACAATATTTTTAAGTATCGGAGATCTACTAAACCCAGATTTATTTTTGGAATGTTTTATAATTCATTGTTCATTTAAAATTATACAAATTTATACAGTTTTTAAGATAATTTGCTCTTATTTGTATTATAGCGATCTCGTGATTATGTTTTAGTTCAATTTTATGGAAAAATGTTTCGCAACTTTTAATTTTCTAAGAATATCAATTTACAAATATAAGAAATTCTATAAACTTGTATAAAAAATTAGTAAAATATACAATTAGTTAGAACTACTTTCTTTTCTCCATTTAATGGACACATTTACTGTAAATTTAAAATAAATAATTCTTTCTCCCAAATGTACGCGTAAGAATTATAATTGTCTCTATTTAGAATTAAACCACAATTTCTATCAAAATGTAAAATATTTTAATTCACATTTCTTCCTATTTTTGTTATAATTTAGTAAAACTGACTCAGTATAATATTTTACACAAATATTATATGGATTTTTGTCCGTTAGGCTGTGAAAGAATTGTGAAAATATATTTATTAGTTTCTGAGTTATTGCATTTTGAAAATGACAAAAAAACCCTTTGGACTATCCTTTTTTTAGATAAAGTAGTTCAGCGATTCTTAACATACACAGAATAAAGTAAAAACGGAATTCAATTACGAAATTTGTAATATTAATTAATTATTAATTGATTTTGCTTTAATCATCAAAATGATAATATTAATAACTAGAATAATTGATATTATTATTACTTTTTTTCCTTAAATAGATGTAATGAGCTGAAAATTATTGAAAATTTACTTAAATTTATTTTATTTCTATACTTTTATAGACAAATATTTAACTTTTCTTTATATTTCATTAACAGCTGTCAATTTATTAAAAAACAAAACCAATTAGAAAATTAATTATATTAATAAATCATATAATTAAATTCCAATATAAAGTTAATTAATAATTTTATTAAAAAAATTATTTGAAATATATTTTTTTTTTTTCTTTATAAAGAACTTAATTTTAAGTCCAAATTCCTTCTATAAAAGAAATTTCATTCGAACTATCACCATTATATCCTCTACAGCAGATTGAGAATTTATTGGTATATTAACTATGTACCTTTATAGTAGAACCAATAATATGTTTTTCCAAATCAAGTTTAAAATCCTTCAATTTACTCGTATTTCTTATTATATTTATATTAAAATTATTTGAATTTTACTTTATAATTTTTTAAAGTGGCTTTTATATTTTTATTTAATTTTTGTAATTAAAAAACGACCTTTAACTTTGTATTGTAATTTAGGCATATATTCGGTTCTTTTTACTAAATACATTTTTTTAATAAAATTCCCATTTGTGGCACCACTTTTATATTCGAAACATTCTATACAAAACTTGAAATATTTTTTTAAGCTAAATTTTTTAGAAAACTAAAATCAAAACATCCTAAAAACTAGTTAAGAAAGAAAATATTTAAAATATTTTTTACTCGAATTATTCGATTAATCGGCATAAATTGCTCGAATAAATTGTTACTCGAAATTCTTGATTTTAATTTAATCGAACAGTTGTTTGATTTTAATTTGTCGATTAATCGAAGAAACAATATTCGAGTGAATACCCTAGCAGCTATAGATTGACATATATCATGGCCAATTTTGATTAGCGCCTTGGGTGTGCCTCGACGATTAATGTTAAAAAAACATCGCGTTCTTGGCCCATGAAAACCGTTTATGAATATTTGTAGTGAAATTATATTTTCTGCGTAGGTAAAACTTTACACAGGAACTTATTTCAGTTTAAAATTGATTTATAACGCCAACATCCGCTATAACAAAATGTGCAAAATTGCTGAATTCTTTAAAATAGCTATACACGTTTAGCAAATTAATATTTTAAAACGCCACAATGATTTTTAAATGTCATTTGGAAACCTTCTTTGATGACACTATATTCTAGCTTCTCGGAAATAACATTGCGAGTGTGCCTCGCGAAAAAGGTACCTCTTGGAACCATTCACGTTTTTTCTCTCCAAGTTTGGTACCTCTTGCAGCATTTCTGTTGAGAGCACATTAACGAGATATATGTCAAATGATGCATAATTTCAAGAGTTTTCAGGATCTGTTTGGAATTTTGAAATATGTCTATATATAGTCTATATTAGAAGAATTGGACATTTATGCAAAATTCCGCGACCACAGCAATAAAAAGAAATAAAAAAAACATGTTAGTTTCAAACACTTTTTTTAGAATTTTTGACTTTGAGTGCTTGCCGGGACCACATGGAACCGTTTCAGGTCTTGAAACTTTTTTCTGTTACAGCAAAAAGTGTTGTTAACATAATTGCATTAAAAGTTGTTTAAAAAGTCAGAATTTAAAAAAATATTTGAGGTTGAATGTCGGCTTCATAAAGGCAAACGTAAAAAGAGAATTGCCCATATATTTATCTTGTATTTACATTTATGAATACTTCATTAAATTGTTTATAACATGTGCAAAAATTATTTTGATACCTATAAGCATTTAAAAAATATTCAGGCTAAAATTTATGAAATATGTCCTTGTAAACATAATTTGCATTTGTTTATTTTATTTTATAAAAAGTGTACTAAAAATTTTAAAATAGTGATAATTTTTAAACATAGTTTTAAAGAAGACACAATTTCCTTTAAAATGATATATAATGTGACTATTTATGTTTATAGTAAATCAATTTAATAAGCAAAACAAAAAAGTTGTTAAATCTTCTTGTTTACTTCTATTTTTGGTAATGCAGTGGAATAGGACAGTACGCTAAGGCCGTATAAAAAACAACATTAAAAACCGAAAGATTTTACAATTTGCAACTCTTTCCCAGCAAAAACTTGGTAATGGCATGTTGTTACGGATGTAGTTACTTTGTAATGACAACAACATACTGACTGCATTACATAGAAGTTGTTTAGTAACTATTTATTTATAGCCAGAGTGTAAATAATTATTTATGATCAGATTTTTTAAAATATAAATTTTTATATTGCAGTTACCAATTTATGTATTTATAGAAGAGATACATAAATGAAATGGAAAATTTGCGTATAAATTAATTTGTAACCTTAAATAGTTTATTTTTATTACATTTATTTTAATTACATACTTGGTTGTTTTTAAGTTTTTTTTTTAATTTAAATTTATAAAATCTTTTTACAACAACAAAAAAATTTGTACATCCTGGCATTTTATTACTTATTTATAACCTAAAATGTAACTAGTTCCTATTGTAATTACTAATCATGACTTCAGTAATGCTTAACAAACAGCTTGAAAGTAATTAGTTATTGTAATGACATCTAAGTAATGTATAGGGTAAGTAGTTGTCTCTAATGTCATAACCGTGTTAAAATAATGAGTTATTCAGCTAATGTGTAAGTATTGAAGAGCCATTATATTAGCTTCTTAACTTATTACATGGCAACCAAAGTTTTTGCTTTTTTATTTACAAGAAACGTTGCAAACACAAAATAATCATATTATATATAATTTTAAAGGAAATTATGTGTTATTTAAAACTATCTATAACAAACTTAAATTTCTCATTTTTGGCCTTTCGATTTTTTAAAATAAAATTTTTAAAATTATTTAAAAATACATTAAAATTCTCTACAATTATCTAAGTTAAGCTAAAGAAAAAAATGTTTAGTTGTCTCAATTCGATAACAAGAAAAAAATTTTCAATTTCAAAATAAGTCTAAAAAATGAAAATTTTTTGCCAAAAAAGTAACTTTATTTTATATTTAATTTTTTTTTTTAAATTTGTTAAAAAAGTTTAATATTTTTGGGCATTTTCTGATAGACTGGACCTTAAGAATACGTGCAAGTGTAATTTTGAAATGTTCTGAACGATTGTAGGAACTTTTTCACAAAATACTTTTTATAAATATTTTATAATTTTAACTAGAAATATTTTGTTCTATTGTTTTTGAATTGAAAACTTTTGAAATTTATTATAATTAAAACATTCAATCAATAAACATTAACTTGTCTATATTAAAGGAATATTTTTGGTCCTACGACGATCACCCACATCCAGCAGTGCACAGTGTGCGATTCAAAAAATGAAATAATTATGGAACTTTGGAACGGCTCCTCCGATTTCCATGAAATTTCACATGGTGATAGTAGAGGTGTAGACGAGTTTAAGTTTTGTTGTTGTCTCTGCCGGATGTCTTCCTCAAATTTCGTTCAGTTAGAAATTGGCTAAGTTGTTGTCAAGTAGGCAATTCCTTGTGGTTACTCAAGGAGTCTTTCCATGCACGTGAAGTTTCTTCTGGGAGCTTTGAAGTGCAAATGTGCATAAGGAAGGGGTCATTAATTCCTACTTCAACTTGAAAAGATCTAATAACTGACAAACCATCGTTGACCGTGTTTTGAAGAAGCTTTAAAAACTTTAAAGTCTCACTCTGAGGGGCTGAATGCCATAGATCTTCTTGATTTGGTTGTTAATTAAAATTCGCTTATTTTCGTAGCGGTTTTTCAAAGCCTGCCAAGCTAATTTGAAATATAAGGAATCAGGATCGTTTTTAATAAATTTTATACCCGAGGTGTCCAACTTTGGCACCCTGTGGATCTATATGGTCCAAGCTCAAAACTTTAACTCGCCTACATCTCTACTATTACCATGTGAAATTTCATGAAAATAGGATCAGCCGTTCCGAAGTTCCATAATTATTTCCATTTCATTTTTTGCACACTGTGCAGTGTTCAAAAATGGTAAATTTTTGATGAAAAGTTAAACTTTTTGAGACTGTAAAAAAATTGAATGTTGATATCAGTACTTCTTCTTTTTTCCTTGTTATCGAATTGAGATAACTAAAAATTTTTTTCTTTATTTTAACTTAAAAAATTATAGAGAATTTGAACGTATTTTTTAAAAAATTTTGGAAATTTGATTTAAAAAGTTATGAAGCAAAATCGAAAAAAAGTCAAGGCTAAAAATGAGAAATTTAATTTTTGAAGTCAAATATCATTTAAACCATAACAGATAATTTAGAACAGTAAGCATGTTTTTTTCTTTGCCTTGCTTAGGAGAATTAAAAAGTTAGGAGCAAAATCGAAAAAAAGTCAAGGCCAAAAATGAGAAATTTAATTTTTGAAGTCAAGTATCATTTAAACCATAACAGATAATTTAGAACAGTAAGCATGTTTTTTCTTTGCATTGCTTAGGAGAATTAAAAAAATATTTAAAATCGGTTAATATTTGCAAAACTTATAAGCACCGATATGTTTTCCAACTTCAAGGTGGTCAACTTTGGCCCACTGTAGTACCGTCCGTACTCCAGTTATACACTCCAGCCAAGAATATCCTGAAAGCCTAACTCCTCATATCTCGATGTTGCAAGTTTCTTCTAAATCGGTTTACTGGTTTCAGAGATCCAGACTTATTACCATTAAGTAGATAAATATTTGGCATGTTTAATTTTAAACAGAGTTGCATTTTTAGGTTTTTTCTAGTTAATAATTTATGGTAACTCTGTGTTTTTGCTAACTAATGTCACAAACATATGTCACGTTATTAATTTTGGAAAATTGCACAAAATTCTTCCCGTAAATAAACGGAACATCAACATCACATATGCAACCAACTAACCCGGCCTTAAAAGAAGTGGATTAATTAAT